>PRKT01000034.1:318115-357992 GCA_003671525.1 Saccostrea glomerata | reverse complement strand
CCCCCCGCTTGAAAAGTGGGAGGGTATACTGTAATCGGTATGTCCGTCTGTCCGTCCGTCTGTCTGTTACGCTTTGGGGTACCCATCTCTTATCCGCAACTCCTCTTATACCACTGAGTGAAATTTAATGAAACATATTGCCATTGTGCACCTCCTATTTTACTTTTTGATCCGACACATAATTTGGGTTTCCCGGCCACAGCAAAACATGGACTTGGCCATTATAACAACTAGTATATGGGAGGCGGGGGTATCATTCAGTTCGCTCATCGCTCACAGTACCTCTAGTATATACTTGTATCCTTACTGCTTTTTGATTAATTCAACAAATTCAAATTGTTCAGTCATTTATAGCAGTAAAGAAATAATGAAATCAATTTTTAATGAAATCAATTTTGATTTCTCTTGATAAAAAAAACCATACAACTCTAATGATATTTGCAACAAGTAAAATAATTTCGGATCCGAAAAATTAAATGCTCTTGAAAAAAACCCTCAATTATTTTCTTATTTTGTTCCATTACTCAGACAAACACAACATCAAAATAGACATTGAAAAAAAAAATGAAATATTAAAAACTCACATGGATTTTCGCACAAATTAAAGTCACATTTTTCTTGCAATAAAACTTAAAATTATCGAGTTTCAGTACGAGACATAATCTTTATTTTATTAAATATTTTATGTTTAAGGTGCATATTCTCTAAAATCATTATCTAAAGTTTTAAATGTCAATGTTCTAAAAAGGAATTGATTTATAAATTGTATGATGTTAAACGTGAATGATTTTACCATGGGTATTTACAAATTAATTTTTTGAACTTTCTTTGACACTTTTTGGTTGAAATGTTCTAATTTACTTCTTACAGATGAGTATTTTTCTAGGTTCTTTGCACATTTTCCATAATTCTCTTGGTTTTGTAGAAATGCAGCGCCGAAAAATGACAAAACTTCATAAAGAAATCATGTGAAAGAATAGGATAATAAAGTATTGTTTATCTAGCAACATAGCAAATTGTTATTATTGAAAAGAAATTCTTGAACATTTATGGTCTGAAACTTTGAAACTTTGCGTTGGAAGGTATCTTTCAAAATGCTTGATTTCAGTTTAGTTAACCTGAAAAAATGCCATCTTTTAACATGGAAACCAGTCGAACAGATGAAAAATACTTCTTCCATCTTGCGCTTTAGTGTCATATTAATGTATAAAACATACAGAGGTAAATAAAATGAGCTGCACTGATTTTGTATTAAGGCAAGGCAAAAGTATGCTTTAAAATGAACGGATACAAAGATGTTTGCATTTGACGAGAAACCATGAAAAAAACATTTGGAAACTCTCATAATATATCATCCAAGAGTATATAAAAATCCTACCAATAATTATTTGTGAATTGTGTTTAAAGTAATGGAATATGAACAAAATTAAGTTATAAATCATTTTAAAAATATATTTTTTTGTCAAATTACACAATTTTACATCATAACAATGTGACCTAATTTACGCTCTGGGGTACAGTGTACCCATCTCTTATCCTCTTATACTACTGAGTGAAATTTAATGAAACTTTCACAGAATCTTTATTACATATTGGCATTGTGCACCTCCTATTTTACTTTTTCATTCGACACGTATTTTAGGTTTCCCATAGCAAAACATGGACATTGCCATTATATTCTTACATGTACCTATGACGTCACATATAGCGGCTTCTGAATAACATTTGATACGACGAGTTACATAATGGTGAATATTTGCACTCAATGGCTGTAGAAAAGCACTCGCAAGCTCGTGCATTTGTACAACCAACTCGTGCCAATATTCACCAATATAAGTTCAATAACGGTTAACCCTACAATATAACATGTGCTGATTTTAAACATTTTTCTTACAGAGTTGTATAATGCTTATCTAAACAAGAAGCCCAAGGGCCTTGAATCGCTCTTCTGATAAATTGTACAATCTATCACTTCTATTAGAAGCCTCCAACTCTATTAGTATCATAAGACCCAAAATGCATCAACTTACAAAGTTTGATAATATTTAGCCAATCATAAAATACCATAAGTAGGTCACAGTGACCTACCTTTTGACTGAAATTTTCTGAGGACTCAAGATACATTAATTGACAAAGACCGATGATTCTAGTTAAATTAGTACCTGAGATATTCAAAAGTAGGTCATCTGTAAGCCAATGACGAAAACTTGTCTGCGTTTTCAAAAGTTTATTAAAGAAATCCAATTTTCAATTTTCTTCGTGATCGTATAGTTTTTAGAATTAATCTGAAATATGATCAGAATAGACCAATACACTTTTTATACAACTGTTCAAAGGATCCGTCCAATATAAAAAGAATTTAAGACTAAACTCCAAATAATAAATAAATAAAAGTCCAAAAGAATGATTCCCAGAATAATAAAAAGCCAAAGAAGTGTGATAGTTTGAGAACAAAACCGGGAATAAGAATAAAAGCGGGAATGGGAATAAAAGCGGGAATTAAAACGGGAATAGAAACGGGAATACTCTTTTTTGACCAAAACAGGGTATTTTGTGCTCAGTGGGTATCCATGGTCCCAGATATAAAAATATATTTCATTGGCTAATTCACCATCACTAACCACCTACATGTACGCTTTGTCCGTAGGTCTGTCCGTTGACCTATGAACCCCAACATGGCACCACCCTCTAATACAGGTAAATACATGTTACTAATATTTATGGGCTCAGTCCTCATCTCTGCACCACAGGAGTTCTAGCCTTAAACTCATTTACTTACTTACTTCAAAGTTCCCAATTTTATTGTTCTTAGTCAAAACTCTTAATGATACCATTGTATTTCCGTTCCAATTTTATTACTTACTATCGATGGGCATGATTGGTCTATTCGGATCAATTTCATTACAAAATGATCTAACAAATTATAGTGCATTTGAACAACACCAAAATCCAATTTGTTTTGACAAGATAATAATTGTTTACAAAATAAAGTTCTCTTTCCAATTATAAAGTCACCGAATCTGCGTCACTAATATTATACATTTTGATTTAATAAACCTTTATCTCATTTCATTTTAACTGTTAAAAACTAAAAATGATTATGTTATTAATATTGTCTAAGTTTAAAATGTCTACACAATATGTCTCTGCTAAACTCTATAGGTTTACATTCGTCCCCACACACTAAGAAATTTCCCTGGCCACTGGAAATTTCTCCGCTAGATCCAGAACATAATTTTAAACTTAGTCACCGTTTATTTCGTTCACAAGGTAAGAATAATCCCGCAGCATTATTTACTTTTTATAAAACAAAATCCACAGTCCTCGAAGATAATTTAGTCACGATTTCTTTATTGTTAATTGCATACGGTAGTCGCACAACATAGGAAGTTCGCAGACGTCTTCTTCTTGTTCCCGAAATAAAGTCCAATATATACGGTTACATTGATTATATGGGTCCCTTATATGTGTCCAATATACGTTTACTTAACAACTCTACGTGAATATACTGTTTTACTACTGTTCACTACTGGCGCCTTCACTACACTTCACTACACTTGTTCGCTTTGGAATCAATGTTCTCATTCCACACTTAGGTATAGATCAAATTTTAGTTATACATGTATTCCACACTAATAGAAGTAACATAGGTCTCCGTGTTAATTTTGAAGTTCACGCAGCGGATACAGTCCGGGTGATTTTGTAGATGACGGAGTGTAATTATCACCACTCCAGACGGTAACATCGTCCTTCAAAATAGAAGCCATCACCGTATCCCGTACTTTTAGATTTAAATTTGAATCCAATAGTTTCAAAGTCCGAATAAAAAATTGTTCTCCAACGTCAGAATAATTTGTAATTGACTTATTAATTGTTTGTACATCCGTTCAAAAGTACAACACAAATCAGTAAATATAATTAGTCTACAATGATTTCTTCATCTGTAGGCATCTCCAAATGACTGCTATCATCTGTCGTATTCCTCATTTCCACGACTTCTTGTGATATCCACAGTCGGTATACTCAACAACATAAACTAGGTACTATCCTTTTCACAATCGCATCCTCACAGCGAATTTAACTCAGGATTAGTACAAACACTTATGACGGCCCATTAACACTGGGTCAGACGTAATCACCGTCCTTGGTATCAGACCAACGTCATATTAAAAATAAATGCCTCAAATTTAGTCCACGATAAATTCCAATGTATTGTTTGATTTAGTGTTGCACTTTTCTCGAGATTTCAAAACTTCGAAATAAATCTAATCAATTTTCAAATTCAGTGTTTAAAAAATGTGTCAATTAATCTGACGTGATCTTCATTACCATTTTCTCTTGCCTTTCCATTACAAGATATTGCTTTAAATAATTTCTCTTCTCTTTTTTTTTTAAACAACATTGATTACAAGCGAACTTCCATCACTGCATATGTACAAAAGTATAAGATGCATTCCTTGTGTAGAAATTCAATATCATTATAATTTTTTTTTTTCATTTTCCAAATATCATTTACTTTTTATTCTTTGTAACAAGGAATCAATACTACAATATAAAGTTTTTTACTTTACATAACATTTCAGATATTCCCTTCATTTTTGAAACTTTTCCTGAATAAATAATAAATATCCTTTAAAGCAAACCAAAACAATAAGCAAAAATATTTCCGAAAAATCTAATTAAATTAAATCAAAATTTGCTCAGGCTACAGATACTTCTGGGTCAGAAATTTACGTCCTACCTTGCCACATTTTCCCTCCGCGTTTGACATTTTAGTTTTACTTTGCAATTCCTTGGTAGTAAGTAGCGAATTGACTTTGTAATATTTTTCCATTCCTGGTTCCGAGCATTAATTAATTCACATTCCTTTTTCAGTCTTAATCACAAACGTTAAATCTGATTGTACTTCGCAAATCCTGGTCAACGAGCACCAAATTGACTTGTACAATGTAAGCCAATGACAACTATTTTGTCGATTTCAAAAGTTTATAAAATAAATCCAATTTACAGTTTTTCCGTGATCGTATAGTTTTAGAAATATTCTGAAATATGATCAGAACAGACCAATGTGTATTTCCTAAACAGTGGAAGGTAGCTAATGTACTTCCTTTATTTAAAAAAGGTGACCCATCATTATTGTCAAATTATAGACCTGTGTCATTATTAAGCTGCGTAGGTAAAATTATGGAGCGAGTTATTTTCAAATATGTTTATAATTATTTTCATTCTAACAATCTTTTTTATAAATATCAGGCTGTTTTTTTTACCAGGTCATTCAACGGTTTATCAACTTATTGAGACAAATGATTATATAGTTAAAACTATAGATGAAGGAAAACACTGTTGTATGGTTTTTTGTGATTTGTCTAAGGCTTTTGATCGGGTGTGGCATAAAGGTCTTCTTTTTAAGCTACAAACATATGGTGTTAGTGATAAGTTATTACTATGGTTTCAAAGATATTAAGATTTAAGAACACAAAGAGTATTGCATAGGAATACTATGTCTAGTTTTAAATCTTTACATGCCGGAGTCCCCCAGGGGTCTGTATTGGGGCCACTTTTATTCTTGATATATGTCAATGATGTTGCTGAAAATTTGTCGACTTTAAGCAGATTGTAAGCTGATGATAATTCTTTACAGAAATGTTCAGAAAATGTACATGATATTCAATTAGGATTGAATAATGATTTAAATCAACTTGAGCAGTGGTCTAAACAGTGGCTATTGAAGTTCAATCCTACGAAAACAAAAGCTGTATTTTTTAGCACTAAGAAAAATGTAGATTTACCGTTTCTCAAATTTCAAGATTGTGACTTACATTTTGTATCCTCACATAATCACTTAGGTATTCTCTTTTCAAACGACCTCACTTGGACAGCGTACATTGATTCTATCGTGGCTAATGCATATAAAAAATTAGGTCTACTTAAAAAACTGCAGTTCAGGATCAGTGCTAAAACTTTATCTCTTTTATATACTACTTTTATAAGACCTCAGTTAGAATACGCAACTGAAGTTTGGTGTGGGTGTTCTAGTCAAGATTCCGAAAAATTAGAAAAATTACAACTTGCAGCGGCAAGAATAGTCACTGGGTTAACTTCATTAGCATCGCGAGATTCTCTTTATTTTGAAACTGGTTGGGAACCACTTTCTGAAAGACGAATTTCCAAAGTTAGAACAACTATGTATAAAATATATAATAATACGGTACCCGAGTATCTGAAAGATATATTTCCAAATATTCGATCACACGAATCAAATTACGTAACAAGACAGTCACAAAATTATTGCATCCCTAAGTGTAGATTAAATATATATAAATCATCATTTGTTCCAATAGCAGTAAGGGAGTGGAACTCTTTGTCTCTTGAAACACGACAATCTACTACTATAGGTTCCTTCAAAAATTGTGTAAACTCTCAGAGAACACCCACCCCGTCCTTTTTTACTTTTGGTGATCGTTACTGGAGCGTAATTCATACTAGATTAAGACACAATTGTGTTCTAAATAAAGACTTATTTAGATGTAATATTATTGACAGTCCATTATGCACTTGTGGAAAAATAGAAGACGCATATCATTTCTTTTTCTCTTGTTCGAAATACACTGCTCCTAGAAACGACTTGTTTAATGCTATTTTTAGAATGATTAACTTGCGTATTGTAGACACTCATGTTCTGTTATGGGGAGATAATTCGATCAGTATTTCTGAAAATGAAAGTTTATTTTTAAATTTGCAATTGTTTATCAAGAGATCTGGTCGTTTTTGAGTATTTTGATTCGTTTGTACATACTACATCAATTTTAATTTCTGTACATGCATTACCTATGTTGAATAATCTTACTGACCTTTGGTTCCAGTGTAAATATTAATTTTTGAACAAAACTTTGTGTAATTAATTGTTATAAAGGAGAGGACGTTCTAAGTATTAAGTACTTGTGTCGAATCCTTTTGTTGTAACATCTTAACAATAAAATATGTTCAAACCAACAGACCAATACACTTTTTATATAGATGTCCAAAGGATCCGTCCAATATAAAAAGAATTTAAGACTGAACTCCAAATAATAAATAAATAAAAGTCCAAAAGAATGATTCCCAGAATAATAAAAAGCCAAAGAAGTGTGATAGTTTGAGAACAAAACCGGGAATAAGAATAAAAGCGGGAATGGGAATAAAAGCGGGAATTAAAACGGGAATAGAAACGGGAATACTCTTTTTTGACCAAAACAGGGTATTTTGTGCTCAGTGGGTATCCATGGTCCCAGATATAAAAATATATTTCATTGGCTAATTCACCATCACTAACCACCTACGCTTTGTCCGTAGGTCTGTCCGTTGACCTATGAACCCCAACATGGCACAACCCTCTAATATAGGTAAATACATGTTACTAATATTTATGGGCTCAGTCCTCATCTCTGCACCACAGGAGTTCTAGCCTTAAGCTCATTTACTCACTTACTTCAAAGTTCCCAATTTTATTGTTCTTAGTCAAAACTCTTAATGATACCATTGTATTTCCGTTCAAATTTTATTACTTACTATCGATGGGCCTGATTGGTCTATTCGGATCAATTTCATTACAAAATGATCTAACAAATTATAGTGCATTTGAACAACACCAAAATCCTATTTGTTTTGACAAGATAATAATTGTTTACAAAATAAAGTTCTCTTTCCAATTATAAAGTCACCGAATCTGCGTCACTAATATTATACATTTTGATTTAATAAACCTTTATCTCATTTCATTTTAACTGTTAAAAACTAAAAATGATTATGTTATTAATATTGTCTAAGTTTAAAATGTCTACACAATATGTCTCTGCTAAACTCTATAGGTTTACACATCATGACCTACATTTGGTCAACATTCTCTGAAAACCCAAGATGCATCATCTGAAAAAGTTTGACGATTCTAAGCCAATTAGTACCAGAGATAATTAAAATAGCCATCAAATGTCAAAAGTAGGTCACGGTGACCTACTTTTTGGTCGACGTTATCCAAGAACCCAAGACGCCTAAACTGACAAAATTTTATGATTCTAAGCTAATAAGTACCTGAGACATTCAAAAGTAGGTCACCGTGACCTACTTTTTGATTGAAATTCTCCGAAAACCGAAGATGCCTCAACTAACAAAGTTTGATGATTCTTAGCCAATAAGTGCCTGAGATACTTAAATATAGCCATAAAATCTCAAAAGTAGGTCATTGTGACCTACTTTTTGGTCGACAATCTCCGAAAACCCAAGAAGCATCAACTGACAAAGTTTGATGATTTTAGGTCAATAAGTACCAGAGATACATAATTATAGCCACAAAATGTCAAAAGTAGGTCACCATGACCTACTTTTTGGTCGTCACTCTCCAAAAACCCAAGATGCATCAACTTACAAAGTTTGATGATTCTAAGCCAATAAGTACTCGAGATACTTGAATAAAGCCATAAAATTTCAAAAGTAGGTCAACGTGACCTACTTTTTCGTCGTCACTCTCCGAAAACCAAATATGTATCCACTCACAGAGTTTGATAATTCTAAGCCAATAAATACCTAAGATACTTAAATATAGCCATGAAATGTCGAAAGTAGGTCATCGTGACCTACATTTTGGTCGACATTTTTTAAACACCCAAGATGCATCTACTGACCAAGTTTGATGATCGTAGGTCTAAATATCAAAATATGCGATTTAAACAATTTGAAAACAAATGTCGGCAAAATTCAAAAAGTAGGTCACAGTGACCTGCTTTTTCATAAATATGTTTTAAGGTCCCAAGATGCATCAAAGTACTAGATTTGATGATTCTAAACCTCCCAGTGTCTGAAATAATGGGATTTAATGTTTTTAAAAGGATAAGTCATGAAGTTCAAAAAGTAGGTCACGGTGACCTACTTTTAAGTTGACATTGTTTGAGGACCCAAGATGCATCAACTGACAAAGTTTGATGATCATAGGCATTAAAGTGTCCAAAATATGCCTCAAAATCAATTTGAAAACAAAAGCCAGTAAAATTTAAAAAGTAGGTCACCGTGACCTTCTTTTGTATTAACATGATGTGAAGTCCTAAGATGCATCAACTCACAAGATTTGATGATCCTAGTCTTGATAGTAAGCAAAATATCAACGTTTTTATTACATGTAAATTTTTGTCAACTTTGAAGTGACCTTGAGACCACGCCCTTTGCCCCAGGGTAATTCCCCGTGAAAATTTTAATTTTCGACATATCCTGATCCTTGTTTGTAAGTTTGGTGAAAATCTGCCTAGTGGTTATGGAGAAGATTTTTTAGCAACCAAAATTTTTGGTTTTGTTTTCCTAATTATCTCCCCTTGTTTAAGGGTCCTAACCCTTATTTTAAAATAAATGGTAGCCTTTGGGCCAAGGATACCCTGTAGCAAATTTGGTACTGATTGGCCAAGGGGTTCTTGAGTTATGGCCCATATTCTAAAAAGTTTACGCACACCGCACAAATGGCCATAGCATTAGCTTTTTGAGCCTTTGGCTCAGAAGAGCTAATAAAATCCTTCAAAGAACCTAAGCTTTAAATCTTTGTTGTTAATATTTGGGGAAAACAGGGTTACAATGATTTGAAAAAAATTAAATAATCACTACATGAAGATGCTTACATGTCAGTATCACTAAACATAGATTTTGGTTCTTGTAAAGAAGATTTTTTCCTCTATTTTATGTAAAACTTTAATCCGTCATCTTTGCCCCACCCTAGCATTTGGCTTTATGATTTGAACAATCTTGAATTTACACCATCTGAAGATGCATCAATATTATCAACACCAATCATAGCTTTGCAAATCTTGAGAAGATGTTTTTTTTTTTTAAATATCTTAAAATTATTTTCTATATACTCCTATGTAAAACTTTGATCAGCCATATTGGCCCCAGCCTACCCTCAGGAGTCATGATTTGAACAAACTTGAATGTACACCACTTAAGAATGATTCTTAATGAGTTTCATCATTCTTGGCTAAGTGGTTCTTGAGAAGGAGATTTTTTCTAGTATTTGTTTCAATATAAAACTTGGATTCCTTATTGTTGCCCCACCTACCCCTCGGGGTCATGATTTGAACAATTTAGAATGTGCACTACCAGAGGAATCAGGATACTTCCAAATAAGTTCCAGCCCTTCTTTTCAGGTGGCTCTGAAGAAGATTTTAAAAGAATTTCCTATATACATGTAAAGATATTTCAATGCAAAACTTGGATTCCTTATTGTGGCCCCACCCTACACCCTGGAGGTCATGATTTAAAAAATGTAGAATTTACACTACCCCAGGATGCTTCCACGTAAGTTTCAGCTTTTCTTACCCAGTGGTTCTTGGGAAGATTTTATAATGACTGAAGCCTATTTTTGTCTTTCATTGATTATCTCCCCTTGTATGAGGACATGGCCCTTAATTTTTACAATTCAAACTCTCTGTTTAAAGTCATCATTTCATAAGTTCTATGGTCATTACCGTGACCTTGTCAGCAAATACAATTTTTCATGGAGACAAATGCTGACTGATGTTTTTCATACTAATTGTTACTCCATTATTTATACACTGAATTGACGATGAATTTTTCTGTCATTTCCTGATCATGACAAGGAGCACACAGCAGATGTGATCCGTCAGCAGGGGATGCTCACACCTCCAAATAAAAAAGATTACATATGGACGGATGACGGTCAATGGATGATCAGAAAAGCTCACTTTAGCTTTCAGCTTAGGTGGGTTTTAAAAACTAAAGTTTGCTTCTTCTGATGAAAAAGTGACCTGTCTGTCATTAATGCTATGAATATCTGATCATCCATTGTCCGTCATCCGTCCATATGTAATCTTTTTTATTTGGAGGTGTGAGCATCCCCTGCTGACCGATCACATCTGCTGTGTGCTCCTTGTCATGATCAGGAAATGACAGAAAAATTCATCGTCAATTCAGTGTATAAATAATGGAGAAACAATTAGTATGATAAACATCAGTCAGCATTTGTCTCCATGAAAAATTGTGTTTGCTGACAAGGTCAAGGTAATGACCATAGAACTTATGAAATGATGACTTTAAACAGAGAGTTTGAATTGTAAAAATTAAGGGCCATGTCCTCATACAAGGGGAGATAATCAATGAAAGACAAAAATAGGCTTCAGTCATTATAAAATCTTCCCAAGAACCATTGCGTCAGAAAAGCTGAAACTTACGTGGAAGCAGCCTGGAGTAGTGTAGATTCTACATTTTTTAAAGCATGACCTCCAGGGTGTAGGGTGGGGTCACAATAAGGAATCCAAGTTTTACATCGAAATATCTTTACATGTATATAGGAAATTCTTTTAAAATCTTCTTCAGAGCCACCTGAAAAGAAAGGCTGGAACTTATTTGGAAGTATCCTGATTCCTCTTGTAGTGCACATTCTAAATTGTTCAAATCATGACCCCGAGGGGTAGGTGGGGCAACAATAAGGAATCCAAGTTTTATATTGAAACAAATACTAGAAAAAATATCCTTCTCAAGAACCACTAAGCCAAGAATGATGAAACTCATTAGGAATCATTCTTAAGTGGTGTACTTCAAGTTTGTTCAAATCATGACTCCTGAGGGTAGGCTGGGGCCCAAATGGCTGATCAAAGTTTTACACACGAGTATATAGAAAAAAAAATTTAAGATATTTAAAAAAAACATCTTCTCAAGATTTGCAAAGCTATGATTGGTGTTGATAATATTGATGCATCTTCAGATGGTGTAAATTCAAGATTGTTCAAATCATAAGGCCAAAGGCTAGGGTGGGGCAAAGATGACGGATTAAAGTTTTACATAAAATAGAGGGATAAAATCTTCTTTACAAGAACAAAAATTTATGTTTAGTCATACTGACATGTAAGCATCTTCATGTAGTGATTATTTAAATTTGTTCAAATCATTGTAACCCTTGTTTTCCCCAAATATTAACAACAAAGATTTAAAGCTTAGGTTCTTTGAAGGATTTAAGTAGCTCTTCTGAGCCAAAGGCTCAAAGAGGTAATGCTTTGGCCATTTGTGCGGTGTGCGTAAACTTTTTAGAATATGGGCCATAACTCAAGAACCCCTTGGCCAATCAGTACCAAATTTGCTACAGGGTATCCTTGGCCCAAAGGCTACCATTTATACTAAAATAAGGGTTAGGACCCTTAAACAAGGGGAGATAATTTGGAAAACAAAACCAAAAGAACCGGTTGCTAAAAAATCTTCTTCTCCATAACCACTAGGCAGAATTTCACCAAACTTACAAGCAAGGATCATGATATGTCGAAAAATTAACATTTTTACGGGTAATTACCCTGGGGCAAAGGGCGTGGTCTCAAGGTCACGATTTCAAGATTTGAAGGCATATTTTGGACATTTTAAGGCCTATGATCATCAAACTTTGTCAGTTGATGCATATTGGGTCCTCAAACAAGGTCAACTTAAAAGTAGGTCATCGTGACCTACTTTTTGAACTTCATGACTTATCCTTTTAAAAACATTAAATCCCATTATTTCAGACACTGGGAGGTTTAGAATCATTAAATTTAGTACTTTGATGTATCTTGGGACCTTAAAACATATTTATGAAAAAGCAGGTCACTGTGACCTACTTTTTGAATTTTGCCGACATTTGTTTTCAAATTGTTTAAATCGCATATTTTGATGGCCTTCAGACCTACGATCATCAAACTTGGTCAGTAGATGCATCTTGGGTGTTTAAAAAATTTCGACCAAAATGTAGGTCACGATGACCTACTTTCGACATTTCATGGCTATATCTAAGTATCTTAGGTATTTATTGGCTTAGAATCATCAAACTTTGTGAGTGGATACATATTTGGTTTTCGGAGAGTGACGAGGAAAAAGTAGGTCACAGTGACCTACTTTTGAAATTTTATGGCTATATTTAAGTATCTCAGGCACTTATTGGCGAAGAATCATCAAACTTTGTTAGTTGAGGCATCTTCATTTTTCGGAGAATGTCAACCAAAAAGTAGGTCATGGTTACCTACTTTTGAATGTCTCAGGTACTTATTAGCTTAGAATCATAAAATTTTGTCAGTTTTGGCATCTTGGGTTCTTGGATAACGTCGACCAAAAAGTAGGTCATCGTGACCTACTTTTGACATTTGATGGCTATTTTAATTATCTCTGGTACTAATTGGCTTAGAATCGTCAAACTTTTTCAGATGATGCATCTAAGGTTTTCAGAGAATGTTGACAAAAAGTAGGTCATGATGACCTACCTTTGAATATCTCAGGTACTTATTTAACTAAAATCATCAGTCTTTGTCAATTAATGTATCTTGAGTCCTCAGAAAATTTCAGTCAAAAGGTAGGTCACTGTGACCTACTTATGGTATTTTATAATTGGCTAAATATTATCAAACTTTGTAAGTTGATGCATTTTGGGTCTTATGATACTAATAGAGTTGGAGGCTTCTAATAGAAGTGATAGATTGTACAATTTATCAGAAGAGCGATTCAAGGCCCTTTTTGGGCTTCTTGTTTAGATAAGCATTATATAACCCTGTTAGAAAAATGTTTAAAATCATCACATGTTATATTGTAGAGTTAACCGTTATTAAGGTCTTCCGTTTCCAACGGAAGACCTTCTACTGATTCTGTTGGTAAAGATTATTATTCTTTTTTTTCTTCTGCTTCCTAGACCGCAACTTTGAGGCCGCATATCTCACTCATTTCTCAACGGATTTCGCTCAAATTTTCAGAGGTTATAGACGTTTATAAACTCTATCAGAATGCTGACTTAAAATTTCTAAAAGTCACTTCCGGTTTTGAGTTATTTCCCTTTAAACGAAAATTTATAGGCTTTCGTTTCCAGACAAAGGCTCAGAGATGGCTAAAGCTGGAGCAGAAATTCTGCTGATTTTAGGTAATAGAAGGATTGAAGTTGTGCACATCGGTTTTTGTTTTTCGATTTCTCTATTCAAAATGGCGCTATATAGGGGTCAAAAATTAGAACGCTTAAAAGAACCAAAAATTACTCATATTTTGCCTTTTATCTTCTTAACTAAAAATATTTTGATAAAATATATAGAACATAATTTGTGCAGAATTAGTAGATCTTTCAAATGATATGTCGGAAAAAGGGCTGACCCCTAAATTAAGGGATCTAGAGGGGCCAAAAGTTTTTTCCAGATATCTCAAAAAGCATTGAGAATTTGTTATACATCAAAGAAGCGAAGTTGTTGAAAATGTCAAGCTTAATCTAATGAGGTCGTCAAAACACGTCCAGCGACGTCACTTCCGGCCAAACCGGAAGTAGTTGAAAAACGCTTATTTTTGCCGTTTTTGACAAGTTTTTGGGTAACATATGTCTCTGGGAGCTTAAAAATTAATTTTCCGAGCGTCGTCGTCACTTCCAGTCAAACCGGAAGTAGCAAAAATTGGCTTATTTTTGCATAAATTAACATAGCTCTACGACATTTTCAGTTTTTTATTGATTCTTGTAGAGTTTTTCTTTCTCTTTGATTTGATGTATAACATGATATATATTTCTGTGTATAAATGTATAAAATATCGCATGACAAAGACGGAATATTTACTTTGACGTTCAGTATACGCGTGTGTAACTGCATGGGTTTTCATAACGTAAAATAACGTGAATTAAGCTACATAATAATTTGATGATTTTCACACTTTTGATTTGATTCCCTTAAAAATATCAATAATTAAGATTTTTCATCGTAATAATAATAATTAACATTCTAAAGTATATCTTTATACTTGAAAAACGAAAAGGGGGGTGCACCGAAATGATTGACAAGGGTAACTCAAATCAAAAATCTTTTCTTCCTCTAAAAGATATTCCAATTTATGGCCTTTATAATGGAAGAAAATGGCAGAAATCTACAGCACTGCAACAATAAAAGGAAACATTTAGATGGAAAAAAATCCTACTGTGGTAGTACAAACTATACATGCACATCTTCCTACGAGCTTGGGCTAGCAGGTTAACCCATAACCTCATTTGGTAGAGCACTGGACTGGCAAGTCAGAGGCCCCGGGTTCAATCCAATTAAGCAGAGGCACTTAATTGTCCCTCTTACACTATCAAAGTAGTTATCTTAAAAAAGTTCGAGACAGCCCCTACCAGCCCTTTCCCCGGGCTTTAAAAGTCTGTACAATACACAGTATAAAAAGAAAGTTTTGTCAAAATTTATGTTTTAAATAATACCTGCAGTTTTAAAGAGTGCGACAGGGTTTTTTTTATATAAAGGATACCGCTTTTCTATTACCACATTTACTATATGTATTTACATGTCTTAGTTTCGAATGTTTAAATACGGGAAAAAAGTATGCAGAATTACGCCATCATCTCTGAAGAATTTTTGGGTTATTGATAAAATATTCTGCATACAGGAATAAATTGTATTTGTCTCTTGTAGTAGAGTTCGATCCTTTTCTTCTTTAGATGTCGTTATTAAATTGATCTTTAATTCACATGAGGAACTTGTAAGTTGTCGAACTTGTTTCCAATCCTTTTGTTTGTCTCAATAAATGCGTGTTCGAATCAAAATTAAGATTAGGTGCATCAAATTTAAAATGTTAAATTAAAGTTCAAACCATTATTTTTCATTAATTTTTAACATTTGATTAATTTTTCCTGGCCCCCCGTTTCCTATTTTATATCTTTGTTTAAATTATTGAAAAGAAATATGTTTAGAATTATTTCGTAACTAAATGCGTTTGCATACTTTTCAGTGAATCAGAATGTAACACCCACCCCCATCCAATAAAATACAGTATATATTTTTTTAAAATATGGTTTGAAAAACAAATCTGCAATTTATATGCATGTGTGAAGTTGATCATGAATTAATTTTGACCGATCATTGTATATACTAACCACAATACCAAAATATACACGAATCCCACAAGTAACATGCACACTCAACAACTTCATTTACATCCATTTCTATACATAGACTATAAGGTCTAACCTAAACTTTACCGTCACCTTCCTGAAAAAGTACCACACATTACGATTTATTTTAATCATATCAACTATAAGTTGTTTTTTAGTATAGTTTAAAACATGTATGTTAAAAATTGCAACAGAAAGTAAGAGAACGGGTAAAACATTCTTAATATTCTACCATTATTGTAAACGGCGTAACAGACGGACGGACAGACAGCTAGACGTACGGACGGACGGACATACCGATTACTATATACCCTCCCGCTTTTCAAGCGAGGTTTTAATAAATGTAACTGTGATGACAAAAACGTTTGAATAATTTTTGGAAACGGATAAATATAACTGCATAATGCTGTAGTTCATGTTGGGAATGTATTAATCGTGCTGGATTTTGAGTAAATCCCTCATACTTTTGTTAACATTCCTTTTTAATGAAATTTAACGACATCGTATGCTTACGCTTTATAAATAATGAATTAAGACCATTATATGAAATACATGTAAGTTGGGTATTGCTTATATAAAGACAAACTGAAAGGAAGCATAATTTTGTCATTAAACCATTATTGCCTTAAATTCTAACAGAACAATTATCAATAAAGCATTCTGGCTGAATTATTTGATGCCTTTTTAAAAATTTTAATTCAATGCAGATTTCAATATTTAAATCCAATATTCCATTTTGTTTCACAAGAAATATAAGCTTAAATTCATTAGCTGACAGGCCCAAACAAATGCTGACCCCCTCGATCAACACAGAGGATCCCAAACAATAGGTACATTTATTGTTTTAAATGTCTGCATATTTGCCTGCTGATCAGATTTAAATCTTCACGGCTGTGTCCCTGATGTACGGTTACTAAGAGCTCGTGTGCCTCTTATGAACACTGTTGACCCACCAGAGGAACATCAGTCAGTGCTCATCATTTGTATTATTATTTAGGATTTTATTGCTGCTGGTAGTGGGAAGCTTTCGATTATTTGTGACTCTTCCTGGTTTGGCAGAGAGGTTTGTAATCACCATAAATAAGTTCATTAGCCGTCTAGTGTGTCTAATAAATACATGTAGGAGAATAGAAAGTCTATCTCTAAATAAATTAGAGGGTCACAATGAATCTTAATGTTTTATCTATCCATTGATCACTCATACATATTTTTTATATTTTTTTTAACATTTATTTTTAAAATCTTACTAAATATGATTAAAATGCATAAAATTTCAGTATTTTTGCGGCACCTAATTTTTATATTAGAATTGAGTCTTTTATACCTATGGGGGTTATCTCTCTTATCAGAGGGACACTAAATCTTAAAATGGTCAAGGATCGAAAATATTTGTCTTAAAATGCAAAGATGAAAAACCTACAATAAATAATGAATGGTATTAAGGAGGTAATAGAACCGTTTACTAGAGTAGTGGAATTTTGATTGACCCAATTTTAAAGGAACTGTATTGATCATTGAAGAAAAGCTATTTAAATTTCATTGTACATTTTAAATGAGCAGTGGTGGTCGAAATTTTGTAAATAAGTTATCCTTCTTTGTCAAGATTGCATTTTACGAGACATTTAAAGCTTAAATTTCCATATCTTAAAATATAGCTTTATTCTGTCCAATAGGAACACTCCTTAACGATACACAAGAAATAAGAGCTTTGAAACTCTTTTTTGTTTTTGTTTTTGTGAATACCCGGGGCAACCCCCCCCCCCCCCCCCCAATATGCTGAAGATCTGTATTTTTACACTGTTAAATTTATTTTCAAAAATATTTCTATTAAAACCTGTGTCACATACATGTATACAGCCATTATCCTAGTAAAAAGCATGGGAATAAATTTTAATAGGAAGAGAATATCAGTAGAATGGTATCCATGCGGTGAGTACTAACTGACATACTGAGTCAATGGAATCAGTCCTCTGTATACGTACAGTTATGACTTGATAGCTTGGATATGGTAGCTTTAAAAATGCAAGAAATTGAAATTAGAATTCATACATGTACTATAATATAAAGTACAGAAGATAGTACCCAATGATTCAGATATATCCCTTGTCAAAGTTAAGACTTGTTTCATACCAATAATTGTGTTCTGAAGGTCGTGTGTTTGAATCTGGGCTGCGACTGACCTAAGTTGCTAAAAAATAGAATATCAGCTGTTCCTTCACCATGCACTCTCTTGGCACCTCGAATAGAAAGTTGCGGGTCCTTCAGAAGAGACCTGAAAACCAAGTCCCTTTGTCATGGAAGAAGTTGGCAAGGTAAAGATCCCTCACTGCTCAATGGTCGTAAGGGCCGAGTAAAAGTCAAAATTTGAAGCTGTTCATATATGATGATGTCTCTGAGTGAAAGTTTCTCAAATGGGACTTAAAACAACATAAAATCAATCCTCATACCAGTTGATAGGCCTCTATTTTTAAACTGAATTTGACTAGAGTGAATATGTCGTCCACTTGGTCAATATGTAAGGCTTAAGGCAGGTGTGGAAGGAAGCTTACTCCTCCAAGGCACCTGATCCCACTTATAGAATTTCCATGGGCAAGTTCTTGTGCCCTAGCTCCTAACAGATTTGTATAATACTCAAATTTTTATTGAATGATAAGTATGTACATGAGAATAAAACAATAACATATTAATTAACATCTGTTATAAATGGTTAGGATGATGACTGATAAACAATTTGATTGAGGCCGTTATGATCAAGTTCACAGCTAGAAAATTCCTAGAGGTAAGGTTTTAAAAATGACTATTTGAAAAGAATTTGATTTTATCTTTAGGATTAGAATATGAAAAAGATGTTTTAAATCATTGGAATAGTTTGATTAACAATGCTAAATAAAATTAAATTTCCCCAATGCCTACATTGGGGTCAAAGACCTCAAAATGTAGCCACTATAGCATTCCTTTCTAAAGCTCTATCTTTTACAACACACTATGGATTTCATCTACTTCCTCTGTCAAAAGCCAACAAGAGGATTTACCTACAATTTTATGGATTAATTGTCTTATAAGTTAAAAAATATATATAGTTCTGTTGTACATAAAGCTTGGAATCTTTAAAAAGCTCTTTAGCAGGATATTATGTTCCTTTTTTTTTAAATAAAAGTTACTTCCGGTCAAACAGGACGGAAGACCTACTCGTTGCTTTGCAACGAGCTCGGCTCTAGTTTGTTTTTGTTTTTGTGAATACCCGGGGGGTATTAGCCGTAAACAACATGTAACAAATATCAAGCAACTGCTTCTTCACCATGCAAGCGCTGGGTGAAGGAACAGTTGAAACAGTTGCTCGAATTTAGATATACTTCCATTAATTTGTCAACTCGATGTATCCAAATGAACTTGATATAAAAAATATATCAGGGTCTCAAAAATCTGTTTTTTATCTGGATTATTACTACAAAAAGCCGTTAATGTTAACCTAACAACAAACTAACTTCATGATAAGTGTAATCTTCCCTCACTTATTTTGCAATTTACCCTTATCACCTGTTTATGAGGTTTAAGTCTCTCAGTTGAGTCGAAACGCAAGAGCATGTTCTACGTACGAACAATTTCTAAAACGAGGAAAGTTATTGCTAAGCAAGTTGATGAAACAAGAATATCAACAGTCTCGTTAAAAGTCATCATTTCACAAATTCTATGGTCAAGACAAAGACCTTGTCGATTAATACAATCCATCTATGCTGATTGATGTTTCTAATACTTATTGTTAGCCTATTAGTTAAACATTGATTTGTCGACGGATAAATATTGGTTTTTACATGACAAGGAGCACACGGTTGGAGAAAACGGTCAATAGGTTAAGCTTACTCTTCCCTAGCATCTGATCCCACCTCATATTCTGGTCAAAATTTGTATTGTTTGAATGGATTATTGAGCTTGCTTGTGATTCCTTCGTTTCCATATTTTATTACTCCGTATATTTACTATTCGTCACAGAAATGACAGGGTCGAGTCTTGAACGCACGACCCACCAATCATGGAGTAAGCAGCAGTCTACTCCGCTACTCTGGTGTTAAATTTGTAATTATCACCAAAAAAATCGAAATTCTTCCATAAATTATTCCATTTTTATAATAATTGGAACCATATTCACCAAAAGATTTTTTAAGTATAACCAAGGTGTGATCTACCTTTGTTTTAACTTTTAAGTCTTATTGAAATCAGGAAAAAACCCAACAGAAATATCTATTTTAGTTACCATGTTCGTCGACACTCGACAGTAAAACAGAAATATACAAACAGCTATCTCTTAGTTGTACACCAACTCATTGATACTGAACTAAAACTGTAGGAGGAATTAAGTTTTGAAAGAATTTCCTTGAAATACAAAAAATTATTCTCAGAACTTTACAGTATATAGGATAAAAAGTTATTGATATGACTTTGAGCAATAGAGTTACCAGCATTAATTGTTAAATACAGCTTACCGCCAGAGACAATAAATATATCATTTCTAAATTAAATCATATATTATCATATATTTCATTTTTGGTACTTGTTGATCAAATATTTCTAAAATTTTCTTTACTTTATAACTTGAGTTCAGTGTGGATATAGCTATTATCGAGGCTCTATATAGCGTGACCTTCTATGATGTGGGAATCAGTCATATAAGATTCTCTCGCATCAGAGTTTCTGTCACATCTGATGAAATGACAAAAGTGTCACATTTTTATCCATCTTTCCAAATAAATCTCTTAATCAGGATGGTTATCACAACAATGACGATAAAAATAAAACAAAAGAAACAATGTGAAGGTAGGTCATTTAATTTGGAAACATTGAAAATAAATATTCAACAAAAAGTCATTTTTTATTGAATAACATTCAAAGTTTTACAGTAGATAAATTTAACCATGTATGCTTGGAAGAACTTGGATTTAATTCTACCAGTAGTAATCCAACTTATACTCATAGTTGCCTTTCTAAGAGGTCCGTGTTTGCTCTGCTCTTATTTTGTATATTGTTTAATGGACGTTGAGATTGAATACTGTTCGTTATCTCCATATCCTTCTTCAAAATCATTTGTCAGTTTAATTTGAATATTTCTAATATTCCGAAGAACCAAAATGATTTTGAACTACCATATATAAAATGGATTTCGAAACTTCATAAGAATTTTTACAAAGATACATTGCCAGTAAATGTTCAACCAGGCCTCTTTCTTTACTCTTCACTAAGATATTGACAGTAGTAAAGGAAAAACTTCAAGAGTACTGTGCAACAATATATTCAAGAAGTGGTGTGAATCAGATGTGGATACTAAAAAATTCCAAAGATCTTTTGGGCAATTTGAAATCTCAAGATTTTAGCAAAATCAATACTGAGTACAGCTTAAAACTTACGACTTTTCAACTTTATACACAACCATTCCCCATGATAACTTAAAGTCCAGGCTTTTTGATATCATTGACAGCTGCTTTTTCAATAGAAATGGAACTCGTACATTTACCTACCTTGTCATTGGTCATTTGCAAAATTATTCTGTAAAAACACATTCTGATTGCACTCACAAGTACTCTGAAGTCGACATAAAAAAGATGCTTGAGTTTCTGATTGACAATATCTATAAGGTTTTTGGAGACCAGGTCTTCCAACAATCTTTTGGAATTTCCATGGGTACCTATTGCGCTCCGTTATTAGCAGACCTATTTTTATATTCATATGAAGCAGAATTTGTGCAAAATCTTATGCGTGAAAAAAAAAAAAACACATCCTGTGGCCTTCAACTCAACATTTAGATATATCGACGATATATGTCAATTAACAATCATGGTTATTTCCATTCATATGTCGATATGATATATCCTGGTGAGTTTGAGATAAAAGGTACCAAAGAGCCTGGCACATCTGTTTCATACTTGGATATTTTACTTGTAAAAGACGTTAATGGTAATCTAACAACCAAGCTGTATGATAAACGTGATGGCTTTAACTTTCCTATCGTCAAATTTACTTACTTATGCAGCAATATACTAGTACTTTCATCACCTACATACAGCGTTTATATAATATCTCAGTTGATTCGATACGCAAGAGCATGCTCTACGTATTAACAATTTCTAAAACGAGTTAAACTATTGATAAGCAAGAATATCAAGAAACAAGAATATCAGCAGCCTCGTCTAAAGTCATCATTTCGCAAGTTCTATGGTTGATACAATGACCTTGTCAGCAAATACAATTTATCATTGAGTCAATTGCTGACTGACGTTTTTCATGCTAATTGTTAGTCCATTATTTATATACTGAATTGACCACGGATTTTTCTGTTATTTCCCGATCATGACAAAGGAGCACACGGCAGGTGTGACTGGTCAGCAGGGGATGCCCACTCCTTCATTGCACCTGATCCCACCTCTGATGTTTTAGAGATCTGTGCTTGCACTGCTCCTATTTTGTATAATTTTATGGACTTTGATAGTGAATACTGTTCGTTTTCTCCATATCCTTCATGTTGGTATATTTTTCTATTTTTTGTTTCAATTTGAAATTAGCTTCAAATTTTCTAATCATGGAAGAAAGATACATTGTTTTCTGTGATGCCAGTCTCTGATGTTGACCAGAACAAGAACGGAACTAATCGGAGGTTATAAAATTAAAATTCAACATTGATTGTAGCTAACTAGTATGTAAAAAGGGTCTTCGGTCTTGATGTCTTTGTCCCCTTAGTTTTTGTTTACTTAACTTTATTTATTACTTGAGAGTGAAAGATTAAGAAGACTATGTAGCACATAACACTCTCTTTGATGCCAACAAAGAGAACTAAGTATAATGATAAAATGATTGATAAAATTTAAAGACACTGTTCCGTTATTTCCAGTGTAAAAATTTACGTTTGAAAGCTACTTTTATATTTTATTTTATGCCTAACCCTAGTAACGTTCATTTCAAATCCTATCACTTCACCTTTTTTTTGCATCATTTGCAATGCTCTGAGCTGATGGGTTCTTTATCATGCCAACGCCTAACAGTTGAAACTCTGTCCATGACCAGTTAAAGTCTTAATTCCATACTTTCTTAACTTTTTTCTTGTACGCGTTTCACATAAGGAAATCCTTTATGATTTTACAATCTTTGTCTTCACCTCTCTTATTGTGAATCACCTGAGGCCTTTCCTGACTACTCGTGACTTTGCTTTATCTTTCTGCAAAAGAAGAAAGTGTCCCTTTTGACCCTTAATTGTCTCCAAGTTAAAATCGAAATTCCAAAACCTTTCTGCATATCCACAGGTAAGTCTCAATCGTTTTTCAAGTAGGAATATGTTACCATAAAAATATAAGAAGAGTTCAGGGAACCAGATTTTATAAAGGAATAAAAACGAGTTTTCAACCATCAATTGCCAAAATGTGATAATCGAAATTGCAAAACCTTTTTTACATATCTATAGGGCGCCACTCATATTTTTCCAAAATGAGTTGGTTGCTGCACAAAGTGCAAAAGTATTTCAGGGAATCGGGTTTTTGTTTGGTTGAAAGAAGTATTTTTTTCACCCAAATTGCCCCAAGAGCGGAAGTTCTTAATATATATCTATAGAACACTTCCTATCAAGTTCTGAATTATGAATGGGCTACTGCGAAAAATGAAAGAAGAAATCAGGGAACCAATTTTAGTTTTAAAAAAAAATGGAACAGGATAACAAAAATATTAGAAAGTTTGAGTATAAAAACCTGAAAGTGGGAGTATAAAAAAGATTCAGTACGAGTATGAAAACCTTAATACATAACACACAATATCAATCTATTCTAAAATATAGTTCTTCACACACAAAAACGGTTATTGAGATGCAATTTCAAAATTGATTTAGCACATGTAATTATTTTTTTCTAAACGACTCGACATTTCATGTTCATTCCATATTTCTTCAGTTTTCGGATTTTTAGAACAACTTGTTTTAAACGTTAGTCACTCTACAAAACTCACGATATATATGCTTTTAGTGAAAAGTTTCAGATAGCTTCATAAATTTTCAAAAAACGAAATATTTTTTAGTGTTTCCAATTCAAATTTAATACAAGACTGTTTGCACCTTAGAGGTACTCGTGTCATTCCCTTTAATTAGAAAAATATTAAACTGGAATACCGTGACAGTTCAATTAAATTCAGTTGGAAATGTTTGATGTTATCTGATTAAGGATTTTAAAATGTTTTGGCCACGGGTGTCACATAAGGTGTCTCTAACACGCGATCAACATTATACCCGTTTTGTTAATACGACTAAGTTCAATTTTTTCATTCCGTTTAAAGTCAAATTGTATCATGGCTGCGGTGTTTTCCTTTGAAGTCAAGTGTACAATAACTGGAGATACACCGATTGGCGGAGCCAGCTTAAACTGTGCCGTGTAAATAAATTATTGAACACCAAAGCGATTTTATTATTTTAAATAACATGTATATTGAATCTGAATTACACAATGAAATGGGCTTTGTTACATGTACAAAGACAAAATTTCTGCAAGTGAAATAAAAGTCTTTCACATAAATTACAGTGCGTATCACAAACTACGAAATTCTTTTACGGAACTCTGCTGCAGTGCAATTATTCCATCCATCGCAACGAAAATCAAGTTCTCTGCACAGAAATATATTAAAATAACACATCTATTGTAATATAGCGCTTTAGTAGAAAATTTACCATCTTTGCTGTGTTCTTTGCTCAACAAGAATAAAGTGCAGCTGTACTGCATCCACAGATGAAGAGTTAGGGGCCTGACAAGGTGATGCGACAGCTCTCGAATATGTCAAATGATCAACGGGTATCTTTTATTTTCGAATACACCTTCATTTTCCTTCTTCAACTTCGAATTTTTCTTCTTTGATATCAAAAGGTTTTCTTGTTAATTTCATTAACAATCCGTGTTGGTATATTAAGCTGGGATGCTGCAATCGGACGTCATTTCTCATGAACACACAAACGTAAAATGTGTAAATAAAAAAAAACGTCAGGAAGGAGAGATTATCCATGCAGTCACCTGATAAAAACTACATATTCTATTGGCGTACTTAAAAATCATGCATGGAAATTTGTGACATGACGTTTGATTGGCCATGATACAAGAAAGTTATTGAATATCAATTATGGTGTATCCTGATTTATTTGGATGAAGGGCGGAGACTCGTGCTTCGCACTCGTCACCGCCCCTCGTCCAAATAAATGAGGATACACCATAATAAATATACAATAACTATTACTTAGAATAGTTGACCTAAATCTTTTGTTCTTCTTTTCTGTTTTTTTGATAAAATTTCAAATGAAAATATATATTAACTTGGTTCTTTAAAAGACATATTTATAGCAAATTTACAATTAAAGTCTATTATTGGATTCAAAAAAGAAATATATGTCAACTTTCAATAAAATAACCCTAAAGGTCTCGAACTAGTTATTCTTAAAATGCCTTTTCAGATTATTCTATCTTAAATCTTGGAGCTGGAGTTGAAAATAGCGTGGGTTCGGAAATTAAAATAGATCAGCACCATCTGTTTCATGTTTGAGTACCTTAAGAAAGGCCTTAGTTTATGATAAATGAGTATTCAATTTTTCTGTCAGCAACTTTCCTTTCTTATGTAGCAATATATCCTTATTACCTGCATATGGATTCTTGTTTCTTAGTTGATTCGATACTCAAGAGTATTCTATCTAAAACGACACAAGCTTTTGACAAACAAGTTAACAAATCAAGGATATATACAGTCTCGTTTAAAGTCATCATTTTACAAAATCTATGGTCGATACAATGACCTTGTCAGCAGGTACAATTTATCACTTAGTTGAATGATGACTGACGTCTTTCATACTAATTGTTAGGCCATCATTTACACAATTAATGGATTGCGGATTTTCTGTTTGTCTTACAATGACAAGGAGTACGCGGCGGGTGTATTCCTTCGGCAGGGAATGCTCTCTTCTTCAGTTCACCAGATTCTATTTCAGTCTGATGTTTTTAGCAATTGTGCTTGCTCTACTCCATAGTTTTGCTTTACTGGAATATTGAGCTTGAACAACGTTTGTTTTTAAGAAATGAAATAAGCAATGACAGTTTCAAAACCAAAGATAGATATGCAATTGTTTATACGCCGATTTGTTTCTGTAATGAACATTCAATGGAGGGTTTGTGGTTGTTGAATAAGCACACCTAATTGGTTTTATTTTCATTTTGCCAGAGAATTCAAGATACCAATTTATACTGAGATTCGAATTAAGCTAAACTTTGTCAAATATACGAGTAAATATCAGGTCATGCCGTCAATGCTTTTGTTGTCTCAATTCTGAATTCTTTTATCAACTTCCTGTATCTAGGGGCTAACTGATCTTTAAGGTAAGTCCTTAGTTGCAGGAAGTAGTAAATAAATCAAAACAATCATTTGAGAGAAATTTCATATACGTTTTTTTTTAATCATGTTGTCTTTCCAGCTGATACATGATGGAAATTTTGAAAAAAAATGGATGGTAAACAGGGAAGATTTGAAATGTGCTTTACCTGCTTTAACACACTATATATTTTTTTCAACTCATTTAATTTTCCAATTAACATGAGAATACTTATAGCAACCAGAATAAAAAAAAAGATAATAGAAGAATTCAAAAGTGAAACGACATAGGAAATTAACTGCTAGACCTGATATCCAATCTAATATTAGACAAAGTTTCGTATTAGCTTTCTTACATAGACAATGTACTTCTTGCAATAATTTTGTGAAAGGGTTTTATCAGAACCGCAATCTAGTTTTAAAATAGAAGCTGAATACAACAAAATTAATACTGGTGCTTTTTGTCCAGACTTTGATCATTGCTTATCAGTTTTGACGCCTATCTTGTGAATGAAAACAGACAGAAAAGTCATCTGAATATTGAAAAACTGCTTAGCTTTCCCTAGGATAATTCTTAAAAGTCAAATAGCCTGTGTCTCTGGAAAATGGACACCATTAAGATGTGCTTATTCAACAACCACAATCTAAACAGATCGAAAAATTGACGTATAAGCTTATGGACATTTCCATTAGTAGTTCTGGTTTTGAAACCTTCATTGCTTATTTAATGTTCTTAAAACAAACTTGAATGCACCACTTAAATAAGAAGATAAATAACAGAATTCAAGCTCGAGAATCCAGTTAAGTAATACAAATACGTAGCAGAGCAAACACAACCCTTTTATACATTAAACTGAGGTGGGATCAGGTGTCATGGAGAAGAAATCATCCCCTGCTGACCGGATACACCAGTCGTGTGCTCCTTGTCATGATTGGGCAAATAGAAAAGCCGGAGACAATTCATTGTGTAATGAAATATATGGAGATAGCGAACAGAATTCAAACTCAAAAATTCATTCAAACAATACAAACTCAAGAGCAGAGCTAAGACTGATCTCTAAAACATCAGAGGTGTGATTAGGTGCCATGAAGGAGTGAGAATCCCCTGCCGACCGGTCACACCCGCCTTGTGCTCCTTGTCATGATCGGAAAATAAAGGCAAAATCTCTTCACAATTCAGTATGTAAATAACTAACAATTACTGGTGGAATTTAATGGTAAACTTCAGTCAGAATTTGACTTAATTATAGATTTTGCTGACAGGATCATTATATAGACCATAGAACTTCGAAATTATGGCTTGATATATTTTTGTTTCATCAACTTGTTATGAAAAACGTCAGTCAGCTTTCGACTAAATGACAGACTATAGTTGCTGACAAGGTCATTGTGTCAACCATAAAACTTTTGAAATAATGAATTTATTTAAACTAGACTTGATATCCTTGTTTCATCAACATGATCGTAAATAGCTTGTATCGTTTCAGTAATTGTTCGTAGATAGAGCACGCTCTTGCATATCGAATCAACCAGAAAAATAAACCGCATAATGCAGCTGATAGGAATATATTGCTACTACACAAGTAAGGGAAGTTGACGACAGAAAATAATAAAGATATTACATTTATCACATAGTGTTTTTAATTAGACTATTATTAAACGTCTTTTTCTTTTGAAATATCTACATATGAAATAGATGCGTCAGACTCGGTGGTGTCTTTTATTTCAAATTCACTGGGATATATCGAGATGACATTGAATGAGAGTAACTTGTTCAGATACAGATAAGATAATACGTCGTCGATATAACGCAGCGCAATTGGTACCCATAAGAATTCTGTTGCCAAAAATTTACATATAGCCATTGTCAATCACAAATTCAAGCATCTTTTAAATATCAACCTGAGAGTACTTGTGTATGCAAACAAAATGTTTTTAACTAAGAATTTATTACAATATTGAAAAAGTCCTTTTACAGATCAAATGTCTCGTGGTCTTGGTGACTTTAAATTCAATGGAACCAAAATGAATCTAAACTTTTTATTGATTTGAAGAATTGTCCACACTGAATTTAAGGTAGTCCGATCCTCAGTTTTATAAAATTAGCAGTTAAGTAATCAAAAACACTCATAAAAGTATCGCGGAATCCACAAAGTTACGTAATTTTATCCACAGTATTTCTTTAAAGTTAAAGATTAAAGTTAATAATATTATATAGGGAAAATTTTCAGATCTCCAATATTTTTGCAGAAAAGGCGAATTGGAATATCAGCAATGCATTTTCCAATTGCAAATTGATCAACAAATATATTTTAGGTTAAAAACGATAGGTATCCAGGCATTCAGAGAAATTGTAATAATTTTTATTCTTATTTGGTATTTTTGTCTTCTATTTCCGACATGTATTCTGTAATATAAAGTGTAAAATGCTTTTGCTATCATTGCAAGACACCACAAATCACTTCTTATTTCATATCATGCTAATAAGCATTGGCATCTAAGGCTGGATTTAAGAAAATATCATTTCTCTAAAACGGTACTATTTTTTTCCTTTAAAGGGTACAAATATAAACTTTTATAAGACCTTTTCTACGACTTCAAAAATACTTGAATCTTATAAAGATGAATAAAATCGAAATTGTTGCATTAAAAAAAATTCATTTTCAAGCTTCATTTTGATGCATTTCAAATAAAATATTAATTTTTGGAGTTATCCTTCCTGGCTGAGGATCGGATATCCTTAACATTCCCATTGTCTGTTGAAACTTGATTTACGCTACAATATTTATTCAATGTCGCCAAAAACTAGCAATTAATCTTTATTGTTAAACAATATAATTGTTTTTTAATTCAAAACTGTCAAATAAGGTCTGCTGTGTTTTAAATGGCAGTTTTCATTTGCTATAAGAACTTGAACAATTTAACTTTACCTTTATGTAAACGCTCGAAAGCAAATTGCGTATATGGTTTAAATCTCTGTTCTACTTGATTTTTCTTCGGCTGAATAAGGCATGTAGATAACATTTCAGTCTCGTGACATACAAATAGGAACAACTACCAATAGAATTGCTTTGGCAATAGATTTTATATTTTAACATATATGTATCCCAATAAGAGGAGTCGTATAACTAGTTACCAACGAGTAAACAACAACAAAGGAACAAATAAACAAAACAAACACGGATATATCATATCTGATCCCAAATACTTATTGGAGACAAAATGAACAAGGCTTTAAAGTACTAGTAGTTTATCTCATCATTAAATCAATTGGTAAATGAACATAAAAGGAGCCCCACTGAAAATCTGCATCTGATATAAAAATAAATGGGAGATAAAGTCACATAGTACAGGATAATCTCATTTTGATCCTTAATTCTGACAAGCCTATCCTGTACACTATTAAAAAGCTACAATCCCTCGAATTTATATTTTGACTTTCAAGGAGCACGTTTGCTCCTTGTCATGATCGGAAAATAAGTTTATCACTTTTTAAAAGAGATAAACTTATTTTCCGATCATGACAAGGAGCAATTTTTGCTATCTAAAAAGCACGTAAAATGAAATAATCAAAATTTTAGAATTTTACTTATACTTTTCCCATTGTTTTTCGTATAATTTTACCAAAATGGAAAGAAAATATTTGAGTGCTTAGATTTTTAGACTTTTTGGAGTGGTTAAAGGAAACTTGTCAGTCTTTAGGGCAGGGACTTGTATATCTAATACTCGTACATACGTCATTGTTAGAGTTAAAATTTCATCGAAATTTGAGATTAACGAATAGCTAAAAACATATTTTGAATGAACAATATGATTTCATAGGGGAATAATGTAAAAAGACTATATATACTTTCTTACATGTATTAGTTGGACAGAATTTCTAGCTTATCCAGTCAATGTACGGGAAATCGTTAGTAGTATAAATACTTGTAAATAACTGGGAAATTGCCAAATATCACATTTGTTTGTTAATTAATTTCTATTTAAAGTTAAGCCACACCCACTCTTGATTTGTTTGTTATACGATTAAGTAGAGTTATGTTTAAACGAGGGGTCAAATTTGGTCAAAATTATAAGTTTATGTTCATTTTGCCAACTGAAAGTTGTTATTATTAAGAAGAAATTTTTTTGTGGAAATTCCTATCCTTAAATTTATATTACCGGTAATCGCATTTTCGTTCAAGGGGAGTAAGATATTTATATATGTTTACTATACAATTTTGTCCACTTTTATCTCTTTTTTCGCCGATAGAAATCAATTATCAATACTTGAATGCTTCACTTTGTTTTGGACTGAATAGATCATTTACTACCAAACCAGAAAAATAAAAGAATTTTAAATACTATTCTTTATTATAATCCTCGCCTTCAACAGACATTGTTATATTTTAATCAATCGTTTAATATTTTGAATGACCCATTTTCTATTAAACTTTTATTAGCTTTGCGTTTCCATTTCAAATTTCATGACAAATCCATTTTGTTTTCAGGTTCCATGGAATGAATTTATTTAGAAATGAGCATCTTTGAGTAGCTGAGTAACTCTACGATTGCCATGGTGTGGGTCAGCAGGACTTTAAGCGTTAGACCGGGCTCATTTTTATTAATATTTCTGTCATTTCTTGTGTCGTTCTTCAGTGAAATAAACGCGCAAAGTAAGTGTCTTTTATTAAAATCATAATTATTATATTTCATGTAAAGAGTGCATACATTGATAAACGTTAACGCTGAAAGAATTTTTTCCCAAAAGAGTAATACCGGTACATTACTGTGTACTACATATTTAGGTCAGTAACAAATGCATCTAGAGAGGGTTTTGATGTCTGGATAGATAGATCAGAGGCGTATATTGTTTTTGTCCTGTCTGTATATCCGTTTGTCTGTCTGTTGTCAACTTAAACTTTCGCCATAACTTTTGAACCGTGAGAGATAGAGACTTCATATTTGGTATGCACACTCTTTCAAATGACACCAAGATCAATGACCTTGTGAGCGTGACCTACTAGTATATGCTAAAAGTAGCTTTTTCGAACTTTCGCCATAACTTTGGAACCATTAAAGATAGAGATTCCATATTTGGTATGCATACTCCACTAATTAAGTTCTTTCAAATAAAATGACACCAAGGTGAATGACCTTGTGACCTTGACTGTGGCCTTTATGCTAATAATAGCTTTCGTACTTTGTTGCCGCCGGGGGCATAGTGTTTTACAAACACATCTTGTTTTCCGACTTAAGTTTGATCTTTTTATTGAAAACCTAAGATTTGAAATACATCTGATATCATCATCTCTACATTAGTAAATCCGTTTCTCATATCAGGTTACTCACTTACTAATTTTCTTCTTTTAATGAACAGCTCCTCCAGGTAACCCTACTATCAACGTTGTCGACACAAAGAATGAAGGTGATACCGTGACCTTGACCTGTACGTCTTTTGGGGGTAACCCACTACCCTCCGTACGGTGGTATAAGAACACCCAGCTTGTAGACGCAGGAAGTAGCCCTAACGGAAATGGAGACGGGGTGTATACAATCGGATCAACTACCGTTACTTATAATAACTACACTTTCCAAGTGTCAAGGTCGGACAATGCAGTGTCTTTTATCTGCAAGGTCAACAATTCTGCTTTAACCAACGAGCTTCAACGATCCTTAAACATAGAAGTCTATGGTAATTAATATAATTTTTAAAAGAAAAATGATCTCTGTTTTCTCTGACAAAAACAAAAGTTTTGAAGTATTTTATTTCTTCCTGTCTGTTCATGGTGCAAGTTCATTTTGATTCCTGAAACGTTAAGTTTCACATATTTAATATATATGAAGTCATTATCAAATTATGTCTTAGATTTGACCTACTATGTCAGAAAGTGATTGCTTGATCGATTAAATGAAGAACTTGCTAATAAGGATTCTGATCCAGTTAATGTGCCTAAAATAATGGTCTCACAATGTTTTTTGATATATAGAAGCATTACAATTAATAGGTGCATTTTTAGTTCACCTCAACGAAGTTGGGGGAGCTGATGTAATACCCTCGGCGTCGGCGTCGGTGTCGGCGTCGGCGTCCCAGGTTAAGGTTTAAGTTTTTTGGAGCAGTTTTTGTTTTAAGTACTTCTATGTCCTATATTGATTAGACATGCATGGAAGATGGTTTTAGTGTGTTTCATTGTACCAGTCAAAGTTTCAGATGCTGCAATTTCAGCAAAGGAATGACCAGGTTAATGTTTTTGGAGCAGGTTAACATTTTTGGTGCAGTTTTTGGTGAAGGTTTCATTTCCAAGTAACTATATGCCCTATGTTGACCAAACTTGCATGGATGATATATCTAAGGATGCATACTACCAGGCTTGCTTCGGATGCTGAATCTGACCTACATTTTCCAGTTGAGTGAACAGGTTAAAGTTTTTGGTGCAGGTTTCATTTCTAAGTAACTATAAGCCCTATGTTGACCAAACTTGCATGGATGATATATCTAAGGATGCATACTACCGGGCTTGCTTCGGATGCTGAATCTGACCTACATTTTACAGTTGAGTGAACAGGTTATAGTTTTTGGTGCCGGTTTCATTTCCAAGTAACTATAAGCCCTATGTTGACCAAACTTACATGGATGATATATCTAAGGATGCATACTACCAGGCTTGCTTAGGATGCTGAATCTGACCTACATTTTCCGGTTGAGTGAACAAGTTAAAGTTTTTGGTGCAGGTTTCATTTCCAAGTAACTATAAGCCCTATGTTGACCAAACTTGCATGGATGATACATCTAAGGATGCACACTACAGGGCTTGCTTCGGATGCTGAATCTGACCTTCATTTTCTGGTTGAGTGAACAGGTTAAAGTTTTTGGTGCAGGTTTCATTTCCAAGTAACTGTAAGCCCTATGTTGACCAAACTAGCATGGATTATACATATAAGAATGTATACCACCAGGCTTGCTTCAGATGCTGTATCTGACCTACATTTTCCAGTTGAGTGAATAGGTTAAAGTTTTTGGTGCATGTTTCATTTCCAAGTAACTATGAGCCCTATAATGAGCAAACTTGCATGGATGATACATCTTAGGATGCACACTAATGGACTTGCTTCGGATGCTGAATTCGACATACATTTTCAGATAATAGACCAGGTAAAAGTTATGGGTGCAGGTCTATTACCAAAAAACTATAAGGCTTATATAACATTGTATAAACCAAACTTCCACAAATGTTGAATCAAGAGATGAAAACTGTCAAATTTGCTTCAGATGCTGGATTTTAATTACATTTTCATAAAAAAGAACTAGTTTAAATTTTTTATGTAGGTCTATTTCAAAATCAGATTAAAATTGTTTAAATATTTTCATTTTTGGAATGTACACTTCTTGTTGGTTAAATGTCTGACTTTGCCTTACTTAAAGACAACATTCGTTGAGGTGAGCTCTGTAATCTCTGATTACCTATGTTTACTTATTGGGGAAATAATCGTAAGGGTTTAAGGTTGATGTACAATATTTCACCAAAGAAAATTCTTTATGCAATTTACATTTATTGACCGGTTTCGAGTTTTTTTTCTTATGAAGATACTAAGAGATTTTGTTTAACAACATTTGTATTTTTTGCTACTCACCTTTTCAGTCCCAGCCAGTAACCCACTCATCAGTGGACCTGTACCGCAGGTCACTACAGCTCTAGATGCCGGGAGGACGTATAATTATACCTGTACCGCCAGCAGCGGCTACCCAGTGGCGAACATTAACTGGAAACTGGGTACTTCTCTGGTTAACTCGGTAGACCTCCATCAGGGGATGTCGGGGAGGACCGTACGGGTGTCGGAGAGCACAGCGACCAACTCCGACAGCACGCTGACCAAGATCAGTCAACTGAGCTGGATTCCCATCACTGCCGACAACGGGAAGGTTCTGTTCTGTGTGATGATCCAGCAAGTAGTGTCTGGCGGATCCATTACAACAGCTACCAAGTCTCAAAGTGCAGCTGTCTTTGTACAACGTAAGGTTCTCTTTCAATTCATTCTAGCAATAAATAAAATTAAATTTAAAGCATGATTCAATAATTCTTACGTCTTTTTTTTTCTCGCAGAGATTCCCATTGTTCAGGTAAACAGTAGCAGTTACACTATCCAGGTTGGTCAGACTGTGACTATGGGTTGTACTGTCTTGACAGCATTACCACCTCCATCAACTGTTTACTGGAGCAGACTAGTCAATGGTGCCTTTAATAGATTGGTCATCGATAATGTGCGATTTTTCGGGTCTACAGTGAGCAATGCTAGCTTGACCATCAGCAATGTTGCCCTCAGTGATGCAACCAGCTACCAGTGCTCAGCAACAAACACTGCGGGAACAGGCAACAGTGGCGCCACCACACTCACTGTAACCGGAAGTGAGTACTTTTTGAGCTGATTTATACTCATGTATATCTTAATGCTTATTTCCAAAAAAACTCAGATAACTCACTATGTGAAAGATTTGTTGCATGGCAATTTTATGAAATGTATTATTTTTAAGTGTCACGCTACTCACATATATCTAATCCATGCTGAGTGTGAATTTTTCTTTGCCATCCCTTCATACAGAATATGATGTCTTCCAATTTATTGTATTTTGGAAACCTCAGTTTTGTAGAAAGGGAAGTCAGATAAATTATGTGCCGAGATGAAAGTACTGGTACACACATATGCAGTATTGCTTTATATTGCCATTTTCACGTGCATGATTTTCATACACCATATCATATTTATAAATTGGGGGTTACTATAAAAATTATATTATGCATTGTTGTTCAATGGTAATTTTATTTCAGGGTTTCTTTTATTCCAGTGGCAGGAAATGCGTGCGGTTTTCTTTCGTTATTCATAACAGTGAAATGTTTTATTTTTGAGAAATTGCAGTTATATACATGCAGAAATAATGTATTAAAATGAATGTGCAGTTTATTTATTTATTTACAATTTATTTATTTATTTACTTATTTTTTTTTATTTATTTATTTATTTATTTTTATTTTTTTCATTAATGGTATAATCTAACTTGACTTTTTATTTTGGCAGGAAATATGGATATATAACATGCCTTTGCATATTTACTTTAGCGATTTTCCCAGAATTTTTCGTAGGTTTTGCCTTTCTTTTGAACAACTGATGCAGATAACAGATTTACAGGTATATTTCTTTATTTCTGTTCAGTATACATGTATGTAAAGAAAATTATGCAATATTTCGTATCAAATGGAGGCGATGTGTAACTAATTGCGTCGGGTGCTGGTAAATTAATTAAACTCGGGCTCGAGAATACATGAATTGCAGGCGCTGAAACTCAAACGGGAGTCACTGATTCGAGTGGCCAAAATATAAAGAAGTTTACCAGTTAACGGGAGAGGTCTCCGAACTTTCCAGTGATAAAAATTAAAAAACAAAAAGGTTATGTTTTATTGTAAGTACACGTGGTATAAATTCAATGAAGAGCGATGGCCAGTTCAACGCAATATGCAATCCTTTGGCTTTTATATGTTTATCACACGAAAACAAGTCCTGCATTTAATTAGCAGTAGCATACCACATTAAATCAAAAGTATTAGTGAAGTGTCTGTAACTATGCAAACATCCTGTATGCGTGTGTTCCTGTTCAATTTTATTATTTTGTATTGCATTGAGGTGTCCATCGGGGTTTATAGCAACACATAGATCTTTGTCCTTGGACGTTTTTGGCAAGAGATTTTATTTCGCTATATCCTTGACATCTGAACAGGACGTAAATAAGACGATACACAGATCTAGAATAAAAGTTCTTCAGCAAATAATAATAGAGAGGAATGTCCGAATAATATATGATGAATATCATGATATATTTTAATTATTTATCAAATGGTGAACAGGATGTTTGTTTTCAAAAAATATTCAAGGGCTCAATCTTTATCAATTTTTTAATTTATAAATACATTTTTCTTTTGAATATTTTAAGGGAACAGTGGGATTTGAGTGATTATTTAAATTTTGTATTAATTTAATTTTCGAAATAATAATAATATATTATGCAGGTATATATAGTTCATTTCAGGGCAAGAGAACAAAATGAAAAGCACCAATAGTCCTCTCTGTATTCCTGTAACTTCATGGTTATCGGTAAGTATCAGGGTTTCTCTGTATATATGTTAAAAGTTCTGTATTTGTAAGCTTACTGAAATGTTTAGACAGGGAGAAGAGTTATTTCCCTTTGAACACAGTTTTCACATTAATAATCTCTCTCTCTTTCCCTCTCTCTCTCTCTCTCTCTCTCTCTCTCTCTCTCTCTCTCTCTCTCTCTCTCTAAATTGATAGGTATATGGTAATAAATGTGTCTGGATAGGTTGATCATTTGTCACATTACAGTCAATTTGAAGAAAAAGAGTAAAATTACAATTTGTGTTCAATGAAAAGAAATTTTGATGAAGATGATGTTGATGTTATACCAAAAATATTCAATTCTATTTGAAATATAGAAATGGAATTTTTGAAAAAAAAAATTTTTTAATTTATTGCAAAAAATCAAAAATCCTTCAGATTTTTTCTATCACTTTCTTGTAAAGTTTATAAAATATAATTATTGATAGAAAATGTTGATATATCTGTTGACAAAAAAAAAAGTAGGCCCCCCATTGGGTGCCATATCAGATTATCTTCATGAAGTAATTGCTTAGGTTTTTAAGAGTGAAAATGTGAATCGGGTAGACAAAAATTTATTTTTGCCAATGAATTTCTATTTTTTAATACAAAATTAAAATATTTAAAACTGCAATGTTAGGATTAAAAATTTTTGATACTAAGGTCTCACCAACTGGTGCAAAATAGAGATGGATTTGGATTAGCTGCAGAACTGTAGCTCTCCAAAAAAATATATATTAATAGACGGGAGAGCTACAGTGCCACTCATTGAAAAAAGTGTATATTTATTGCGCAAAAAAAAGTGCGCACGTTTCTCGATTTATTCCTCCATGTTTTTAAAACTGTCATCTCAAAAATATTACTAAACTGTCATCTCAAAATATTACTAACCGTGTGTCCCTAAGCTTTCACTGCTTCCACATCAAAACATTCCTTATATTTGTTTTAATAGTTCTCCTGGCCTTGAAATTGAGATCATCGAAAATTTCACGTTTTTATACTGCCATTTTGGTTTGCAAGATAATTCGGTCCAACGCGCTTCGTACAGTTGTAAACTACAAAAGTAATTGATAGAGGAGTAAGGACTTTATTGAAATCTAGCTTTTTTGTAATTTAGGTAAGAATTTTGAGGAATTAATGCAGAACCGAGCGCACTTTTTTGGGCGCAATAAATATACAGTTTTTTCAATGGGTGGCACTGTAGCTCTCTGGTCAATAATTTTTTTTTTTTTTTTTGGAGAGCTACTGTAACAGTTCTGCAGCTAGACATGGATCATATGGGGAGAATATACATATATTACATGTTAAACTAAATAATGTGCATGCATACAGCTAATTATTCTATCTTTTAAAAAAAAAATCTTAATTCAGAGTTATAATATCAATTTTCACTTCCTTCTCCTTGATTCTGTTTTCATTTTTTTTTTCAGTAAATGATCATTTATGAATATAGCTTTTATTACTTATAATATATTTTTTTTATGTAAAAAAAAAAAAAAAATTATGTAATAAGTTGCATTTTTAGTGTTCTTACTCAATGACAGGTATAGATGTTCTTGTATATTAAAAACAATTATAGTTTGATATACCAAAATTAGGACCTTTCCATGTTATTATGTATGCATAGCCCTATATAGCTTAGTGGACCCATCGCTGCATGGAGATGTTTAAAACAGAATAATGCACAGTTTGGTCAGGACAAATGAAACATGTCCAAACAAATGTTGGCAGTAGAGCATTTCTGAATTGGCTTGGGTATTATTTTTAAATGTCTACATAGTTGTTTGTACATAACCATTCATTGTGTATAGATCGTCATGCTTGATTGAGCAGGCCTTGTGTGTGCTTAGTTAATGGTTACTAAGAACTCATTTGCCTGTTTTCAATACATGTGATCCATAAGCTGGGACGACAGGACTGATTTTTTTCTTCGGGTTAATTTTTTCTTTTCGAATCAGGCTTTGGGATTTTTTTTAAAAACAATATACAGTGGGAAGGAGTCTTTAACCTTAACAACAGCACAGTGTTGAATAATTTTTTTGGTTGGATTTTCAAACATTTATTAATAATTTTAGGTATGTACCTTCTTTCATTTTATTTATCTTGTATATCTATAAGTAAGATATTTTTTTTTCCTGAAAATAAATCTATGATTTCAGTACAATCCCATGTTATTGTCAGTACATATTAGTCAAATTACAACAAGATTTAATTAACATGCTATAAGCTAGAACTCATACTGTCAATTTTGACACCATTTTGGGAACTGTTGTCATATGATACAGTTGTACTAGGACAAACAATAAAAATCATTTCTACCTGAGAATTCACAGGAATAATTTGTAATAAGGTGTCTTTGATTTCAATCAATGGCAGCATGGCAGACAGAAAATCTATATTCATTCACTTAGTTCTTGTTGACAATTAATGTTATATGCGCAGGGTTATTTTCCCAATAGTTTTAGCTTGGAAAACTATAAATATTCCATATCTTTATATCTCTTATTTGATGTAAGCTTATTTGATTTGGAATTCTGGCATTCAAACTTTCATTTTATTATATGTGGACTTGATATTATAATTTATTTTCTGTCAATCAATTGATCACATAAATATTTGTGCAAGAATGGGTTTGCCTTTTTAACAAAATCCTCTGAAACTGCAAAAATTCATTTTCCATGATTGTCAAATGGTTGGTCTGTTTCTTTTACTTCATCTTTACTATATAACAGAGTCATTACAGAGATGTTAAGTACTTGCATTATATACATGTATAACAAGTCAGGTTTTCAGGGTTGTTGGGGCTGAAAATAGCCCCATTTCTAATTTTAAAAAGCAAGAATTTCCCTAAAATTTTTGCCTTTAATTTGATTCTTAAACTGTGTAAAAAATTAATTTATGTAGTAGTTTGATAGTCTGGCCCCACACTGAGTGCCAGATCATACTGGGCCCATGTATTGTTGTGTGCCAAATGTTACAGGTGGTGAAAATTCATGTTTCAATCAGGACTCAAACTCAGGGCCTCAGGTATACTATGCCAGCACTCTAACCACTGAGCTGTTGAGACCTTATATATTGACCGACTTTAACACACCTCCTATCCTGTTGATATTCATAAATCAATAATATGTCCTACAAATTGCAATTATTATTCCAAAATTAATTATTGAAAAACCTTATTGGTCTTTGCTTATGTAAACAAGGTAATTTAAGCCCTGAGCATATTTCAAAGTAAAGATTCAGTAATACCTGAACATGTCTATGCCCTGCCCCCCCCCTTACTTATCTTGATTTTTATTCCCCAAAGTCAAGCAAATATCACAATTTTTCTCTCAATATCCCTATATCATAGAAATAAATGTGCATGTAGAGTTAACAAATACCTCTATTAAATAAAAATGATAATAAAATAGGATGGGAGATGGATGGAACTCAAATTGTATAGGCCTTCATAAACAATGTTGCTGCAGTAATCCCCCC
>PRKT01000034.1:263937-317673 GCA_003671525.1 Saccostrea glomerata | reverse complement strand
ATAGAATATCAGCTGTTCCTTCACCATGCACTCTCTTGGCACCTCGAATAGAAAGTTGCGGGTCCTTCAGAAGAGACCTGAAAACCAAGTCCCTTTGTCATGGAAGAAGTTGGCACGGTAAAGATCCCTCACTGCTCAATGGTCGTAAGGGCCGAGTAAAAGTCAAAATTTGAAGCTGTTCATATATGATGATGTCTCTATTTGAGTGAAAGTTTCTCAAATGGGACTTAAAACAACATAAAATCAATCTTCATACCAGTTGGTAGGCCTCGATTTTTAAACTGAATTTGACTATAGTGAATATGTCGTCCACTTAGTCAATATGTAAGGCTTAAGGCAGGTTTGGCAGGAAGCTTACTCCTCCAAGGCACCTGATCCCACTTATAGAATTTCGATGGGCAAGTTCTTGTGCCCTAGCTCCTAACAGATTTGTATAATACTCAAATTTTTATTGAATGATAAGTATGTACATGAGAATAAAACAATAACATATTATTTAACATCTGTTATAAATGGTTAGGATGATGACTGATAAACTATTTCTTGAGGCCGTTATGATCAAGTTCACAGCTAGAAAATTCCTAGATGTAAGGTTTAAAAATGACTATTTGAAAAGAATTTGATTTTATCTTTAGGATTAGAATAAGAAAAAGATGTTTTAAATCATTGGAATAGTTTGATTAACAATGCTGAATAAAAATTAAATTTCCCTAATGTCTACATTGGGGTCAAAGACTTCAAAATGTAGCCACTATAGCATTCCTTTCTAAAGCTCTATATCTTTTAGTACAACACACTATGGATTTCATCTACTTCCTCTGTCAAAAGCCAACAAGAGGATTTACCTACAATTTTTTTGTCTTATAAGTTAAAACATTTATATGTTGTACATAAAGCTTGGAATCTTTAAAAAGCTCTTTAGCAGGATATTATGTTTTCCATAATCAATATTTATAGGTTACCATTACTTATTCATAGCAAATAACCTTTGTAAAATAGGCTATAATGACATTACCTATATTTCTGTGACGATTTTCTCTAATCATTGTCCATCTCTGTCACCTGTCTGGTTGGCATGGCAACACTGGTACACAAACAAATTGCTTGTATTAATGGATTATAATTCTATATTGAATACATGGATATGACATCTTCATCAGTATTTTGATGGCATTCTGATATGCTGGATATTTAATTTCTTGCTCTGTTGATTAACATCAGATTTTCATTTACCAGATGTGTTTTCTAATACAGGCAAAAGGATCTTCCATAAAATAATTTTTCCTTCACTAATCATGTAAGTGAGGTTTTTCTTTTCTTCTTTTGTATGTCAGCTGAACGCTCTGCTCATGAAATGGTCATTTGACACATGATTGTTTGGTATGCATCTCATTTTATCAGTTTTGTGATTCAGTTATGGTGAAAACGTACTGCTAAATGTTCAGAATAAGTTTTATCATTTAAATGAATTATGCATAGCCCACATCATCTTCTTGTTACCTGGTGGCAACTTTACCTATTACATAGCATTATACCTGTCTTACTTTGATATCGATTCTTCAGTGACACAGTCATTTTCCAGTTCATTAGGTTAGGGGTATTCATTTCTTACAAACTGTATCGTATGGTCTTTAATTCTGTAAATAATTAGTCCTTATACTATAAACATTATTGTAGCATTTAGTTTTCTATCGATTGATCACAATTTTTTCTGCTTGTCAATCTTAGGTTACGGATAATGACTTGACTACTTTCAGTTTCTGCAGATTGATCAGACATCCTTATGGTTTTAGGGTTCAGGTGCTTTAGTAATACATGTGTGTATTTGCTATGGAACATTGTATGGAAAGGATGCATGAATTTGACTGTTCAAAAAGTTCAAGCATAAAAGCAGACTAGCAGTATTATCAAAATAAACCTATTACTTCACAATTAGGTCTTATGGAGTGTACTTGATTAAATTAACCAAAATAAAATGCCTTTGAAGCCAGTAATACTTAATGAATTTTACCTTGTCAAAAAGGGTTTGCTGAAAGCATTTCTTGTTTGAAATGTAAATGTTTGTAAACATTGAAGTGATTAACATCTAAGCCATGCTTTGGATTGATTTTTTTCAAGCAGAGATAGCTTACCATTTAAAATATGATATGAAGTTTACCATTTTCAAACTCATACCTGTAGAATCATGAATTATACAACAAAAATGATAGTTGTATATTATATTTCAATAATTTCATTGTAATTATAATATTTAATGAATTACATTCAGTATTTCATGAAATTTTGGTACTTATGTACATTCAAATGAGTTTGGAGGAATTGATATTCAATGTACTAAATACAGTTGAACTTCAATATCTTGAACATGAATATCTTTAAAACCTGCAGGAAAATTAAGGAAGTTATTAGCAGTTTAAACCCCTTTTTTATGAATTCTCAGATATCTCAAAGTTTATAATATGGATCCCCTTGAGTTTGATGGACATATTACAAAGTTTGTTGTACATAGATTACAGGTATTCTGTTCAATGTATCTTTTTTTATGAACAAATACAGTCTTATACGGTTAAGCTTCGTTATCTTGAACCCTGAAATCTTGAATACCTGGCCCCAGGATCATGAAACAAACTTAGACTTAAGTCAAATTTTCAATTGCCTGTAAAATACATATTCATTAATTATTGAATTAATCTATAAATTTTCAGATATCAAAACAAAAGCAACATTGACGAAAATTTTATTTTTTGTCTCCTTGACTTCATAAACATTTTAGTACAACATTAAGATTTTGACTTAAGCTTAAGACCTTTCATGATCCTGGGACCAGGGATACATTGAAGTGAGTTTGTAGTCCCAACTACAGTGTAGCGGTACTTACATTCCTAGTATGTTTTTCTTATCCTTAATATCCCAGATCATTGGCTATGTTGAAGTTTAATCTGGGTCCTGTTGATGGGAGATGAAAGGTTTAACTTTACATGGAACTATATGTAATAAAAATTTCAATGTAAACTTATGTGTGTTTGACAAATGTAGTTTTAATATGGAGCAAAAAACCCAAACAAACAACTGCTATTCTCATTGGTGAGAAAACTCGGCTAATAAACAGGATTTTATTAGCTATTGTGTTGAGAGCATTTTTATACAGGATGTAACTGTTAAACTGCCTGTGATTTAAAGATAAGGATAAAACAAAATTATTATGCTGTTTTTTTTTTTTTTAGTCTTCTCAAATTCTTTTCAGTGAATCTTGGTTGTCACTGTTTATGTCAGGAAGTAATGGTTGCTAAGGAATACATTTGTCAAACAATGGAGACTTGGTTGTGAGTTTGAAAAAAAAATCAATTTTTTGATCTCATAAGGGATCTGAAGTTATTGGGCTGTGTTTATAGTGTTTGAAAAAGGTAATTGAATACACAGGGGAGATGGTATATCATTAAAAAATTGGGCTCCCAAGTATTGTTTTTTTCTTCAAGGACCTAGAGCAAAATGTCATAGTGAGTTTCAGCAAACGTGATTTAGAAAGAGAAAAATTTGCATGGGTTTAGTTATTCAGGAATTTTTCATACATATGAAAGAGTTTTTATGAAGGGTTTTCAATATTGTATTTTTCTGCAATGGATTGTGCAATTCTGCTCTAGCTTTTATTTGTTAAGGCAGAATAAAAATGAAAAAGTAAATTGAAAGAGAATAATACAAAGCAGCTAGACCTTGATAACCATGCAAGATTTCACAATATGATTTTAAAGTGATTGTGCCACTATAGAATATAAAAATTTTATAAAGGTTTAATCTAATGTGGAAACACTTTGTTTATTGAATACCCAGTTGAATTGTCTGTATTGAAAGATGTTGGCTCTTTTTCTGTTCCTGTAAATTTTCAATTAGCAGTGTACACAAAAGTGTGATATATAAATATCTGGATCTATATAGATCTATTCAAGGTCCTTGTTAGAAGTTCAGTCAAAGGATTATAAAGAGAGGGGGCCAGCTGTGGTGGGTTTACCAGCAATTTTTAGGATTCAGTTTGCAATTGGCCTGTAATACAAATTTCATCCTTCTCTTCATCTGTCTTGCTGTCCATCTGTTAGTCAAACTTTTGTTGTGATGTAATAATTTAACCACTTTCAATTCTGTTTACTTGAGTACTAGGCTTTTAATTATTTTAAGAGAAAGGCACTTATATATTCTGGGGCCATGTCACTTTGTCTGTCTGTATGTTTGAACATTCCATGTAACTTTATCATCATATTTTGCACATTAGAACTTTACTATAAGAACAAGAAACTTAAAGAATTTAGGTCATATGATTATCATATTTTCTGTATGTTTGTTAGAATGTTACTCAATGACACTTTTATTTTGACACAGTTATCCAGCTTTCAATGTAACATTTTCAAATTTTGCACTGCTGTAAGAGAAGGTTTGTTCTAAATATGACTCATTCTGTAAATGTATACTAAGTACATTTGCCATTTTTCTTTAACATTCTTGAGCAGGGCCTTCTATGTTAGTATTCTAGTTCTGACCTAATTATGACATTTCTTTTTTATAGAATCAAAAAAATGTTTCTATTGTATTTTGCCCAAACCATTTACATCTGTATCATTTCATTATATTGCCCTCTATACATACTGGTCTCACTTTTCTGCATCCTTTTCAAATGAGATCAATTTACTTTGTCTAAATAAAAAATTGTACATATAGAGCAGAAATCTTCTTTTGATGGAACACTCATAAATTTTAAAGTCCCTATAGCTGAATATGAGACATTTCTCACTGTCATGATGTAATGAAAGCGGTCTAGATTTAAAGGAAATAATTGAGATGTTAGTTCTAACTCCTTTGATGTTTTACTGATATCGAGATGATAAACTTTGTAACGATTGAAATTTAAAGTTAAATGCTTGACCCAATGAGCAGTGAGCCTTTCACAGAAATAAATAAATAAAAGCTCCACCTCTTTAATCACTTTTTTTAAAAAGTCATTTATTTAGTCTATCATTTATGAATTATTAATTTGATCAATAAAGAAATGCTTCATCTCTATAGCATATTTTGCAATGCTTTGTCCAGAAACAGGTTTGTGAGATATATAGCATGAGCAGAAGTGAGAGTTTAAATCCCGTCAAATTATGTACAACTATTTAGATTATGGATTTTCTGTGAAACTTAGTACGTATTGAGTCAATGATTTAAAAAAAAAAGACTGGTTGGACCAGTTTTGCCTGTATTTATTAATAAGTGTGCTAAGCAACCTTATTTACTTAGATCAGCACAATGTTTGACTGAATAGAACTGTAGTGTGGCTCCCACTCATTCCAGGATTAATTTGACCACAGGGTCTTCTTATTTGGACTTCACTTTCACATGTTGATCGAGATCTCAAAATGTAAATAGACTCAAGTATTTCATACAAGTATAGTTAAAGTTTTAAATGAAGAACTAAGAATTCTGCAATGTGCTTTACTTATTAGAATACTGTGAAATCACTTATTTTCGTGGGGGTTTAATTTTCGTTGTTTTCGAGGTATGAAGAGACCCAAGAAATCATGCCCACCACGAAATGTAAATTTTCATATGCACAACTACTATAAAGTTCTTCATCCACGAAATCAAATCCCCACAAACCAACATTTTTTCCTCAGACCACGAAAATTTGACCCCACGAAAATATGTGATTTTACAGTACTAGCATACACCTACACAAGTGCCCAATCCTAAATATAAATGCACAGGCATGCAAGATTTATAAATTAAAAATTAATTATTTTCATAAGAGTAAATTCTTGTTTTGATTAATCTTCTTACACATTTTTTGAATGACTAGAGCTTAATATAAAGCACGGTTATAGAGGATTATGTTTTTACTCTCCGAAGCAAAGTTTCCGTTTTTGGTCTTTAACAATAGGGATCAGACAGGGTTATAGGTTAAAAACCCCTGGTTCATTATATTCTTCTACCCAGTAATAGTTTTCTTTGTTTCTTATTTTAGTCTATGTGAGTTATCAGTTTGATAATTTTTAGTTGACATGCCAGTCATTTTTTGATATCTTTCTTTAAATAATTAACAGTTGATTGTTTATAGAATATCAATTGTTTATTTAATATTTTTTATTTTTTATATATTTTAAATATTTTCTTTTGATTTCAGGTTCAAGGCAAATTAAGTGAAGGGATGTACAAACTTAGATAGTGACAGTTATTTTGGTTAAAATCCACATTCCACTATCATGGCATGTGATATCAAGACTTTTACCTTGAGGCAAGGTTCCTTCCTAATCCCAGTGCTATTAATCATTTCGCTATTCAATGGGATTTATTCACAAAGTAAGTATTAATTACATGTATGATATTTTGAATTTTTTAAGAAGTTTTTTCCCTTGTAAAATTCATAGAAAAGTTAACTTTTGATTGTTAAAGCAGAACCTGAATTTATGCTTATTTTACCAACAATGATAATGAACTTAAATTTATTGTGATGAAAGTGTATATCCAGAAAGTATGTTACAATTTTTTTCTCCATTGTATCTTCACTATCTTGATCATATTTGAACTGTTTCCATATCTTGGCTGTAATAATTGTTAATACTTGAATTATAAGATCTAACAGTTTTCCAATTTCAACTCCACAGCTATTCCTGGTAACCCCACTATTGTTGGTGACTTTGAAAGAAATGAAGGAGAAACAGCAACACTGAGTTGTACGTCAGTTGGGGGTAATCCTCTCCCAACCGTGGAATGGTACAAGAACAATCAGCTGGTGGATCCAGGAAGCAGCAGTACGGGGAATGGTGATGGGGTGTATACAATCGGATCCACCTCTGTTACTTACAACAACTACACATTCACAGTGTCCAGATCTGACAACCTGGTCTCCTACATCTGTAGGGTGAAAAACTCAGTATTATCCAACAATCTTACCCGCTCTTGGACAATAAGTGTTTATGGTAAGTTATTTATATTTTTGCCTTGTAGGAATAACTTTCTAAGAATATGTCTTTTAAAATTGATGCATATAAGCAATAGTTTCAGTAAAGATAAAATGCACATCTAGTCTTTTTTCACTGATTTAGGTTGACTTGTAGTTACAAGAAATAGATAGGGGATTGTCAATGTGATTCTTTTCATATTTAAGTATCCTTTGCATAAAGTATGAAATGTTGGAGACCTTAGCCATTTTTTAAGCTGTTTATTTGTAACTATTTTGATTTTAGTGCAAACTCAGCAACCTGTTATTACTGGTCCCGAGCCTGCGATCACCAATGCCCTCGATGCTGGATCTACTTACAAATATGTGTGTTCCGCAAGTAATGGTCGACCTGCCCCCCAAATCTTATGGAAACTCGGAGCCTCTCTGTCAACTGCCGTGGAATTTCATCAAGGAATCTCGGAGAGCACCAGCACAAATGCCGACAGCACACTGACCAAGACTAGCAACCTGAGCTGGGTCCCCATCACTGACGACAACGGAAAGAATCTATATTGTGAGACAGTGCAAACCGTTGCTGGTGGTAGCTCCACCAGAAAATCCACCTTTGTACCAATTAATGTACAGCGTAAGTCAAAAATCCTAGCCACGGATTTTGGTCTGATGTTCAAATGTAACAAATTCTTATTACTCATATTATTATATTTATGGTTCAGAGGGTAGTTGTATGGTTTGATGTGAAACTAGAAGGTGATTTTAGCAATAATCGAGGTTTGTAATGTTGATTGATCTATTGCAGAGGTGCAAACGCAAGGTAACTAGCTGTGGTATCTTTTTGTGCAGTCAGACACCCACTTTTGTAACAAGCTGTCCAAGTGTTCGTTAATAGATATCACAAGTCCCAGTGTTTCTTCCTTTGCTTTTAAATAAAATGTCCTCAGTTAAGCAGATGGGTATAAAGAAAAAAAACCTGAAAAAAGCACATATATGCTCTGATATTTTCAGATTACCCATCATGCTTTTCAGGGTACATATAGTATCTGCAATGAACACACTATACAACCAATCACTGGTGTTCTCATACAAATTTATTTTTCAGGAGAACACCCCGCTTGGTTCTTCTGACCTATTTACATGTTTAGCTCAGTTCCTATATATTTAGAATAGTGGAAAGAAAATCTTATAGTAGCTTAGATTATAAGTAAAAAAGGGAATCTTAAAAAAAGAAATGCACTCTATTATACAGTAAAATAGGTACAGTCTTGTAGTTAGAATAGCTGTATATTTGGTGAGATTTTAAGTTTTTTCAGTGTCAGTATCTTTGGATTGTTTATATGTCTATATCCATCTCACATTCCAAGTTCTCTGTAACAGTTCTATTGATTGATCTTGTTTTACATGTGTGATATTCAATTTTCCATTTTAAATATTTCCATACCTTTCCAAAGATAAACAGTGTGGATTTCTATTATACTGAATTTTAAAATGATTGATTTAATTAAAGTTAATGTACAGTCATTCATCAGTTGATGAACATGATTGATTTTATTTCATCATCTTTCTGCTGTTTAGGCACATTCATGCAGGCGATGCCAATTTCACTCTTAATGTTCATGTTTACTTTGTGGTCTCTCACTGATCAACTTTGTTTCACAATTGTTCCTAACATACAAGAGTACATATAAAATATGTACATGTAGGCACCTGCAAGTCCATGATTTTTCATCTTCTGATATATATTTTTTGTTTCTTTGATCATAATGACAGTAAGTATATGCAAAATTTATCTAGATATTATATACAGTACTTTGTGGACATACAAGTCTCATTATGGTTCATGAAATGGTACTTCTTCAATAATGCATGAACAGGAATATTCAGTCTAGTTTTAATAATTCATCAACCAATCTCCTTGCTTAGAGTTGTACTTAATTTTGTTGACAGAACTTTTTTTAAATCCCTTTTTTAGCCTCATTGAAAACTGAATGAGTATACAAACATGAACTATTAAATTTGTTTCTTTTTGTAGAAACACCCCTCCTTCAGGTTGGCAGTGCTTTTTACACCACTCAGGTGGGGGGATCCGTGACCTTGGCCTGTACTGTCCTGGCAGCAACCCCGGCTATCACCGACGTTTACTGGTCAAGGCTCGTTAATGGCGTCTACACCAGGATCAGTATTGACAACATTCGATTTTTCGGAGCCAGCACTACTAATGCTAATTTGACCATTAATAGTGTGGCTCTAAGTGATGCAACAAGCTACAGGTGCTCAGCAACAAATGCAGCAGGAACGGGCACCAGCTCAGCAACCACACTTTCCGTATCAGGAAGTATGTTTCTAATATTTCTCATAAATTCTTATATAAAAGTAAAATTAATTTTTATCATGATGTTTTATTAGTGAAAGAATGTTTTAATGAATATGAAATGCCAACAACTTTGATCACTTTTTCACACTGTTCACATTTTATCCCATGCATTGTCTGATAATCACACTGCCCCCTGACACAGAGCATAAACCTTTTGACATAGAGGAATTATGCCATGTGATGTATGGGTGGCATCAGATGTGCTTGAAGCATAAATCTGGCATGAGGACTATGTTGTGCAATATATAGATTTTTTTTACTCCACCTCATGTTGATTATCAGTCATTATTGCTGAGAACTAATGGCTGATAATCACAGATCTGCTTCAATGCAAATGGGGAAACTGGTACACATAATATTTACTGTTCTTCACACATCTTTGTTTATATGATTGTTCTTTGTTGTAAAATAATCAAATATTTTCATTTTCAGGGTATTTTAAGTCAAAGATACATATTTGTGTTAATTTTTTTTATAAATGTTCATGATATGCAATGCAGATCTATAAATACTTAATATGTCAAATTAACTTTATGCCAAGAATGTGCAAGATTTTTTTCTAGTGAGCCAGCAAATGTCACATGACAGTCATGTGACTGTAGTCATACCCTAGTGTGCTGTAAAGGCACGAGGTAGGTGACAATCTGTAGCTGGAACTCACCGTGTGTTGTACGTGGCTTTATGTGCAGACATATAACTTTTATACCTCTAGCTTCGTGTATAGAATTCTATCAACGTAGCTTATTGGCTTAAGACATCTAGCATTAACTTTTGGTTTTGGTATTGACAAACTTTTTCAGCTTTAATTTCTTTAATTTTATTATCTTCTTTTCTGGCCATGGTTTACATTAGATTAACCTGTAGACTTGTTGCATTCTTTTAAAAAGAGCTTAGTTTGATTTTTAATACATTTTTTCTGTGAGAAAGAAATGTGTGTGTTTGCTGAGTAAATTGTATACCTCACTGTATATGTATCCACACTGATAGGAAAAATGTAAGCAAAACTCTACATACTATGAAAGAAAATATTAAAATGAATGTTATCAAAAGGAGCACATAACGAGGATTTTTTTTCACAAATTACCTAAGGTGCATGGTTTGAAGGATACTGAATAAAGACCTCTTGATTGGTTATCTCATAAGCTAGCTGACCCAGCAAAAAATGTCCTCACATTGTTGGGATGCTACACATAAGGTAGAGCATAAGAGTGGAAGGAAATTTATATGGAATTAATGAGAATATCCCTCTTTGTTACATGTAGGTGTGTCGGTGAGAATAGAAAGACAGGCTTCCTCTTCCATAAATATCATTCTGGACTCTACGTTTTATGCCGTTCAGGTGGGGCAGTCTGTTACACTGCAGTGTACTGTGATAGCTATACCCTTCCAGACTTCAGTCTCCTGGCAGTATATAAAAAACGGTCAGGTCGAGACCTTAGATGTTCTGGGAAACCCCCAAAAGTATGGGGGTGCCAATGTGACATTTCCATCACTTATCATAAAAACGGCAGAAATTTCTGACAGTGGTTCGTACACTTGTACAGCTGTTAATGCTGGTGCTAGCAAAACCAGTGAACAGATTTCCCTGGATATTACTGGGAGTGAGTAGAGTTATCTCCCATCACGGAGCACATTCCCTTAGAATGACGTGTATTGTGCAATGCATCAAGTTTCATTTTCCCCATATTTTAGAATAATTACATCTACTCTCTCATACCCTCTCTGACAATTTGAAGTGCTGTGGATTGAATGTTACTTAAACACAGTATGCAGTGGAATGTATATCTATCGCAATTCTTTTCTGCTTTTCTTCTTGTAGTGCATGTTAATACAATGTACGTCTTAGTTCTATACTCAAGAAACACACCCATTTCTCTCAGAACTGAAGTGGAAAATTTTTTGATTGTGTACTTTAGCAGTAGTGATCCATTTTTAGAATTGTATATTCTGCAAGATGGTGTATTTTCTTCATCATTGTTCCTGCCTCTGCTAGGTGTAAATAAAAAAGAAATTTACAGTCTGAAACATGATTCAGTATGATGTTATGTTAAACTTTTTTCAAAATGAAAGCTACACTTATGTAATTAATCGTTTTAACAAGGAATACTTTCACAATATAAATCTTACCAGCACTCTAGTGTCTTGTCATTGTACTGTTTTCTTGCTTTAGTTTCTTCGACAGATAAAATCACAATAACTTTATGCTAAAGTAGCATTAGAAAGCTAGTTTATGGATGAAATTTTTATGAAAATATTTTACATATATAATTGTAATCATGAAAAATGGATTGGAATCAGATATAAAACAGAACAGGTTAATTTAATCTATAAAACATTCTTACCAGTTTTATGTATATTAAAACCTCATTTAACCCCTCAATTCTTTATTTTTTGTTTTGCATGGAATTAATGGTTAGTAAAACAAAGTATCACTTCTGATTGCAGGTGCCCCTTTAGTACAGATAGACCAGGACAAGTACCCTAGTACTAGTGGTAACACAGTAACCCTGGTGTGTGATGTCTACTCCAGCCTCTCTGTCTCCCGTGTCTACTGGGAGAGGGAGGTCGGGGGTCAGTTTACTGCCATAGATGTGGCGGGGAACCCCAGTAAATATGGGGGAGTGACTATCTCCTCCCCCTCCCTGGTGGTGAGAAGCGTGACTACTGGTGACGCTGGAAGGTACCGCTGTGTAGCAGTAAATATAGCAGGAACGGGGCAGGACACTACTGTTCTAGAAATACAAGGAAGTGAGTTTAGCCTTTTATTTAAATTCAGCTCTAAAGAAAGAAGTCTTTTAATTTGTTTAGTTAATTTATTATAGTGGAATATTTGAAGAAATTTTTTATGCAATGTTTTGTTTTATAGACCTGCCTCGTGTAACAATTGAGAAGGACTCCTATTCTGTCAATGAGGGCAATGCTGTGACATTGGCTTGCACAGTTCTATCCTCTACATCAACAAATATAATCGACGTATCATGGCAAACCATTGAAAACGGTGTCAGTAGAACACTAAATATCAACGACCCAAGTAAATATGCAGGAGCTTCCATAAGTAATCCCTCCCTTACCATATTTAACGCAGAAATATCAGATAATGGGCAGTACAGATGCACTGCTACCAACACAGTTGGCACAGGAGAGAGTGCCATCACGACCCTGAAAGTCATCGCCAAGCCTTCCTTCAGAATCAGTCAGAGTTCCTACTCGGTTAATTATGGCAGCAATGTTACTCTCCAGGTCACCATATCATCACCGGATGCACAGATTCTGGCCATCAATTGGCAGCACACCACCAAGGCAGGGATCACCAACTACATCCTGACGGGGGGTGGCAGATACAGCGGGGCCATCATTGGCTCCCCCAGTCTGAGAATCTCCTCTGTTACTTTCTCTGATGAAGGAACCTATCGCTGTCTTGTTACCAGTTCTGCAGGCTCAACCACCAGTGGACCAATCTCTCTCACTGTCATTGGAAGTAAGGACCAGCTTATGTAGATTGAGAAGCATAATTATCCCAATCAAAATTTACTCAAAATATTTTTACTGTTATACAATCTAACATTTGATTCAGTAGTCAGATTTTCAGAAAATTTTCAAAAACAGAAAAAAATATCTCTTTAATTTTATCATTTCTATTTGTGTAGCTGTTCCCTCTGTGGTGATTGGCTCGGGTTCTGCCATTGTATTTGGTGGAAACGTCTCCATTAGCTGCTCAATCTCCTCCAATCCTATTGAACAATCTGTTTCCTGGCAGAAAACTGTGAATGGGGCTACGACGACTCTGAACATCATCGGAAACTCCCGGTATGAGGGTGGCACTCTCTCCAACCCCTCCCTGTCTATCTACAATGTTAACCTGGGGGACAGTGGGGAGTATAGATGTCTGGCCACTAATATTGTAGGAACAGGTCAGAGTGGGCCAGCAATGATAGACGTCACTGGAGGTAAGACAATTCAATTTAGGTAATTTTTAATAGAAGTGAAACATAATTTTTACCAAAGAACTATATGCGGTATATTGCATATGTTTGCCCCCACAAAAGTCAAATTTTGAAAACTTCCTGAAATGTGTTGAATTCAATAAATTGTACGAAAAATATAAATTAACAGAAAATATTATAGTTCCAAAGCAGTGTATTCACCATTTTTGTTTTTATGACGTCACAAACTAGTCTGATTTTATATCCTTTTTCAGAAAGAGGACAAAATGGACAAAATTTCAACAATTTTAGCTTTAAAATTTATAGAGCGCATGTGTGTTCAGGAACGATAATGATATATTTCATTGATATTATCATTCTACACATTATATCAAAATATTGATCCTGAACACACATGCGCTCGGTGACTTTTACTCAAAATATCGACGAAATATGTACATTTTTCTGTAAAATTCATAAAAAACTGAAATTTACGTCATATTTGTGACGTCATTACGTACATATGACGTCATTACTTATGAAATTATTCAGTGCTTTGAAGTCAGCATATACTCCCCTGTTTAAGGACTTAATTAAATATTACTCCATCAAAGTTTGATTTGGGGGGCAAATATTGGTTAATACCGCATAAACTTCTTTGATTTTATCCCAATTCTCATCTTTACATAATTGTATATTCTTGAATCTGAAGAAAAAGATATGATATAATAATACATTTGTATACAATTTTACACATTTTGATTGTAGGTGTTCCAGCTGTTACAATTGGTTCTGGATCCACTGTTTACGTGGGTGATGATGTCACTGTATCTTGTTTTGTGTCGGGAACACCTGCCGTTACTTCTGTTTCTTGGGAGCAAACCATCAATTCTACCACGACTGCCGTGGACGTAAATGATCTCACAAAGTACTCTGGAGGTACTGTGGCCACACCCAGTCTTACCATAAAGAATGTCAACAAAGCCAATGAGGGCAGCTACCGATGCCGAGCAACCAACCTGATAGGAACAGGTCAAAGTGTGACCTCAGCCTTTATAAGTGTAATTGGAGGTACTTAAAAATTAAGAAGTCTGAAAATCTTTTTTTCTTGAATGTTGCTAGTTTAAGAATCTATTTCCCAATGATGTAATATAACTGTGTTCTTCTTTTGTAAGGTCTTCCTGTGACTCTGATTGGACCAGATGTCAGTGTTACCGTTGGCAACCAAGCAACAATCACCTGCTCAGTGTCAGGGTATCCACTAAGTACAAGCATTGCTTGGCACAAAATAGCCAATGGAGTCCGAACTGAAATAGACACCTCACAGACTCGGTTCAGTGGAGGAACCATCTCTACCCCGTCCCTCACTATTAGTCCAGTGGAAAGCTCAGATGAGGGGGACTACCAGTGTACGGCCACTAACATACTTGGGACCAGTCCAAGTGGAACGGCTTATTTAGATGTATTGGGCAGTAAGTGGATTTCTAGGGTACAGATACTTTGTTGTCTTAAATGGCTATCCAAAAAGTGTAAAACAGTTTTTGGTAGAATGTGTAATATGTGGAACATTTTAGGGATTTCCTGTAACATGTAACATGATTTAGTATTTCAGTGTATCTAAAGTTATACAGTTTGGGTGCAAAAAATCAGCCGTAGGATAAATTCTTAAAATTATTTATAAATATTGCAATTTGCATGATTCTCACTGAAAAGCCATGCATGTATGCACAGACTTTTCTGCACAAGACATACAAAATTTGTATTTCTTTTCTTCAAAATCACATATGCATTGTACAAAATATATCTCAAGCATGTCAACTGAGCAATTTCTATGTTTTCAAGAAACTTATTATCTTAATTAAAAGTTTATTTTAAAAATTACAATTTCAATGGAACAAAATCAAATTCATATTGAGAAATTTTACAATTTTCCTTCATCTATACCAGGTAATTGATTATTGTTTGAATATTTCTAACTCCATGGCACTTTTTCTCCTTTCTCCTCCTAGGTATTCCCTCAGTAGAAATCCCCAGTTTTTCCTATACTGTTGCCTTTGGTTCCCAGATTCGACTCCAGTGTGTGGTAAATTCTATCCCTCCTGCCACCAGCATTGGCTGGCTCAAAACCTACCAGGGTGTGACCTCCGCAGTCACTCTTACCCCCTCCAAGTACAGCGGGGGGACGATAAGTGATCCTTCATTGAGAATTTTTAATGCTGAGTTGTCAGATGAAGCTACCTATGTGTGCTCTGCTACTAACATCGTAGGAACCGGCACCAGTCGGGAAATGACCTTGAGTGTTGTTGTGTGTAAGTATGCAATTACTAATTATAGTAACAGTATCATTGTCCGCTAAAGCTAACAGAGTAACAGTTATTAACTTGTGTCAGGATTTCATATCATAATTCCATTTTGTTGATGAAAATACATTATAATCTAATGAATTTGTTGTTTTTAAGGTTCGTGAAAGAACACACGTATGTTCATTAGTATGGCAGCTACATGTACCATGCTTTCTATTATTCCTTACTTCATTTTATTTTGTATATAATCCTAGCTTTATTTTATTCATGTATCACTCCTTTCCAGTCCTTATATTTTCACATTCTCTATTATTACTTCTTTTATAACTTTCAATAACTATTATTCAAAACTACATCTTTTTCTCTTGGCTTGATGTTGTAATCTTGCATCCATATGTATAAAAGTCTCTGAATGTAATTCTAACTAACATAGTCATGTAATTCATAGAACTAAAATGTAATAAATGGGGGAAGGGGGGGGGTTAACTCAGAGGAGAACCTCTCCACAAATGGCATGATATCAGAATGAATCCTGCCTTTTGTAGGAGAGAAATTATCAGCATGGGTATATATGTGAAAATGGTGTGATACGTGAATCAAGTGTCTAGAAATAAAGCCTCTACAGGTTCAATAATGGTGTGTTGCCTTTCTATTTTTAGCTTTGCCTACAGTCCAGGTTGGATCCTCTGCCTACACGGGGATCAATGGAGGATCAGTCACCCTTGTGTGTTCCATCATCAGCTCTAACCCCACGGCAATCTCTGTCATCTGGGAGAAGGATATTAACGGGAACCCCACCAGTGTCCAGAGCTTCATGGGGTCGCGGGTCTCAGGAGGGACAGTGAGTCAGCCGTCCCTCACGATATCCTCCCTGACCGGTGGTGACACAGGGACGTACTACTGCTCGGCTAGAAATAGCGTTGGAACTGGGTCACGATCTACCACTACACTCACTGTACAAAGTAAGTCAAAGGTTAATGGTGAACTTGATCTCTTTAAATTTTAATCAATGTTTGAAATTATGAAATAATAGATAAAAGAGCTTTTGAATGTTGTGATAGATTATTATTATTGCTCAATTATTGTCCTTAGAATTTGTGAATTTAGTGTTTTGAATTTCATTTGCTCAATAGAATTAGGTATTTTATTCTATATGACTTTGGTAGTTTTGTCTTTGGTAGTCTAAAGTTGCACCATTTTACGTACATGGAAAATAATGCAATATAGAGTAATGGTATTTAGAACTAGGTGTTGACTTCAGTTGTAATAAGCTTGTATCATGCTGGTGATTGGTTCCTTTAGCCCCGCCTGAGATCACAGTAGGTCAGACCTCTTATGAGGTGGTAGTGGGAAGCAGTGTGACCCTGACCTGCACAATAAGTTCATCACCCCAGGCAACATCTGTGACCTGGAAAAGAAGTGTAGGTGGAGCAACACTAATTATAGATGCAGGCAGTAGCCGCTACTCAGGGGGTACTGTAAGTTCCCCGTCCCTTGTGATAAAAAATGCCACCCTCTCGGATACTGGCCAGTATGTCATCACAGTCACTAATGATGCAGGTGTCCAATCAGGGTCCACGATTGACCTGACTGTCCGCGGTAGTAAGTTGAAATCTATGTGGAGCCTTCTGAAGCACAATCCACATCAAACTCCACTTTCCAGTTCACTTGTGATGACCCATGTTGTTTATCAGATGGATTTTACTAATCATTTCACTCAGTACAGGTCCTCACCATATCTTCCACACTGTGTGATTTTCAGATCAAAACCTAAAAGGTCATCCTTTAATTTTACAACATATCATTTGTTCATTTTACACATAAAACAATGAGTCCTATCATCAAGATTTGGATGAGTAGGCAGTTTTCAACTGGAATGTATTTTTTATGATGTTTGCAGTGATTGGTCAGAAGATTATTTTTATGAAGGAATAGAAATCATTAAAAAAAATTAAGGATGGACATATAAATTTTAAACTCTCTTGACATCAACAACTCTGTGATGAGGACCACAAAGATATCTCTATACAATTTCATAGTGAGGTATTGATTGTGATATTATAACCTCCATTATGTTCTTTATACTGTTGGCTTAAACTTTTATTTACTTTGCATAGTAAAATCTATCTATCTTATTACTGACGTAGAACTGTCCAGTAGATTACAGTTTTCCCTTTAGCTGAAATATATTTCTACACAGACCTGAAATGTTAACATTAAGTGTTCAGATAAAATTTGTTTTATCATTAAAAATTAAATTTTTTGCACACTCTAGATCGTCCAACCATCACCTTGCCTCAGTCCACTTATAACATCAATTTTGGACAAGATGTCACCTTAGTATGCAATGTGACCTCTGACACGACCTTGACCTCTGTAGTATGGAGGCGGTACAATAATGGTGTACCCATTAACATGGTGGTTTCTGGCTTATCACGTTACAGTGGGGGCACCACCCTGACCCCGAGTCTAACCATTAGTTCCCTCGTGTTTAACGACTCGGGCATTTACGATTGTTCAGCCACCAATTTGGCAGGAACTACTCTCAGTGGTCAGATAACTCTAAATGTTAGAGGAAGTACGTGAGCACATTCTACATTTATAGAAAAAGTAGCTTTTAATGCATGCATAATAAACATATGCTGAGCTTAGATATTGGTTCTTGTTTGTTTCATCATTAGCTTTTTAAAAATTAAAAACCACTTACATATATTTTCAGTGTATTTTCCTATTTACATAGCTTGGAAAGGGGATTTAAAAGCAAACTCAATAACCATTTGATTCTTTTTGAAAATCATCTACATGTATTAACTATTTTAATGCATAGTTCTTAAATACATCATTTAAAAAGTCATAAATAATCATTTGACTCAGACTGTGTCCATTAGTTGTTAGCATTTTAACTTTTTCACAATTAAACACAGATTAGATCATCAAACTTTTAATTTAATCATCATCCTCCTAATCCTAATGCAGAAAATAACTTTTTTTTTTTTTTTTTGCTTATCTAATATTTTTGCCAAGCAGTATTGTAGTGCTTTGTTTATTTAAAAAGAAATGCATAAGTAAAATCTTCACAAATAAAATACAACTTAAAGTAAACAAGCATATCTGTAATAATTTCAGATTTCATTATAGTGGCACATTGTTTAATCAATCACACTGCTTCTTAACTTTTTTTTTGTTTGCAATCATTTTCTTAAAAATTTATTTGTTGGTGTAATTTTTTTTTAGTTTTTTCTTTCATCAGTGTTGTTTTAAAACTACAATTTTGAAATGTTAAAATCTAGCTTTCTATGTAAAGGGAAAATGATTTAATAGATAAAAAAAGTTTCATTTTCTTTTAAATTTTTTAAAGCAAATTTTTTAAAGGTAAATGTAAATTTGAAAGTAAATATGAAAAAGAAATATTGATATTTTAACACCTATTGAGTGCTTTTCCTGTAGTTTTGTAGAAGTAGATAGAATGTATATATTCTCTGGCAGATTGCCAGTGGAGCTTGACACTGATTTCTCTCCCCTTCTTTCTGACAGCTGTTCCTAGCGTAAACATTCCGCAGACCAGTTACAGTGTAACGTTTGGAGGTACAATCACTCTGCAGTGTATCGTAAACTCCAGTCCGTTCCAAAGCGAGGTGGAATGGCAGCGCATCGCTAGTGGCGTGTCCACCACCATCAATGTAGCATCCGAACCGCGATACAGTGGTAGTTCTCCAAACATACCATCACTGACCATAACCGGGGCTGTCAGTGGTGATGCAGGGGTATATGTCTGCTCTGCCACAAATGATGCTGGGAAGGGTGTGAGTGGACAGACAATATTAAGTGTAATAGGAAGTGAGTACAGTGATATGGTTTTATTTAAGACAGAAAATTGCAGATTTTTCTTCCTTTGTCTGGAAAAGGTGATATTATGTGTACTTGAATAATGTTCTTTCATTTAGGCACATATTTTCATACACAGGAATGTATGCATGAATCACTGAAATGTTGCATAGCACAGGCTGATTCACATGTAGAATTTAAAAGTTGAAATGTTCAGTAACTTAAGTCACTGCATATTTCAACTTTTATGGTAACCCTACCAATTGTAAAATTGGTAGTCATGTATTAATGCTTTCACAGTCTTGTTTCTATTAAGGTGCTTCTTGCTAGCTTGCAGCTGAACATGTGTAACTCCATAATGCTTTCAATGTCCAAGGCTATGCGCTTTAATGAATTTGTCGGGGTGTCGTGAAGTCTTGTTTTTTCTGTCTTGATGTAGTAATGTTATGGTTAATGTTAATTGTCTATTCAGACTTGGCTCAGGTCCGGATCACACAGTCTCGGTACACAGTTCTTTATGGAGGATCAGTGTACATGGAGTGTACAGTACAGAATGCATTACCACCAGTTACCGCGGTGAGGTGGTACAAAGGGACGAGTCTCAATAACATTAATACATCTATCGATGTCACAACCTCTAAGTTCTCGGGCGGAGTATTAAGCAATCCCTCCCTAAATATAACTAATGTCATTCCCTCAGATGAAGGGTACTATTCTTGTAATGCCACAAATCTAGTTGGAATTGCCTCTGCCACAACGTTCCTAGATGTTTTTGGTGGTACGTCATGTTTTAAATTGTACTAGGCCTTATTAAAATAAAAGTATAGATAATTAAGGGAAAAAATTCTCAGGATGTACATCTGATCATTTTTTCTACCAATATATCATGATAAATTTTAATATCTGAGTAACTACTGGGTATCCTTATTTGTAAAGTTCAGCTTCATTATAGCTTTGATTTTTCCTTTCAATTCTTTGTATGTTTTGCTGTTTCTTTTACCTATAGATCTTCCCTCTGTAATTTTGGGTAATACCTCTTACACTGTGATGGTGGGTGATCCCGTCACATTAAGCTGTGACTATAACTCCTCCCCCTCTCCAAGTACCATCACGTGGCAGCGTATACTAAACGCTCAGTCCTCCAACATTAATGTTCTTGATTCTCGCTACGGAGGGGGAACTATCATTACCCCATACCTCACTATTCACGCCACCCTCCTCTCTGATGCGGGGGTCTACACTTGCTCGGTGACCAACCAGGTTGGCACATCAACCAGCCAACCCATCTTTCTCTTTGTCAATGGCAGTGAGTATGATGACTGCGGTGCTTGCAGATTTTGAAGACTGAGAATTTTCAGGTTATGGAGTGGATGGAGTTCAATTTTTAAAAAAATATTAACTTTCAGACTCGCCTCATTTGCCATTCATTTCATCATATTACATAAAGGGTGGATAGTGATGAAAGCTATTCTGGGTTAAAATCAGGAGAGAAAATTAACACAAACTCATTTGATATTAATGAGATAAACTTTGTCAGGAACATGGTATCATCTTATGATTCAGGGGTGCATATGATAAACCCATCTCTTCATATCATCCCACATTGGAGAGTTTTTGGGAATTGTTTTCCATGTTTGACTTTACTAAAAGACTTGTGGAATCTTGTGAGATTTGTTGATATCTTATTATACCATCTCTCATCATCAATATAATATCAATGTCTTGGAGGACACACATATTTCAGAGTGAAGTGCCTCTTGTTGTGGCTCTGCATGCTGTTAACAAGCATGTCTTGGAATAGATGCATGAGAATAGATGCATGTTCATATATATAATCATAATGAAATAACCAGATACAAAAATATTTTCAAATTTTAATTTTATTTTACTCTTTTTTGATTTATTTGTTTGCAAAATAATTTTAAAATGCTAATCAGTGCAATTAGTTCAGATTCAAAAACAAAGACAAGAGAAATAGACTTATGCTAATAATTTAAAGCTTTGTGTGTGGATTTAATCATTTTCATACAAGTTTTATCTTTTGTTGACTTTGAATGATATCACTTTAGGCATTCCATCAGTTTCCATCCCACAAAGCACATACAGTGTAAATTTTGGAGATCCCATCACTATTCCATGTAATGTCACGGCCATTCCCATAGCAACCAATATGTCATGGGTCAAAACAAGCAATGGGGTCAGTGTTACGCTTGACCCAGCTGCTCAACCGAGCAAATACTCAGGGGCTACTTTGTCAAACCCTAACTTGACCATAAGTAGCACCGATTTAACTGATGAAGGGAACTATGTTTGCTCGGCTAGTAATATTGTCGGCACAGGAAGTAGTAATTCAGCCCTGCTGGATGTGATAGGTGGTAAGTGCCTTGTGGTTGCAGTGTATCATAGTAACCAATGTTTGGCCTGACTAATCCAGTGTCTACATGTTGCAATAAAGCAGTGGCATTATTTTAATACCTGTATTTGTAATTTTTGTTGTTGTCGTGTGTATGTACTATGTTTATTACGTTCATTCATGTACCAAGTTGTCATTGTTGCTGGCATTTCATATACTTTGCTTATAAAATGAATAAAACTTGTGATAGTGCAACGAGATGTATGATTTATTTCTAAAATGGAATCTTTTCCAATACAGTTTTGAAAATGGTTCTTCCAGTTTTGAAAGCTTGAAATCAACTTTAAAAATATGATTCATGTTATGAAATTCAACAAATTGTCTGAAATTTAAAAGATTTACAAGTTTTGTTCAATCTATGATCAGCCATTAAGATATAACAAATGCTTTGCCTAATCCCTCATCATGATGCATCCCCATCATTAACTTCTGATTACAGATGTGCCCAGTATCTCCGTCACTCAGACGTCCTACAGTGTTTTCGTCGGGTCCAGCGTGACCTTGACCTGCAGTGTGTCGGGTAACCCACCCGTGACCAGTGTCTTCTGGACCGTGACCAGGAATGGTGTTACTCAAAATGTAGTGACGTCTGGAGGCAGTCGCTTCAGTAATGGAAATTCCAACATTCCGTCCTTGACCTTGACTAATGCTCAGCTGGGTGACTCTGGCACTTTTATCTGCAAGGCCCAGAACTCTGCTGGAACCTCGGAGAGCTCTGGTATCACCCTCACCGTGTCTGGAAGTAAGGCTTGTGTGGTGCTTGTTTTGTTTGTGTTGCTTAAAAAGCTTGTGAAACTATGTTTTATGCATTGTTTAAGCTTTGTTGCAATTTGTTTTATAGATATTAATGCATGTTTATACTTTTAAGGTGGCTCATTACATCCACAGTTTATTTTAGATTTCATTACAGCACCACTTATAATGTAGATGTCAAATATCCAGATGGAGGTATTGATATCATAAATATTTTTTAGAGAATTGTTTAGCTTTTGTCTAATTTTAGTGAAATGTTTTATTTCAAGTTTATAATTACCAGAATTTCAGAACTTTCAGTGTCAAATGATGGGCATCTTCTTAAGACAAGTACACACAGTGAAAATACCTCATAATACCTAATAATAATTTTAAAGAAAAAATAATTTTCTTCTAAAAAACAATTTATGTCATTATCTTTTTAATCTGTGCATAAAACATTAAGAAAATGAGTTCTGAATAGACAAGGAATGTATTTCAATGAATTACATGTGACAAATTGAATGAAGAATGTTTAAACAAAATGAAAATTCCAGTTCAAAAATTATTTGGTATAAAAAGTCCACTTTCAAGAGTTATCTTTCCTAATTACCCAAGACTCAAAACACTAAGGAACGTTTGAACATTACATCTAAAATTCAGAACAAAGCTTTAAATTGACAGAGTATCTATGTAAATCAACAAAGCAAATATATAAACACCAACACAGTAAATAGTGCAAGTAAATAACTTTTTTAATTTCAACAAGGTTGTAGATTTTAACTTGAATTTTCTCCATACAAACATGTCATTGATTGATAGAGCTCACTGCATGCATCGCTACAAAATTGCACATTACTTGTTTGGCGAAGGTTTGACTGTTGTTTTCTTTCGTTTCTGCTTAAAAGCAATCCTTCTTGGTATATGCATAATGAATCCGTTACTTTGTTTTCACTGTTTTTAACACCGCATGTTTCTTCTATTTTTAAAGCGTTTTAAAGGTCAGGGTCATATTATAGAAATACCTGTATAATTCGTCACCAAAGAAAAACGGTCGAAACAACGGAGGTTTATTATTTTGTGTAGTACGTCATCAAAAAGTGGTGTAATGAGCCTCCTTAATTTACTAGTATGCATGTTGCTGTCACTAGCATGTGTAGCAGTAGATCAGTGTTTGTTTAGTACTAATGTGTTTGATTTAGTTTCACTAAGTACATGTAGTGGCTTTATATTACAAAACATATTGGTGAACAAAGCATGGATTACCAATATAAAAATAGAAAACATACTTGTAGCCTTAAGGGGGCCAACTATAGTTTATTGTGTGAAAACTACAATAGTGAAACTCTTCATTTTTATACCATATACATTGTATAACTTACATTAACTTCAGTGTACATGCAAAGTTTAGGGGAAATCTACCGTCCAGGTATTTTTGAGGGACCGTCTCAAAATACAGGTACTTTTTACTATAGGATTATATAATATTTGATGAGTAATACTATATTATACAATATATGTAAGAAACACAAAATTCTACCGTCTTGTTACCAGAGGGGGCATCTCAAAATGCAAAAAATTAGTAAATTTTACTAATTTTATAGAGTATTACAAAAATATGATGTACACAATGGATTCACATGAAAACATAATAAAAATATTGGAGATATTCTTAAATTTCAATGTTTTAGATTTCAAGAGCGAATGTTTATTACTTTTTCTTTAATAATATTATTATTAATCCTTTCTTGAAGAGCTACAGATTATCATAACGTCAGAAACACATTGCAACGACGTCAACCTATACCTATCAATTGCAAAATCGGTTAAAAAAATCAGTTATATCAAATTGTAATTACATTTTTATACCTGTAATTTTTTTATTTTGTTTAATTTTAATAATTAAGTGCAAAAAAGTTGCATTAAAACAGTAAATACGCTTCATCTTACTATGATACCCGAAATATTGCGCAATGGAAACTATAGTTGGCCCCCTTAAACTTGAAGTTTTCCCATGTAGGTTTCTGTAGTGTTTAACAGGTAGGTTTTTAGAAAGATTTTGAATTAGTATAAAACTTGTAATTCTATAAGTGTTCCCAAGTCTGCCTATTCTTTACAAACTTCTATCTAAGGGATAACCTTATGCACCATTTCTGCCAGTGGTAGAGCTACACCAATCTATTGGTACGGGGAAACTATTACTCAGATATAGAGCCCTTAATGATTAAGTCTTCATCAAAATATAGTGGAATACGAAACCTTGATAGCTCATTCCATGATTGGAATATTCTGGGTTCGTACCCCAGCCTTGAACTACCTTTGAAAAATTGGTAGCAACTGTTTGTTCCCAAGCACTCAGCACTTTGAACTGAAAATTGCAGGCCCTTCAAATAAAACATTAAAAACCAAGCCCCCATCTCATGGTAGGTGCTGGAATGATAAAGATCCCTCACTGTTCAATGACCTTGAATGCCAAGTAAAGGTCAAAATTTGAAGCCCTTCACCAGTATATGATGACATCTCTTTATGAGTGTAAGTTTCTCCAATTCGATGTAAAACAACATCCAATCAATCAAACTACATGTATATATTTACCACTCCCAATGCTACCAAAAACAATATATTGGACAGTGACAGATTAAGCCAAAATGCTCTTGGTATGGAAACCAGTACAGATGTAAATTTTGATGTTTTTGGGAAGTAATGGGAAAAATCTTTATGGACTTGTCTTTTCTCTTGACCCTTGAAATAAAAAAAATCAACCCAGTTGTTTGGCACCCTGTGTGAAATAAACTTTTTCACCTGCTTTTATAAACTGAATGAATAATTAACCAATGGGTACAGTGCACAAAAAAAAAAAAAAACTAACACTGCCACTTACACACTGCTTATGTTTTGTTTTACTGGCATGGCGTTTTTTGCTGTTTTCACCACAGGTTTGCCAAGTGTGAGAATTCCCCTAAGTTCTTACTCTGTCAATTTTGGTGACAGTGTAACGATTCCTTGTACCATAACCGCCAACCCAAGCGTGACTGGTGTGTCGTGGGAGCTTGTCTCTCAGACTGGAATCCCCACCTCCATATCCCTGGCAGCTCCTAAATACTCGGGAGGAACTGTCTCTACCCCCGGCCTCACTATAGCAAACACCGAAACCACTGATCAGGGATTTTATCGTTGCTTGGCGACTAATTCTATTGGCACAAGCACCAGTGATTCTACCTTTTTAACAGTGGTTGGAAGTGAGTGTTCATTAGAGGCTAGCGTAGATTTTGGAAAAACTACGTTTCGAAATCTCAAGTACTCTCCTACTGCTTATAAACTTCTCACCTTTCTTAGTTTTAGCTGCTTTTTGCTTTCAGTTTGCTTTTCTTGTCACTATTCAAGTAATGTTTTTAGCTCACCTGAGCCAAAGGCTCCAGTGAGCTTTTCTGATCACAATTTGTCCGTTGTCTGTCGTTGTCGTTGTAGTCGTCGTTGTTGTTGTAAACTTTTCACATTTTCATCTTCTTCTCAAGAACCGCTGCGCCAATTTCAACCAAACTTACCACAAAGCATCCTTGGGTAAAAGGGGATTCAAGTTTGTTCAAATGAAGGGCCACGCCCTTATTCAAGGGGAGATAATTGGGTATTAATATAAATCTGATGGCATGTTTAAAAAATCTTCTTCTCAAGAACCACTGTGCCAGGAAAGATGAAACTTATGGGGAAACATCTTCAGGTAGTGTAGATTCAATTTTGTTCAAATCATGACCCCAGGGGGTAGGGCAGGGCCACAATGGCCGACCAAAGTTTTACATAGAAGTACATAGGAAATTTCTTTAAGAATTTTCTTCTCTAGAATAACAAAGCCATAATTGATCATATTTATATGGAAGAATCCTCATGTAGTGTACATTCAAGTTTGTTCAAATCATGACCCCTGGGGGTAGGGCGGGACCACAATGGCCGACCAAAGTTTTACATAGAAGTACATAGGAAAATTCTTTAAAAAAAATTTTCTCAAGAATAACAAAGCCATAATTGATCATATTTATATGGAAGCATCCTCAGGTAGTGTACATTCAAATTTGTTCAAATCATGACCCCTGGGGGTAGGGCAGGGCCACAATGGCTGACCAAAGTTTTCCATAGAAGTTTATGGGAAAATTCTTTAAAATTTTTCTTCTCAAGAATAACAAAGCCATAACTGATCACATTTATATGGAAGCATCCTCAGGTAGTGTACATTCAAGTTTATTCAAATCATGACCCCTGGAGGTAGGGCAGGGCCACAATGGCTGACCAAAGTTTTCCATAGAAGTTTATGGGAAAATTCTTTAAAATTTTTCTTCTCAAGAATAACAAAGCCATAATTGATCATATTTATATGGAAGCATCTTCAGGTTGTGTAGATTCAAGTTTGCTCAAATCATGACCCCCGGGGGTAGGGCGGGGCCACAATGGCCGACCAAAGTTTTACATTGAAATATAAAGGAAATTTCTTTAAAAATCTTCTTCTCAAGAATAACAAAACCATAATTGATCATATTTATATGCAGGCATCCTCAGGTAGTGTAGATTAAAGCTTGTTCAAATCATGACCCCTGGAGGTAGAGCGGGGCCACAATAGCGGATCAAAGTTTTACCTAGGACATATATAGGAAAATTCTTTAAAAATCATCTTCTCAAGAATAACAAAGCCATGATTGGTCATGAGACTAACTTTTGGATTTAAACTTTTCAATAATAAACCAATTTCTACTTTTTCCCAGCCACAGTGCTCAGGTGAGCGATGTGGCCCATGGGCCTCTTGTTTTTTAATTAGAAAGTGCTTTTGACAAAATTGGTCTTTCTCTTTGATACATAAAATGAAATTAATGTAGATTTTATAGCTGTGCTGATGTGTTATAGATTTTTATCTTAACTGCTGAAGTGTAAGGGAAATACTAGCTATTCAGACTGACAACAAAAATAAAAACTTAAACTTACCTTAAATCAGAACTTTTGAATATGTTCATTCATGGCACTTTAATTTTTCTTGTCAGATGTTCCTAGTGTTTCCGTGGCCCAGCTTAGTTACAGTGTGGTGATGAATGGAGACGTCACCATGACCTGTTCTGTGTCAGCCAATCCCGCGGCTACAATTAGGTGGATCTTCACGGCAAATTCCGGTGGCACGACGACAATCTCTTCGTCGTCGTCTAAGTACACCTTCTCCTCCTCCACGAGTTCCTCATCGCTGACGGTCAGGACGGCGAACAGTAACGACCAGGGAAGCTACGCCTGCTCCGCGTCCAACTCAGTGGGAACCAGACAAGCCACCACTACACTGACTGTCACTGGAAGTAAGGCTGTAGTTTGTAATGAGATGAAAATGATATATATTTTCAATAATTTATTTGGAAATGGTTAAAGAGCAAGAACCACTTATGGCCTTTGTAAGTAAATGGGAATGAGGGTGACATTCAATTAATTGATATTAGTTAGCTAGGGCCATTTTATGCACAAAGTGAACCTAGTTCTTTAGCCCATTATTGGATTGTAAATAAGAACAGTGAAAATTTTAAAAGATCAGAATCTTTATTAAAGGCATGTTTGAAAATGAAATGATTTTGATTCAAAGTGACTTTGAGAGGGTGATAAATTTGAAAATTAGTGCATGAAATAGGTACTTGTAGTGATAGGTATAGGTAATTTTGGTAGTTAGATTTGCACTTCATTTTCTGAAAGAAATCCATTGATACAATATTCTGTGGAAACTCTAATTTTCTGTTAAAGTTGATAAAATGATTTTTATCTGATTGTAGATTATCCCTCTGTAAACATGCAGTCCACGTACTCAGTTATAACAGGAAGTAGTATCAATATGATATGCTCGGTGTCAGCCAATCCTGTCGTCACTTCTATAACATGGCAGTTCCAGGCCGCCTCCAGTAATTCTTTTGTTTCCATCTCATCTTCGTCAAAATATGGCATCAGCGGTACCTCGGGATCTTCCTCCACTCTAACTGTGAATACTGCAGCCAGTTCTGACCAGGGCCTGTACCGGTGTCTGGCTACCAATCAAGTAGGAACCAGATCTGCCAATACAACACTCACTGTGTCAGGAAGTAAGTCGGTTGCTGAAGCTTCAGATTTAATCATTGCTTTTGTTTGGTCTAAACTGCCTAACTTTTGCAGTTTTTCTTCACATTTTTTGAATCTGACATGGTTTAACCTGGTGGAATTTGGTTGAATTTAAGCATGCTTTTCAATTAGTGAACTATTTTTTGCAGTGTTTTTAGGGGGATTGCAATTAAAAGCTTTTCATGTGCTTTGTAATGATATAGTTTTGATAACATAATTTTGTAGTTGACTTTTTTTAAACTAAGAAGTGTTCCTTCAAAAATGTCCTTTAAAAAATTAAAATACATTTGACAGTGCCAGCAGTCCCCCTTTGCATCACTTTAATCAATGTTAATTTGCAATTGATTTTCTTGCACATTGTTAAAAAAATAGATCATTTGTCTTAATAGTTAATGTTTGACACGTTTTGTTGTTAGATTTTCCTTAAAAAAATCTTTTCCATCACACTTTTCCTGTTATGCATGCTAGTAGCATCCAAGACTGTGTAGTCTTTCCATTGACTCCCATGGTTTGAGGGGTCATTCTCTCCCATGACACAGTTGATGTAAAAGGCCCGCATCTCCCCTTTACCATCACTGGACACCATTTTGTTTTCTCTAGGTTTGCCCTCGGTAAATATTCCCCTAAATTCATATAGTGCGGTAACTGGGCAGGACGTGACAATTCCCTGCTCGGTATCTGCTAGCCCCACTGCATCGATCACCTGGACATTTATCTCCACCTCTCAGTCCCAGACACAAATCAGTGTCTCCACCACTAAGTACACATTCAACCCCTCCTCCACCGACGGCACCCTAATTGTTAGATCCACCACCAGCAGCGACTCAGGCACCTACCGTTGCCAAGCAACCAATAGTGTTGGGACAACATCAGATGTAGCGACCCTCTCTGTTACTGGAAGTGAGTTTTACTTATAGTTTATAAGTACACTTTTTAAGATGAAAATAAAATCTAAGATAAGTGTTATAAAGGAACAGTAAAAAACAACTTAATCTTACTACATGTACTAGTAAAAAAAATCTTTCTGTTCTGAAAGTTCCATATGCATTTATGAAAAGCACACATGATTAACTCTGAAATTGAGGTTACATACAAGTTTAAAAATCCTTTAACGTTTAAGGTGCTCCATCAGTCAGCTTTGGATCCCAGTCCTACACAGTGATCACAGGAAACAATGTCCAGCTGTCCTGTTTTGTGAGTGCCACTCCAGCAGCTACTGGCATCACCTGGACATTCCAGTCCACTGGGGGTGGTTCCCTCACCATCACCCCCTCCACCTCAGGGTACAGCATTGTTACAGCCTCCTCTCAGACACAGTCCACACTCACAGTTCTGTCTGCCCAGAATAATGATGCTGGGACATACACCTGTACAGCTACCAATACAGTGGGGACTAGATCAGCAAGTGTCTCCCTCTCAGTGTCTGGAAGTAAGTTTTTTTTTTCTCTGACCCATTTAATGATGTCTTATTTTACTCGGTGAATAGATGTTCCTTCTTTTCCATGACTGACATTGTAAGAGATGATGCTTTTAAAGATATTCAATCAGATTCAGTTAGGAAATTACTTTTGAAAATGCACTGTCAAGAGCACATAAAGTTGCTGAATCTTGTGATTTATGATTTATGTTCAGTTTTTATAGTAAGAAATGCAAAAAGAATAACCCATGTATTTTTGTCATAAACAGGTCTGCCAGTGGTGAATATTCCCCAGAATTCTTACTCTGCTATAACTGGTCAGGATGTCACAATTACATGCTCTGTATCAGCTAACCCAGCAGCAACAATTACATGGACTTTTATCTCAACCTCCCAAATTCAGACACAGATTACTACCTCTACATCCAAGTACACATTCAACCCGTCCTCTACAAATGGTAACCTTATTGTGAGGTCCACCACCAGCAGTGATTCCGGCACGTACCGCTGTGGGGCCACCAATGCTGTTGGAACAGTGTCAGATGTTGCAACACTTTCTGTTACTGGAAGTGAGTGAAATATTTTATGAGAATTTCCCATCATTATACCCCCCGCAAACGAAGTTTGGGGGGGGTATATAGGAATCACCTTATCCGTCTGTCTGTCCGTCCATCCGTTTGTCTGTGCAATCGTGTCCGGTCCATATCTTTCTTACAGAGGGACATTAGAATCTACTACTCCACACAAATATTGCCCATGACCTAAGGGTGTGTCATGACTTTGACTCAAGGTCATTTGGGGAAGTTCAAGGTCAATGGAAGAAAAAATTCATAATTCGTGTCCGGTCCATATCTTTCTTATGGATAAACTTGTTAGGTTCTCTTTTCACACTAAGATAGCGCATGACCCAAGGGTGTGTCATGACCTTGACCCAAGGTCATTTGGGGAACTTCAAAGTCACTGGAAGAAAAATTTCATAATTAGTGTCTGGTCCATATCTTTCTTATGGATAAACTTGGTAGGTTCTCATTTCACACAAAGATTGCTCATGATATAAACGTATGTCATGACCTTGACCCAAGGTCATTTTGGGAAGTTCAAGGTCATTGGAAGTAAAATTCATAATTTGTGTCCGGTCCATATCTTTCTTATGGATGAACTTGGTAGGTTTTCATTTCACGCAAAGATTGCCCATGACCCAAGGTGTGTCATGACCTTGACCCAAGGTCATTTGGGGACCTTCAAGGTCACTGGAAGAAAAAATTCAGAATTCGTGTCAGGTCGATTTCTTTCTTATGGATAAACTTGGTAGGTTTTCATTTCACGCAAAGATTGCCCATGACCCAAGGTGTGACATGAACTTGACCGAAGGTCATTTGGGGAACTTCAAGGTCACTGGAAGAAAAATTTCATAATTCATGTTTGATACATATCTTTATTATGGAAAAACTTACTTCTGAAAAACCCAGCGTGGGTTTTTTGTCCCGTTTGGACAGTTCTAGTTCAAAAACAAGATTGATGAAGCATAAGTTGGTTTCAATGTTTATAAAGTACTGTAAACTTACAAAATGTGTCATACCCCCAAAAATTTACATTTAGCTCTATATGAATATGAAATTAGAAAAATGTTAAAGGGGCTTTCACTGAATTTCTCTCACATTATGCCATTTTCATAAATGAAAGTAACATAGTCAGGAAAAAATTGAAAATTGATAAATATAAGTCTTGTTTAACAGCAAGGGAGATAGTTTAGTTGCTACTTGTACTGCATTGCACAGCATTGCACACACCATTTTTCTTTTTGCTTGTACACAAAATGGAATCTATTACTGTTTTCAATGAAAAAATAACTACTAAGATATTCGTTCTGTTGTATCTTCTTTCAACAGAATTTTGGTTAATTATAAATTGTATAGATATTCCATCTGCTCCTAATATTTATTTCATTTTACAAGATTATTGGGTTCAATGCCAATGTAAATCTGAATAAATTTAGTAAACTTGAAACTCTGAATCAGGAACAAAGAATTTTTTTTCTAACTATGAGATCTTGACCGGATTGGGAAAATGTCTGAACATTTACTGTAAAAGTCTCTTTAAGTTTCATGCTGTAGATTTTTTCCCCTAAGTAAGTAATACATCTTTAGCAATGATCTATTTTTTTTTTTATTACCAGGTCTACCAGTGGTGACGATTCCTCAGAATTCTTACTCTGCAGTAACTGGACAGGATGCTACAATTCCATGCTCTGTATCGGCTAACCCCACCGCAACAATTACCTGGACATTTATCTCAACATCTCAGTCTCAGATACAAATTTCCACCTCTACATCCAAGTACTCATTCAACCCGTCCTCTACAAATGGTAATCTTATTGTGAGATCTACCACTAGCAGTGACATTGGCACGTACCGTTGCCAAGCAACCAATGCTGTTGGAACGTCTTCAGATGTGGCTACACTTTCTGTTACTGGAAGTGAGTAAAAAAAAAACAAACTATTATTTAACATTGGTTGTCATAATAATACTTGGGGAAGAAACAAACTTTATTGGCTTGAGAGAAATATGTCATGGAATAATGCAAGTCTTTAATTCACTTCCACAGGTGCACCATCAGTCAACTTTGGATCCTCCTCCTACAGTGTAGTCACTGGAAACAATGTCCAGCTGTCCTGTTTTGTGAGTGCCACTCCAGCAGCTACTGGCATCACCTGGACATTCCAGTCAACTGGGGGTGGTTCCCTCACCATCACCCCTTCCACCTCAGGGTACAGCATTGTCACCGCCTCCTCTCAGACACAGTCCACACTGACAGTTCTGTCTGCCCAGAACAATAATGCTGGGACATACACCTGTACAGCCACCAACACAGTGGGGACCAGATCAGCAAGTGCTACTCTCTCCGTGTCTGGAAGTAAGTTATTCTTGAGAAATATGTGTAGTTAGTATTTATCAGGATTGAATTATACCCTTGACAGGTTTCATACTTAACTATTTGAATAAAAACTTCCAATAACCAAGTTCACTTTTCTACAAATATCCTGTGCCACAGAAGTCTTCAAGTACCTTTCCTCAATTCTCTTTGCAAAGAGGCTTCAATATTTGTTGTTTATCATTTACAGGTCTGCCAGCCGTGAATATTCCCCAGAATTCTTACTCTGCTGTAACTGGGCAGGATATCACAATTCCCTGCTCTGTATCAGCTAACCCCACAGCTACAATATCCTGGACTTTTATCTCAACATCTCAGTCACAGATTCAAATTACAACTTCTACATCCAAGTACACATTCAACCCGTCCTCTACAAATGGTAACCTGATTGTGAGGTCCACCACCACCAGTGACTCTGGCACGTATCGCTGCGGAGCGACCAATGCTGTTGGAACAACGTCAGATTCAGCCACACTCAGTGTTTCTGGCAGTAAGTAACATTCTTATAATAGATTTTTACAAAAATGCTTATTATTAAACTAAACAATAAAGAAACCATTCGAATAATATATTCAAAATATTGGTATTTATACTAAATAAATTTCAATTTGTTCTATGAAAATGAAAAATATGACCTATAAATATAATCTACCTCTTTGCAGTGGATGTGTTTCTTTTATTAAAATGAGATTTTGGAAATGAGAGAAGTGAGATGATGTGGTATTTTGATTTTGTTTAGGTCTCCCCACTGTAACAATTCCCCAGACCACCTACACTGCCATCATAGGATCAAACCAGCAGATTGTGTGTTTTGTGAATGCCAATCCCACCGCTAGCTCCATTGAGTGGACATTCCGTTCTTCCACCTCAGGATCAACGATTACCATCACCTCCTCTACACCTGGTTACTCCATAGCAACAGCGTCAACATCGCAATCCACGCTGACTGTACAGGGGGTGGACAATGGGGATGAGGGAACATACACTTGTAGAGCCACAAATCAAGTGGGACAGGGCGCAGATTCAGCATTCCTGGACGTAACTGGAAGTAAGTTTAGTATTTTTACTTGTCACAGCTTTGAATGGGGTATGAATAATACTGACAATTTTTGCTAATTATTCAGCATGGCAAGTAACCATTGAAACATTACTGAGGCCCAAAGCTTAAACGGTAATCTTTGGACAAGAATGACAAGAAAGTTATATTAGGGTACCATTTTGTTGCATTTTCTTGAGAAAACATGTCTATGCAATATTTTTGAAAAGAGAATTTGCTATAGAAAGATAATATACTTTTGACAGTAGATTATTTGCCAAATTTTAGATAACATTTATTTCTTTTAATGTTTTAAAACTTTTTTCTTCTTTTTGGCTTTTGATATTCGAAATGTTGAAAAAGTTTGGGCCCCAGCTTTTTAAAATAAAAAAGCTTGTTGCAATTACTAACATATTGCAGTGAATGTGCTTGTAATGTTTTGGCTTTTAGCTAATGTTGTAATAGATAAGCCAGCACACAGAGTGATTACTTTTCAGACCTTCCCACTGTCAACATTCAACAAAACACGTACACTTCTGTCTCCGGCCAGGATGTAACCATCACCTGTGTTGTGTCGGCTAATCCTAGTGCCACCATCTCGTGGACATTTATCTCGACGAATAACGCCCAGGTACAGATTACCACCTCCACGGGTGACTACTCTGTGACCACCTCATCCACGGGCAGTACCCTTGTGGTGAGGACCACCAACAGTGGAGACTCTGGAACTTACCGCTGTACTGCCACTAACAGTATTGGAACCGCCTCAGATTCTGCCACACTGACTGTATCAGGAAGTAGGTTGAATTAATGTTTACCATTAATCTATTATTTACCAATTATATGGTCCAAAAAAGATATTTTTTCTGCATTAGGATTATCCACAATGGTGTGATCTAACCATGAAATGATTTACAGGTCTGCCTACAGTAAATATTCCCAACAATGTGTACACTACCATACAAGGACAGGACGCCACCATTCCCTGCTCTGTCTCTGCCAACCCAGCTGCCACCTCATTCTCCTGGACCTTTATCTCCACCACAAACTCTCAGACTCAGATCACTCAGTCCACCACCAAATACACCCTGTCTTCCTCCTCCACTGACCGGACCCTCATTGTCCGGGGCACCACCAGTGCTGATGGTGGTACCTACAGGTGTAGTGCCACCAATGCTGAGGGAACAGCCTCAGACCAAGCTACCCTCTCAGTGACTGGAAGTTAGTGGGAATATTTCTAACATTTTTAACATCTGAATTTGTGAATATATATTTAACATACCTATACTGTGTGCAATGAAATAAATATTTAAATCTAATGTTTGAAAGTTTGATCCTCAACTGCATGCTCAGTTCAAATCTTATGTTTATTATCATCTGCTGAAAGAACATTCACTGTATAAATATTACATTTGTATTACAATTGCTGGAGTATTTGAGTAACGCTGATATGTTATTGTTTATCAGGTAGACCAGTGGTAGACATTACTCAGACCTCTTACTCCGCCGTCACAGGAAGTAACGTGGTGATACCATGCACTGTCTCAGCTTCCCCAGCCGCCACGTCTGTCCAGTGGAAATTTACATCAGGAAGTGGGTCAGAGGTCACCATCAGTGCTTCCTCTTCAAAATATACGCTATCAAACTCCCTGAATTTCCCACAACTGACCGTTCTCTCGGTCAGTTCAAGTGATTCTGGAACCTACCAGTGTAGTGCTACTAATGCAGTTGGCACAGGATCAGATACTACATCCCTTTCTGTGACAGGAAGTAAGCCACTAAAATTTATAGTGTTGGCAAATCGGACGATTTTTAGTAACCGGTTACTCGCTTCATCTTCCGATCGAGTACCCGGTTACTCGGATGATTTTTGGTAAAAGTATCAATGTCTATTATTTATCTTATTCTATACTTATCGGTAGTAGTAATGCACAAATATACTGTATAAGGACATTATATTTACAATACACACATTCGATTTCGTCAACGATTTACGATTTTAAAATAAAGAAAATTAATAGGGAATTCGACACATAAAGACAAATAAATATATCATCGTCAATCACCATTTTACACTTTCTTTTTCAGCCCCCGAAATATGTCGCAATCAAGGAGAATAATTATTTACATACTCCATAATTAATAGTTAATATGTGGAGTGTCCAGTAAATCGCTGGTTTCCGAATAATTTAAGCATAGGTGATTTAACAGATTTTGAATCAGCTGTTCTTTTGTTACAACTCCAAGCTTAATATGTCTGCGGCGGCATCTCGTTAAATTATCAAATGAGGTAATTATAACTCAGGCCTTCAAAATATATAAACCTCAAGCAATCAAAGCTATCAATTATATAAACTGTGAAAACTAGTCAAAACAATTTGATTCACTACAACCATGCACTAGATCAAGTCTAACGGTACCTAAAATTAGGGAAATGTGTACATGGTGTAAGTAAGTATACATTTATAAATTATAAAACATTCATTTTCTATGCCTTTACTATGCAGATTTTATTTTATCCGAGTAACCGAATAGCAGTTTTACTAACCGATACTCGCAACGTTCGACGGTTAACCGGGTACTCGTTGCCAACACTAAAAATTTACTACAGACAGTACTGCATCATTATAATTAATAAATAATTCTATATTAAAACATTATAATAAACAGAATATTGTAATAACAGATTATACAGGTACAACATGTATAAGGATATTATATGCCAGTATTTAATAACCTTTATATTTTTTTTCAGGCAGACCAGTTGTTTCTATTACCAGCAGCAATTACAATGTCATAATAGGCAATGCGGTCACAATCCCCTGTACAATCAGTGCCACCCCCAGTGCTACATCGGTGTCCTGGTTCTTCACCTCTAATTCTAATAATAGAATACAAATCACAACCTCTAGTGTTAAGTACACTGTATCTACCGGGGGTAGTTATTACAATCTGACCGTGAACTCGGCTGCCAGTTCTGACGCCGGAGTTTACGAGTGCAGGGCCACCAATGTCATAGACACGAGCACTGATTCTGCCCGTCTGACGGTCTCAGGAAGTGAGTTGAATCACGACCAGAAACTCTTGTTCTATATATATATACACCTATACACTGCTACACAGCAGTACTAATCATATCTCCATCTCTTTCTTGGTTCCTTGAGGAATTTATATATCAAGACCTCTTGCCTTCCACAAGTCCTTAAATCCTTAGTTATCTCCCTTAGTTTTAGTTTACAAACAAGAATCTATGTTACATGTATTGAAAACATTCTTTGAATATTTTATTTTTTTTCTTAGTTTAATTTAGAAAATGTCTTATTTTCAATTTGATGTTGTAGTATTTTATGTAATGTTTTTCATTTACATTTATGTGCTTTTGCTTTATAGCCCTGCTGCTTATTGCTTTATGGTGTTTGTTTTCTTAATTGTTGTAAATTTTGACATCATGCTAATAGTTCATAAATTTCAGTAATAATGCCGTGATGTCTTTCTTTTGAATGGATAATATTTTAGCATAATATTGATTTAGTAATAACTATTTTAATTTATATACATGTATATATAATCTTTTAAAACAATTAATTTTTACTAATAGTCACATAACACTAAAAATATGTATTAACTGTTCCTTTCAAAATAAGCTACATATATTATAAATCATTCTTTTACTAAAGTAATGAATTAATAGAGATCAAGAAATTATCATAATTATTTCAGCAAATTTCTGATTTAAGGATAATTATCAGTTTTGCTTCAGAATTTTACATCCTATTTTAAATATTTGATTTTTAATGGACAGTTTTAAATTCTTACTCTAGGTATACCTGTTGTGTCTCTGCCAACAACAACCTATCAAATTACCTATGGACAGAATGTCACGCTACGGTGCTCAATATCTGCAACTCCAGCTATCACTTCCGTCCAATGGGAGAAGTTTGTAAATAGTGCCTACCAAAGCATATCCACTCAGTCATCCAACAAGTATTATGGAAGCAACACTACAGTCTATGATCTGACAATTGTCAACCTTGTGTTCGGCGATGCAGGGGCTTACCGCTGCACCGCCACAAACCAGGTTGGGCGGAGTGTCAGTCCAAACACCGCCACTCTGCAGGTGTTAGGGGGTAAGTCAAATAGAAGTACTCACCAAGTAGTAGGAACAAAGAATCTCTCTAACTTTCAAGTACAATTTTCTGACTTTTGGACATGACAGATATCTTGCCACTTTTAGTACTATTTTTGGAACTTTAATTAATGATGCATATCACTTTGCTTACACATTTTTTTTAATTTATTCTGCTTTTCATTGAGAACTTTTTTTCTTCAAAATACAACACTTACAGATTGGAAAAGAACTTTTAAAAAAAAAAAATATATAGAACAATCAAGGGGTTTAATTTTTTTAATAAAGATTGTCCATTTGAGTTGATTTAATTGAATTTACTACTTTTTGCAGTAGATAGTAAATTCAGAGAATATTTTGTCCTGCAGAAAATTTTACATGGGTTAATTTTACCAAATATGCCAAAAAGATCAGGCTAATTATGTTAATAATGTCATGTAAAATAAAGAGGAATGGGGGAGGGGGGGGGAATGGCATATTACTATCACATAACTTTACTTTGAAAAATTGTTACCTAGTATATGAAATTAGCTTCCTGTTTCCTTTTCTGATCCAAAGTTAACCTCTTACTTTCATCCATTTTCTTCCATTAGACAAACCCTCTGTTTTTGTACAGCAAAGCAGCTACTCAGCTGTGATTGGAACAAATGTCTCCCTAGCATGCACTGTTTCCGTGACAACCAATGACCCCCCTGTACTAAATGTTTACTGGAAGAAGACCACCCCCAGTGGTTCTGGCACCATTGATGTGTCAGGATCCTCAAAATATTCGGGCAGCACCATCGAATCTCCAAACTTAATCATTTCAAACCTTGACGTGCATGATAATGGCAATTACAGTTGCCTAGCAACCAATGCTGCAGGCACTAGCGAAAGTGGTGTGGCCATTTTAACTGTCACTGGCAGTGAGTAAACATGCATCCTGTACCGTATTTGTCGCATGTTAAACACATATCATATCCATATTTTATTGCTTATTAGCTACAGTGCATTTATTGTCAACATAGCGTATACCCACTGCACAGATTATATTTCATTTCCATTGATGGGTGGGTGAGAGGGGGGGGGAAGTCATTCTATGAAAAAACATTAACACAATATGATCTTTATTCTTGTATATTGATTATATTTTAGAATATTTCAGACCTGCATGTTTTATATATCCATGCCTTGTATCCTTAATAATCTCGTAACAATTCATCTTTTTCAGGTAAATATATCTCATCTGATTCTATATCATAATACCAACTTCGATGTAGAAATGCATGTATTTCCTGTTTATATCCAATGTGTACCAGTGTCTTCCTTTCCATGCACATCATGTAACATGCTCTATGATTGGTTCTGTATTGAAAAGAGAGGATTGCACAACCCCTGACTGAAATTGAAAATTGTTTGAGAATATTCTTGAATATTCTCTATACTTATAAATTCATGGGTATTGCAAACTAAATTTATAGAGCATTCATAGAACTAGAAACAAACTTAGCATGATTATTACAATAGCTTGTAATAAGCATGCTAAATCAGAACAATGCTGTTAAATGACCTTTTCCTATTTCTTTTATTTCCTAAATTTCCATTTTGGTCCTCTTTTGAAACAGAGGTTCCTATCATTTCCATTGAATCCACTAGATACATGGTTAGTTTGGGGCATAATGTGACCTTGACCTGCTCTGTGATTGCTGATCCCCCAGCTACTATTGTCTACTGGCAAAGGAGGAATCACCTAGGCTCCCAAAATATATTTAGCAATACTAATATAAATAGATATGGGGGCGTGACTCTGTCATATCCATCACTCATTATCTACAGTGTGGATTATTTGGATGAAGGGGCGTACAACTGCTATGCCAGAAATGCAGCCGGACTAAGCAATAGTCCTGTTATTAATTTGTATGTTTCGGGAAGTGAGTACATTGTGGGTGGTACTTGGGGGTGCCTGGTCATTTAAGGAATTGTGTGAATCCTGCAAGTCTTTTGAGGGAAATGACATCTTTGTGCTGCAATTACTCAGTACATGTATTTGTTTTTTAGAGCACAAGTGATTGATTTGGCTGTAATGTTTTAATGTCAAGAAATTATTTTCACATCACATTTTATATTTTGCTTTTTATTCTTTTGCACATTGTACTAACTCAAGCATACAAACAATTATTTTTAAAAAATATATTTTCACAGGAAAAAAAAATAATAAATCTAGCATTTTTGAATTTATGAAAAATTATTACACAAACCATCTTATTTCAATTTTTTCAATCAAATTATAAAGATTTATTAGGCAAAATTGTGGGAGCCACACGGAGTTAAGAAATCCTATCCAATTTTCAGGTCAGCCCGCTCCCAACATTCCCTTGGGATCTTACTCAGTTTTAATTGGGAATAACATACAGATCCCATGCTCAGTGTCGGCGGATCCCCCTGTCACTTCTGTGGAGTGGACATTCAGATCCAGCAGTGGGAGCACCGTAACTATCTCACAGTCCAACACCAAATACACCTTGGCCAGTGGTACCTCGAATCCGAATCTAACAATCAATTCGGCTGCCTTGACTGATGCAGGCACATACACCTGCAAGGCTACCAATATAGTCGGGCCAGGGGAAGACTCTGCCACTCTTACCATCACTGGAAGTAAGTCTTGTGTGTGGTGATGGGCACTATTGGAAAATTTGGGATAATTTCATACATTGGAAAAAAAATCCTCTTGGATATTTTCTTTCCATGCACCTTGAATTTGAGCACTTTATTTTCAGACATTTTCCTCTCTAACCAGTTCTTACTAATACTTTATTGTTAAAATGTGAACTGTAAATCTGTCAAAAGCATGCATATTAGAATAGTATTCTGATAAATATCCCAATTCTGATCTTATTTAATTACATGTATTTCAGAATTTAGAAATTTCTTTAGCTTTTGTTCTCTGCATGCGAGATATTGCATATATATATATATACTAACAACCCTTTTTGTAGTTATTCCTAATGTAACAATACCAGACACGTCTTTATCCATACAAAAACGTCAAAACATCACCATCACATGCGTAATCACAGAAGCTTTACCAAAAGAGACATCTGTATTATGGGAATTTAGAGCCAACCAAGGCGATTCAGGAACTATCATAAGCACTGCCTCTAATCCTACAAAATATCAAGGGGGCACTGTGGCAGTGCCATCTCTCACGATTTTGTCGGTAGCAGCCTCCGACCAAGGTTATTACACATGTATCGCATCAAACATATTCGGAGAGGGGCGCAGCGAACAGGCTTTTTTAGAAGCCACTGGCAGTGAGTACATGTGTTATGTGTATGTAGTCTGAGCGAACACATAATGAATACTGAAATACTGCTTAAGTTGTGAAGTGAATTTACCATGAATAAAAATTGTAAATAACTACAGTGTATAGGCTTACTAGTTTAAATATTGGTTTTGATTTATATAAACAAAAGGCCATGAAATGTTTAACCCAAAATAATAATAAGCTTTTAGTATACATGTATCTCTATTTTAAACTTTTTACAAATATATAAAATTTTATTGCCTAAATAGAAATTCCTACAATACTTTATAACTATATGTGTGTTTATATTGTAGGTAAATTTAAACATCATATTAAGCAACATAAACATTTTCTCATTTTGCTTTGTCAGTAATTGATCCTACCTATATTCACATACAACTCATTTAGTCAAGCTAAACTTTGAAGAAAAAAAATCTAACATGCCATACCATGCTCTAATACCCAATGTGTTTCTCATCTTACAGCTTTATGTATCAGTGTTTTATCATTATTATAAATTTCAATAATCTATGTTTGATCTATTTTTATACTTAATCTTATATGTTGTCTGTTAAATGTACTATGATTTCAAAAGGTACTTACAAATGTTAAGTTTGCTTATGTCTTGTTAATTATATCAACTTATGAAAATAGTTAGTTTTCTGAAATTTAAAGATATGAAGTGTTGTCAATATTTGGAATCCTTTAATTGATTATTTTACAGCTTTAATCAGAGTTCATTAACACCTTAAGACGTGATATTGAATAAGTAAAAAAAATTATCAACCATTCTATGTGACTTGACTTTAAATGACTTCCTGTTCCTGTTTAGATGCTGCCACGGTAACTGTCAGTCCTCCCAGCCAATCAGTGCTACAGAAGAGCACAGCTGTCATCTCCTGCACAATCAGTAATGCCAACCCAGCCATAACAGAGGTCACTTGGGAGAAAGTCAGCTCAGGCGTGACCACCTCCATCACAGTGACAGGACGCTTCAGCGGTTCCACTCCCTCTGTCCCTGACCTTACCATTAGTAACCTTGAGCCAGGGGATGCTGGGACATACTACTGCTCGGCCAGGAACGCGATAGGAACCACCAGGAGTAACACAGGGAGCGTGCTTATAGTCACAGGGGGTCAGTATCCGCACATTTTTTATTTAAATGCTTGGTGAATAGATGCTTTTTTTTATGTCTCAAAATTTGCTGTCAGTTATAAAGGAAATATTTTACTTAAATCTTCGTAGCATTACAAAAATTAATTGATAAATAAATGATCAAATACAAATAGTCTTGTATACTTTGTATGCTCACCATTATATAGTGTTAAATTATTTCTTTGACTTTTACAGCTGTGCCAAGCAGTGTTCTGATAGCAGGATCATCAAACAGAAATGTCAATCTTGGAGGGGCCTTAACCTTGCAATGTTCAGGTCAAGGACAACCAAGCCCAAATTTCACCTGGTTGTTCAGTAGTAGTACTACTACTAGTACAGTGGTTGGAACAGGAAATACCTATACAATTACTAATGCCCTGAGGACGAATGCTGGAACTTACATTTGTAGAGCAACTAATTCACTGGGAACATTGGATAGTCCAGGGGTTAATGTCAATGTCCAGTGTAAGTTTTATTGCATCTTTATTGTTTGAAGGAATAAGGGAAAAAAGATTTCCCATACCTAAATTATACTTAAACATTTAATATACTGCTTTTGTTGGAGCCAGAAATTTTACAACTGTGCCTTGTGTGTGGTTATTGCAATGGTTTAAAAATTATAACAAAATTAAATAATCTATTAAGATATCTTGAACTCTTATTTTCATCTTAATGAAATTAAACTAAAAGTATGTAATTTGCTCATTCCTTATTGCTTGTATTGTCCAGATGCTCCTGTTGATGCCCGTACTGAAGCACAGAAGATAGTGACCGCCACTGTGGACACCGCCGTCACCTTGAACTGTAACGTGGACGCCAATCCTACCGCTTCTTACCAGTGGTACCGTAACTCCCAGCTGGTGGGGTCGCAGCAAGTGTACGCCTTCACTTTCAGCGGAACCGACACCCAGGGTGTTTACACGTGCAGAGCCACCAACAGTATAGGATCTCAGGACCTGCAGTTCACTGTGTCTCAGGGTATACTCACAAGTCCTTTATCCAGAATTCAGTTCTCTCAATATAAAACGGTCTTGATATTTCAAAAGGCGTTCTATAATATTTCATTTATATAGATCTATGTATGATTTTTCAGGAAGGTTTACAAAAATACTTCAAATCATTGATACATTCATCACCAATTTATTTGATCATACAGTACATTTGTTGGTTTCCATTTTCTTTTGTTCCTTGGCAATAGAAAACCCCCACATCCCCTTGTGTATGCATAACAAAGAAAAAAGAGTCAACTACTTTAGATGATCATAGTCATTGTTTTAATAGCCATAGCTACACCTCTAATGCTTCTACGCATTGCTTCAACTAATACCAGAGTACTTGTGTGTGCTTCTCACTACATCAAGTTTGATTCAACATGTTGAAGTATGGAAGAGTGCTGGGCTTCATAATTTGCAAATATGCCACAGAATTGATGTTTGTTTTTGAAAAAAAACTATATTAATTTTTTAAAAGGAAAAGCTGTTCTTTCGTTTTCAACACTTGGGAGACAAGTGATGTTTAATGTTGTGTGACCTTTGATTTGGTATGTTCCGTATATTTTGAAATGTTTACTTTTACAGGTACTGGCAGTGTTGGGGCCTCTACAGCCAGTTCGGGGCTCTCCACGGGAGAAATTGCTGCCATCATCCTGGCCTTACTTCTCCTGCTTCTCCTTATCATTATTATCATCATCTGCTGCCTGACACATGGTAAGTGACAGCTGTCAATCACATAAAGGCCACACCTCTTACTGCTTCTCACGTGGTTAATGACAAAGTTGTCAATCATAAAAGGCCACACCTCCCTCTGCCTTGTTCTGGAGCAGTCAGAAATGTGCAGAATTTTATGGGTGAAAATATTATTTCAGGTGTATGTGGGGCTATCTGTGGCAAGAAACAAGATGTCAAAGGTCGTGTGGAACCAACCAAGGAGAAAGAGGTGTATAAGGAAACCCAGAAAGAGGTCATCATTCCACGCTTCCACGAAGAGTCCATCAAAGGCAAAAGGTACATAGTCTTATCATAGAAAATTAAATTGATTCTAACCACCTCCCCTATTTTGCACAAATCACTGCCAAACATTTTGATTTGGGTGTTATAATTGTTCATCAAAGTTAACACTTTCTGTACTTTAACCCTGATGTTCATATCAGACCATGACATTTCAATATATTCATATTTCTTTCCTAATGACCTTAATCTGTTGATATGATTGGTCTGTTCATGTCATGTGACAATTCAGTTACAGGGAGCCAGCAAGGGCAGGTTCCTATCGGTCCTACCCTGCCCATGCTAACAAGTATCGGTAAGAGACCCCCAGCTTAAATGTTACCAAAGTGTGCTTGTTATGTTTCCCCTGTTTCGAGTTACTCCATAACTTGATGGAACTTCAGTAACACATAAAAATAATGCTTATATCTATAGACAATTTTAATGCGTAAATTTTCGGTTCCCCCTAAAAAGGAAATGGCTTATGTTTTTGTTTGGCTTTCATAATCTGTATGCAATAATGGAATTCTTCATGTATTAAAGTGTTTTGGAAAAGGAAGTACATGTATTCTGGAGTGTGTTGTTCATAATGAGTTTCTTTGTTAACATTTACCTTTGTGACAATGTAAGCAGTTTGGGCATGATTCTGATAATAACCTTTGTACAGATTGTACAGTTTGTGTACCAAAATATTTACCTTCTATCTTAATCCACTACTGAAATGAAATGTATGTTTAATGAAATGTTTGTAAAGGGATATTTTTCATGGCAAATTGTAAAGACCAGGGCAAAATTAACCAACATACATAATGTTTTTTTTAATTATAATACCAGGTACATGTAGGATGTAAAATACATGTACTATTAATGTAAATTATAATGTCTTGATTGATTTACCTGCTATATGCAATATAATAATCTAATTTTGAAAGAATTATTCTTAGAATATCCAAAAATTAACTAAAGTGACCTTTAACCTTATATATAATTTCTCTGTTGTAGACAACCCTCGGCCGTGTCCAGGAAAGATGTTGATGTCAGAGTACAGAACGGAGGATTCAGGTCAGTTTATACTCTGTGTCTCAAGTTCTGGAAATTCTTTTATATTGTCATAATATATAATGAATGCTGTCTGTAACTGATTGGACTGTTTGTGTTTCACAGGAAGGAGAATGATTACGAGATTGTACGTTATGAGACCGTGCCTCCAGCTAGTACTCAGCTGATGTAAGTGTATCCCAGATCTATGTTCTTCAGTTAGATTACAATGATTTAGGTGACTTTTGTAATATTGATGTGTTTTATTGCCTTTGTTTATAGGACTGAGTCCCCCAGACCACACCGCCTGCCTGCTCTCTCCTACACCTACGAAGATGTGGAGAAGAAGCGCAAGAGGAGGAAGAAGAAGAAGCACCACCGCAGACGCCACCACGATCACGGAGAGGAAGTGGTAAGTTATCTCCCTTCTTTTGATTTAGTAATGTTGTTTTTTAATATATATTTTTTTACATGTAGAATGTTACCTATGGAGAAGAAAAAATCTTGTGCATTTATCACACAGCTTTAGATTGAATTAATGATTTTTGATGAAGTGATTTAATGTTAATTTTGTGTTTTGTTTTTTTTTTCTCAAAAAAACTAATAGTTATTGATGTGTGACAGTTAAGCTAACTAAAAAGTGTACATGTTTATTGAGTTCATGTAGAGTTTTAAATTTTTTTTTTTACAAATGTTGCAATGGAAAATCTCAATTCTGACCTGCACAGGGCACATTAGAATTATGGATTTTTAGATATATGCTTTTTACCATTAAAGAAGACTTAGATATAGTGGTTTTGGTTTTACGATAACAGGTGGTTGAGACATTGCGGTCTGGTAGCCCCGTTCGTATTATACAAGAACCGGTGGAAGAAGTGGTAATTATCCTAGTAGATAAATTTGTAATGGCAGACCTGTTTACATCCACTGTAATTAATAAAAAAAAAAAGAATGAGTCTTTAAGTCTATATTTTGAGTTGAAATTAAGTTTAACGCAATAGGAACAGGTCTGCTAATGAAAAGTAGAGTTATCATCAAAATGTCCTCCCATATAAACACATGCATGTATAACCCTCTGTATAGCTACAAACTATGTATAACTGTGGGTTTATTTTTTTTTCAATTAAGTATCAAATTTTATATACATGTATATCTCTGCAATGCTATTGGTACTTAACAAAATATCTCTGAAATTTCATAAAACTTAACAATTATATAAGCTGACTATCTATTCAAATTCAACCTTTCTTATTTCTAGTAATCAAAAACATTCTTCAAGTATCATTAAGTGAATACATCAACTTTAAAGCTCTTAAAAAATGGAATGGAAGTGAAGCACATTTATTGAGTGTTCTATAGCAGTGTACTGATTTTCAGGAGGTAGTACGTTCATCTAGCCCGACCCGATATATAACTGAGCCCAGCAATGAAATGGTAATTACTGAGTAGAGTGGGAATTAGATAGGGAGTTCCTATGGAAACTTCACTTAGATTCTACTCTGTCTTTTACTATACACATCTTCCATAATTTTCAGAGTTTTAAAAGACTTTTTATACAAGTTCTTGATTTTTCAAGAACAAAAAAAAATGCCAAAAGCAATTAAAAAAAGACATGATTTGATACACTTTCTGCATAGATTAACAACAAATTTTTAGTATTACATAACTATTAGACTGCAACACATTGCTTCTTTTTCTGTTTGTTTTACTGAAGAATGGTCAATAACTTTACATTTAGTCTCTATTGCTTTTTTTTTTGTTCGAGTTTTTAGCACATTTTTTTCATCCATGGAAAAATTTAATTATGTAGAATCTTATAAAAAGTCCATTTTTTAATTTGATGATTTATGTATTATTGATTTTTAAAAATCTTAACCTATGTGTTATAGTGAAGTGTTATAATATTACAAAATGTAAACTTCCACTATTTTGTCCTGTAACACTAGGTGGTCGAGCGTGTGATACGAAGTCGCAGTGCTAGTCCTACTCGAATAATTCGCACCGAGGCCGAGGAACCAAGGGTATATAAACATCACTCTGTATATACCTCTATCTTCCTGCATTGTATAATCTCATCCCTCCCATTTAGTTAGTTCATTGGTGTTGGTCTTATTTTTTTTTTCAGCCTTCTTCCATATTATTTTTGGTGTTAATTAAGCTGATATTCTTTTTGAAACGTTGTTTTACTGTTTAATTTTCTTTACCTATTCCTATTTCAGTGCATGTAATTATATTTTTAAGAGTAGAAGTATTTATAACATAGCTTTCTGGTTTTAAGGAACCATAAATTATGGTCAATTATTGGACCATGTATTTTAATCAAATGGCTAGTATTTTACAAATTATACAAAATCTAAGGAAAATGTAAATGAAATTCAGGAAATCACAAAATTAACGAAAAAGTCATTTAAAATTCTGAGACTAACAGTAATCAAATAAAAAAAAAATAGATAAATGAAAATGAGAATTAGAACTATAACTTCTATGTTAATACCTGTAATATATACAAACTACCAGGTTGTTGAGCGAGTGATCCGCAGCTCGAGTCCCAGTCGCCACGTCTACAGACAGGAAGTCGAGGAACCAGTGGTATAACCATTTGATATACCATCCAAGTAGTTGTCATAGCGATACCACTAACATTCTCCATAGTCTCTTCCTTTTTATCATTTTCATTTTTTACAGGAAAAAACATGACTTTAAATTGTAGCATCTTTATGCAATTTTGACCAACATAGTCAAGCAAAGAAAAGATGACTATTTTGATTAACAGAATTTATCTTTCCAGAATCCCATACCGTAACAAAGCACTTGTCTATTTTCACTTTCAGTTTCATGTTGACTTTCACTGGTTTTGCAGGATACACAGCTACTAATTGAAATAACAAATATTATTTTTATCATTTATTCCAAGCTCTGTGATTGGCTTAAACTTGATCACATGATTAAGTATATAACAGCATAAAGACTTGAGTTACTATTTAAAGAATCTGAAATGCATATCGACTTGATGTTTCTTAAAATGGAGATAATTTTCTGAAAAACAAAAAAAAAGTGCTGATTTCAGCTAATACAGTGTATGACTAAATGTTTCCGAAAAAAATATACTTCATCTTGTATTAATATTTTTAATAATCTGTAATTGATGAGACATAACAATACCTTGAATTAGGATCTACTTTATATTTGAACATATTGTCAAAAATTTATACAAAACATAATCAAATAAATGTGGTATTTTGGATAAGTTTATCATCAAAATTACTCCATCGATTAAGGAAACACAATTACATAAAACTGCTTCTTTTACTTATAGTATTTTGATCTCTAGTCTGTGAGTGTTAAAGAGAGGAAACTTGTGCCTTGTTCCCATTATTTTCTTATTGTGTTTTGTCAACCTTTATAAAAAATAATGTAACAAATGTAGCCCTTTGATGAGGTCATGCGAGGTCGATATGCTTTTCTGTGAAGTCGATATATCTATGGATCGACCTCATCAAAGGGCTATGTTTATATAATATTCTTACTAATGGAATGTAGAAAAATCATATAACTTTTAAGATTTGGAGCCAGTTAAACTATTCTGTATTCTCAATCTTTTTTGTGTTTGATATACTGGAATACATTCCAGTCATATAGTATGCAGTTGAATAATTATACATGTACCTAATTGTCATACACAGGAAATCATCTTATTTCTTGAAGAGACTTAAAATATTTTAACTGTCCTTTTTTTCTTAATTAGAGTCAAAATTCATTGTTACATGTCTAAATTTTAAGTTTCTTATCGACACCCTTTTTAATGTTGTTTATAGGAATATTCACCTTCTCCAGGAAGGAGAGGTTATGGTTACTATGACGATGAAAGGGTAAACAAAAATCAGTGCTTGAATTGTTTAATTGCTATTTTAATTATTAGTTGTTTGGGCTTTTAGAATATTTTAATAGTGTTTTTTCTTAAATAAGTAACCTTAATATCTTGTATTACAAACTTTAAAAATGATTTTTTTTTTTTATTTATATACTTATTTAAATATTTATGGAATACAGATTAGATGGGGGTTTTTGGTGTGATATCTTTTAAGCTAGAATCTCTGCTTAGAATGAATTTTGAAAAGTAATACATATTGTAGAAGCATTCAGTGGTATTAACATTTCTTTCTAATAAAAAAAAACAAACAAAATAAATATTAACTGTGTCTCCTTGTATCCTCATAACTGACGTAAAAACGATTCTTTCATGTAATCTGTGTGATGTGTGAGTAGATATGAATATCATCAACCTTTAGAAATTGATTGGAATTCTACATTTTAAAATTAACATAATTTGTAATTACAGATTTTAAAAATGAAATGATGTTTGGGATTTGAATCCTTTTTACATTAAAGATGATAATTTTAGTGTCTTTTTCATCTCAACAGATCATTGAGACGACACGAAGCTCCAGAAGTCCACGACGGCACAGGCACGAGGAGGAGGAAGACGTGGTAAGAGGGATTAAGGATTCAGTATTTAGACCTTGAAGGAAATTAATCAGAAAATAATTCAACTTAGACACTAAAAATATAAAGAGAAATAAACCAATTCACCAGAAATATTTTGATTTTATGGAATCTAATAATGTTTGCCTGTGGTCTTACAGATAATTGAACGTCGTAGTCCAAGCACTAAGCGGAGGTACGAGGAGAATTACATAACGGATGACCGTGACATCATCCAGGAAGACGGAGATCTCCGCGCGTACAATGGAGTCGTGTATCGCGAGGCTCCCAGTCGCCATGGCAGTGGGCGTTACGCTGTACAGAGCAGCGAGAGGAGAAGTCGTAGCAGAGGTCGTCATGAATCAGATGATGACGTAGAAGTGGTTTATGGGAAGGAATATGTTGTGGAACGTTAACTAGGTCTTATGAATTAATATTAGGATTTTATAATTATTTTTATCAGAGATTTTATGTAGAATGGGTGGTTTCTGAGATGTATATGGATGAAATTTTTCTTAATGATAATGATAGCTCTTCTAGAAACTTTTTTTTCTTGTAGCAAAAAGAAAAACTTGTGTTGATTCAATTTGAATAGCATTTTTCATCCTTTAAATACCATGCAAGGAAAACCAAAGTTGAAAGATGAGTATTATTCTGTATATGATGTTGTATAATGTCCATGTAAGTATAATTAAGAAGCAATTAAAATTTCCAGAAGTGCTACAGACTATCCATGTGTCCATATAATGTTTCCAAAGTGCCTACACTGTTGTGTATTACATTCAAGAAAGTTTTCATCTAAAAGTTAGATTCAGGGTTGTCCTCAAGAATTGAAATAGAAGGGGACATTTTAAAAGAAAAAGGTTGTCATTAGTTCCTCCACAAATGGGGATAAGGGACAATGCCAGAGTAACCCTGGGGATTATATGTGGGGAAATTTCCCAGCCCATTTGTCTTATGGACAACCTTGCACTTCTTTTGACTTGTTTTCGTAAGAAATCACATTTTATGGCACAAAGCATGTTAAAATGCTCAGTTTACATGCCAGTAAAATTTTAAATTACTGTCTGTTTACAATAATATTCCAGATTTTCTGAATGGTTTATCAGGGTATATACGGTATGTTTACCCATGGATGTGATTTGCGTATTTCATTTCATGGTTTTTATAAATTTATTGCACTGTGATATTACCAGCATAATTTTTTATGAGGGATACTCGTGAAGTGGCATAATATATTTATACTTTTATCATGGATTTGTATGTGTATTGTTTGTTGGTATGTTTTTCTGTACCTATTTTAGAGCATTTTTATCTTATTTCCTTTTACCACATACTCGAGTTTTTTTTTTTTTTTATGATTCCGTCCTTGTTTTTCACACAATTTTTTTCCAGGTTTATATCAAAAATTGATTTGACATAATAGTTCATTTTACTTTTGTAATATCAATATATAAATATTGTATACTTGTACAAGATCCTCAACACATCTGTAATTTTTTCTTGTCATTAGATGAATGTAGAGATATTTTCACTAACATATTGTACAATCAAAATCTCCATTATTCTATCAAATGTGATAACATAACAGCTATTTTTTGTTCCAGCAAGATTTTTCAGCTATTTATTTAATAACTGTATTTATGATTGTTGTATATAACTTTGAATAATTTATGTATTGTATAATCTCCCTCCTTGTATATACAGTAACATGACAATGAAAACTGTGATATTTTTGTATTAGCATAATTGGGAGGTGCTACTTTGCTACGGTGTGATTGGTCAGAATAAACAGATACTTTGCAATGATTGGTCAGAATTTACAGACACTTTGCAATGATTGGACCATAACTGATAAACATTTTATATCATAGGAATGGTGATTTGAATTTGGTTGAAGTAATTTTTGGGCAAAAATAAAATATTTAATGATTATAATGTGTCTTCACACAGATGTTTGAAGCTGCTAAGTTCACTGAGTTGTATAGACTCTTTATTTAGTACTTAATTCATACTGTGTATTTTTTTTCTCATTTTAATGCAGATCAGTTCTTTAAAAATTGTCAAATTTATTTTTCTTATGTAAGTCATAATATTTAGAATTGTTCTTTAAATTTCCCAAGCATAATTAGAGATTAAAAACCAATAGAAATAAAGATATTTGTAGAAGTATTTCTTGGTGTTTTATTATTTCTAAACCTTTCCTTGTGTTTGGGTTTTTTTTTTTTTGTTGGATATATCCCAGTTAACTCATTCTATGTTCTAGAGGTCCACCACTGTATTGAAGTTCGTGTCTTCCAATAAACTTTGAATTCTGATGGGTACTGATAGTGCTCCTTTATTAGCTGACGTTTTTTATTCCTATAGAGCAGAATTTATTTTAAAAAGATGAAAACACTTGCTGTGGTCTTCAACAGCATTTAAGTCTGTCAAGGATGTATTAATAATTAACAAGTGTAACTATCAATCATGTGTCTGTTGGATATATCCCAGTTAACTTGAAACAAAAGACTACACAGAGTCTTTCACAATTGTTTCATATATAAAATTCTACTTACTGTAGAGGATGAGTGTCATAAAAGGCCAATTGCCCTCCATTTTTTGTTGCAGCAGTCAAATACGGGTAATGTGTGTATAAAAATGAAAGAAGTTGGAAAATATGTGTGACTGGTGAACAGGGGATGCTTACTCCTCTTAGGTACCTGATCCCAACTCTGGAATTTCCAGACCCCATGTTTTATGTCCTCTTCATAAGTCTCTATTTTTATAGAGTTTTTCTGAGATCGATCACTGTCTTTATCTTCCCCTTTAACATTTTTACAGTGAGACCAAAGGAGGTAATTGTTTTATTAGGAGAACAAATGGTAGAATATGTAGTGAACAAAAAATTATCTATGCTATAGGAATAGATCTCGAAAATATCATTGAAAGTTGTGTTCGTTCCTTGGTCTTTTTTAATTAAAAAGGGAGGGCCTCCCCTGGATCTGGTTCAAATAAAATCAACCTGTAGCAAAAATTGATCATTTTCGTGCTATAATACCTTAATCAGAACATAATCAAAAGATGAACAAATTAATGGGAGTACATGTGTTCCAATTGAATTTTAGAATACTTGTTCCATGAGACTTGAAAGACATTTTTTCCTATTTGTATTTTTATGGGATTGCGTAGTAACAACGGGGTACGTTATGAAGATAGATTTATTCAATGGAATAACACTTGGCAGTTCATACACCTACGTGTTTAAAACCTGCAAGTTCCCATTATTCTCGTAAATTCGGTATGAATTCAAGATTTTACACATGATAACAAAAATCGGAGATGTGATTCCAGCATAATAAAAGGATAAGCAGATGTACTTTTTTTTTTCATCGTCCCCTTTGATATAAGCACTGTATGCATGTCATTTGCAAAAAACAGTGACTTAATTTTATGTGCATTACGGACCTGAAAAGGTGTTGAATTAAAGAATGCTCACATGGATTTTTGTGTTTTATTTGTTCCGTTATTTTTTTCGTCCTACGACAATTATTTAGAGTCAACGACGATTTTGAGAACTTTGTGTATAATTTATCGATAATCTCAGGTTTGTTAGCAAAACTCCACACTGCAATGATTCTTAAAGATATGTCAATCAGGACCTTATCATTAAGAGATTTATGTTCACCCCCCCCCCCCC
>PRKT01000034.1:225552-262074 GCA_003671525.1 Saccostrea glomerata | reverse complement strand
CCCCCCACCCCCATCCCAATGACCCTTTGAATGATTTATAAAGTATGTGTTTCTCATACATGTATTTACAACAGCCTTTGAACAATGGCTTGTCAACGAAGAATCACCAGTGGTGTCTCTTTCCTGCATTCTTCTTCTTCTTCTTAGTTTTGTTGATAAACTGAACTAAAAAATTGAGCCAAAAATTTCCATTGAAACTATATGTTTTAACCGTTCATAATTCCCACTTTTGACATCAGCGCACCTTACAAATGTTTTCTTATTTTCAGGGAGGGAGTGAAACTCTTGAATTACAGTGCGATTCGTTAACTGGTAAATGTATTCATAAGTATAGATTGATTCATCTAAATTTAACATCAAATAAGAATGTCATTAGTCCGTTATACCAGTATTGGACTGATTGTTTATTTTTATCCTCTTAGGTTGGTACAAGATTTTGGGAAAATGCGTTCTTAAAGTCCCTAACAAACAGTCGTGGAGGGAAGCATACAAATTTTGTACACGGTAAGACATGTTTAAAGCATTTTTTAACCTTTAATACAAAAACAGTCTGCTAATAAAGGAGCACATTTAGTGTTCACCGGCATTCCAACAGTTTGTTGAAAGACACCGTTTTCCAAAGACTGCATATTAGTAATATATTTTTATTAATATTTATAGATTTTTTGGCCGATATAAATTTATGTATTACATGCACGCTTTATTCTAATATTACTTCCTTCTATACAAAAGAACATACATTTATTTGGTTTCCATTTTCCACAGGAGTTAAGTAAATTTGATTTTGAAAATATTGAGTTACACCAGCCAAATATCAATTTTAAAATATAGTTTATGAATTCGTGTATCTTCGTGTAGCTTTATACAGTAAAAAAAAAATACCAGAAAAAGTGCCTGCAAGAATATTTTCTTCAAAGCAACACCAAATATTGTTGTAACCATGGTAACTTTGTATAGTTTTAGTTGACCCTGTGTCATCACTACCACACCTGCACGTGTATTGTGTGCGTTCAAGCGGAAAGAGATTTCCTGTTAGGTCTCGGCTGTATATATTTCCAGGGACCTGATATTTGGTAAAACTGATGGAGTCAATCTCATTTAATATGTTGTTAAAACGAGTCTTGTTAAAAAAAAAAATCGGGAAGGAGGCATGGGGGCCTCCAATGATCATTAGATCACCACTGGTTGATGCGACCTCTATCTATCTTCGCTATTCAAGGGTTTCTGACAGAGTTTATAAGGAGAGTGGCGCATCAGAAACCCCTGGCCAGTGTTAGGTACGAAGATGACCTCTATCAGCAGCTGATGAGTATCAGTACAGCTGACCTTCAGATCATACAAATCGCGCCAAATTTAATCGAGCGCCCCCTAACGATGACAAAAACTGCATCCAGAGAGACGAAGAACGGATCACCTGGCACTTCATCAATCATTTTCTTTATGGTATTTTTTTTTAATGTACTGTACGTAGGTATGGTGGAAGACTTGCAGAACCAAAGGGGGTGGAGGTTGGTTCACTCTATAGGGAGATTGCCAGTCGAGGAAAGAAAATGCAAGACTACTGGATAGGTAAATACTGGGGTATTACCGAGGAATGGAGTCTTTTACATCAGTACAGTGAAGTCGCCCGTTCCGGGTCACGTCTAGGTGTTTCCTTGATATTTTGCAAATCTGTTCAATTTGTATTTTATGCAATATATGTATTGAAAGAACAAATAGTGAGTCATCCAAACACCTTTTCGTTTCAAAGTAGCTACACGGGAACAATATTTACAGGAGTATTTCAGCAAGGCCTAGCTTCCCCATTTACGAATCATTTTCTCCATTTCCGGGTCATGTGAATTTACGGTCGTGTAATATTCATGGTACGTTTCGGAACACGATTTTTATGATGTTGAAAAATAAAACAATTCATGCAGCTTGTAAAAAAAGTAAAACAACCACAGAAATATGTTCAAATTATTTTTAAAAAAAATTGCAACAAAACATGCTGAATTAAAAAATGTATTAGGATTAAAAATAATACAATTAAATTCATTTATTTAAAAAAATGCATTTGAAGGGTTAACTCGACTGTAATTTTTAGACAAAATCTTTTCCAGTTAGAATACTTTTGATAATCAAGGTAAATATGTGGTTGTCGATTGGTTTTGTACATAGAATTTTGACATGTTCATGCCACGAGATTGCGTGACCCGCAATTGGAGAAACTACTACAGTTTGATTTAATAATCATTATACTTTTATTTGAGCAGCGATCGTTATGATTGATTTCTGAGTTAAAACTAAATGCATTTGCCAAACTTTCGAGCTATCATTATTTATCTAGAACTTTTAATTCAGCCTTTCTACAGCGAACAAAAACGAAAGTAGCTCGTCACCGCAACAGAAACATCCAAGTCTTTAATGCGTGCGTTTCAGAATTTCGATTGTTGGATGCTCTCTTAAAGTTTATATTCAAATTTTTTTAATTAATTACATGGAGAAAGACCAGTTCTTCATACCAGCGTATTCATTAAGTTTTTTGCGCTTACCGTAAATTTTAACATTAGGCATAAAATACACGCGAGTGACCCGGAATTGGAGACGACCCGGAATTGGCAACTCCACTGTACTATGTTTTTATGTAGACATTTTATTCTGAAAAGGTGGGGGGTGTTTATGATGGTCAGGGGCGTAGCCATGCTACTTTTGATGTGGACGCCCGAAAAGGCAGGGCCCCAATGGATGGGGGCCCATGGGGCGAAGCCTCCGGAAGCTAGTGAATTATCGACAATTTCGATGTGCATATTCGACCCTCCTGATCGTATTTTTCTTACACATTATGTTTGCAGCCATATACAAGATCTGTTCTGTTTTTGTACAAATTGCAGACAAACACTCAAAAATGAGAAAGAATCTGTCCAATTTCCTTGTATGATAAACCAATTAAATTTTAGACTGAAGAGAAAAAAATACGTATGGTTATATAAAAAAGTAATGCACTTGGGAAAAACTCAGCAAGATTCATTAGTAAACCAAATCCCGAGAAAATCGAATGATTTCAGATTAGATGTATATTATTGTATTTTCCCTAAAACTGATTCTGTTAATCTTCATTTATTTTTTATTGATAATCTAAGTTGTTTCAAAGTATTTTCTTTTTATTTTTAAAATTACTTATTTATTTATATATTGCAAAATGATGTGTATGCTTTAAGAGCATACAAACATACATGGAAAATACGGCTGCCTCTTTCTCCTTTTTTCCCAAAAATGATATGGACGGTTTGTGCGTACAAATGTACGCCTGGCTACGCGCCTGATGGTAACATATATAATGCTCTTTTATGTGCAAATGACATGATTGCAAAAATATTTCCAAATTCACATTATTGGTTATGTCCACATTGCAGAAATCATTGGGATTAGTGACAAATAAATCAGGGTATCAGGATGAGCGCCTTGAATGATGCTTTGATTTGCATCAATTTAGTATTGCATTTTACTTGATACATTTAAGTAGTACATTGTGTAACTGTTGTATAGTATACTTGTCAATTGAATCCAATCATACTGTTTACTGACTTCTCTAGGTTACAACAGAAATGGATACTCTGACAGTAGAGACACAGTAGGGTTTTGGAGTGATGGAAGGGATGCATTGTTTGAGGCTGGGGTATGGGGGGATTTCCAGCCGGAGTGGGGGAGAGGGAGCTGTGTATTGGTAGATACAGAGGGGAAGTGGAAAGCGGAGTCATGTGACATGTTACAGTCATCAATATGTGAACGTCAGGCATGTCCTAAAGGTCAGAGGTTAAAGTATAGTGCCAGTCTTAATCCTTATTTCCTCTTTAAATATTAAATTAATAAGATATAAAGAAAATTTTGTTAAATTTTCAGAGCGCATCATTTATTTTAGTATGATTATATACAGAGTCTTTAAGCTGTGCTACTAGAGAGAGATGCGTTGGAATTAGTCAACTGATTATCAAAAGTATTCTAACTGGAAAAGATTTTTTCTAAAAATTACAGTCGAGTTAACCCTTCAAATGCATTTTTTTAAATAAATGAATTTAATTGTATTATTTTTAATCCTAATACATTTTTTAATTCAGCATGTTTTGTTGCAATTTTTTTAAAAAATAATATGAACATATTTCTGTGGTTGTTTTACTTTTTTTACAAGCTGCATGAATTGTTTTATTTTTCAACATCATAAAAATCGTGTTCCGAAACGTACCATGAATATTACACGACCGTAAATTCACATGACCCGGAAATGGAGAAAATGATTCGTAAATGGGGAAGCTAGGCCTTGCTGAAATACTCCTGTAAATATTGTTCCCGTGTAGCTACTTTGAAACGAAAAGGTGTTTGGATGACTCACTATTTGTTCTTTCAATACATATATTGCATAAAATACAAATTGAACAGATTTGCAAAATATCAAGGAAACACCTAGACGTGACCCGGAACGGGCGACTTCACTGTACTGATGTAAAAGACTCCATTCCTCGGTAATACCCCAGTATTTACCTATCCAGTAGTCTTGCATTTTCTTTCCTCGACTGGCAATCTCCCTATAGAGTGAACCAACCTCCACCCCCTTTGGTTCTGCAAGTCTTCCACCATACCTACGTACAGTACATTAAAAAAAAATACCATAAAGAAAATGATTGATGAAGTGCCAGGTGATCCGTTCTTCGTCTCTCTGGATGCAGTTTTTGTCATCGTTAGGGGGCGCTCGATCAAATTTGGCGCGATTTGTATGATCTGAAGGTCAGCTGTACTGATACTCATCAGCTGCTGATAGAGGTCATCTTCGTACCTAACACTGGCCAGGGGTTTCTGATGCGCCACTCTCCTTATAAACTCTGTCAGAAACCCTTGAATAGCGAAGATAGATAGAGGTCGCATCAACCAGTGGTGATCTAATGATCATTGGAGGCCCCCATGCCTCCTTCCCGATTTTTTTTTTAACAAGACTCGTTTTAACAACATTTTAAATGAGATTGACTCCATCAGTTTTACCAAATATCAGGTCCCTGGAAATATATACAGCCGAAACCTAACAGGAAATCTCTTTCCGCTTGAACGCACACAATACACGTGCAGGTGTGGTAGTGATGACACAGGGTCAACTAAAACTATACAAAGTTACCATGGTTACAACAATATTTGGTGTTGCTTTGAAGAAAATATTCTTGCAGGCACTTTTTCTGGGTTTTTTTTTTTACTGTATAAAGCTACACGAAGATACACGAATTCATATAAAACTATATTTTAAAATTGATATTTGGCTGGTGTAACTCAATATTTTCAAAATCAAATTTACTTAACTCCTGTGGAAAATGGAAACCAAATAAATATATGTTCTTTTGTATAGAAGGAAGTAATATTAGAATAAAGCGTGCATTTAATACATAAATTTATATCGGCCAAAAAATCTATAAATATTAATAAAAATATATTACTAATATGCAGTCTTTGGAAAACGGTGTCTTTCAACAAACTGTTGGAATGCCGGTGAACACTAAATGTGCTCCTTTATTAGCAGACTGTTTTTGTATTAAAGGTTAAAAAATGCTTTAAACATGTCTTACCGTGTACAAAATTTGTATGCTTCCCTCCACGACTGTTTGTTAGGGACTTTAAGAACGCATTTTCCCAAAATCTTGTACCAACCTAAGAGGATAAAAATAAACAATCAGTCCAATACTGGTATAACGGACTAATGACATTCTTATTTGATGTTAAATTTAGATGAATCAATCTATACTTATGAATACATTTACCAGTTAACGAATCGCACTGTAATTCAAGAGTTTCACTCCCTCCCTGAAAATAAGAAAACATTTGTAAGGTGCGCTGATGTCAAAAGTGGGAATTATGAACGGTTAAAACATATAGTTTCAATGGAAATTTTTGGCTCAATTTTTTAGTTCAGTTTATCAACAAAACTAAGAAGAAGAAGAAGAATGCAGGAAAGAGACACCACTGGTGATTCTTCGTTGACAAGCCATTGTTCAAAGGCTGTTGTAAATACATGTATGAGAAACACATACTTTATAAATCATTCAAAGGGTCATTGGGATGGGGGTGGGGGGTGTCTTAAATGTCTAAAGACAGAGGGGGGGGGTGGATATTATACTGTAAGTATTAGACCAGTGCACGGTCCCACCTTTTCCTACAAGTCAACACTTCCTTTGATTTGATACAGTTCAATGTGTGATAGAACTACACCATTGATAATTTATTAAATGTGTATTCCTATTGTTTTTTGTCAGCACTTTAATTGTAATGTTTGAGCAGCGCTGATGGCACCTATTGATATAGGCTCAGAATATTCTTTTGAAGTATTTAAAAATGCCTGGCACTTAACTTTACAAAGACAAATTAAAATGTAAAAAAAAAAATATTTCATTCATCCTTACCCTAATCATGTAAAAGGAGAAAAACATCCACAGCACCATACCATAACGGCCCATTTTCATTCTCTCCAAGTTCCATACATCCGAGAATAATTTGTAATTGAAAGATGGGTAGACTTGCATGAATGGAAAACTTACATAATGGTGATACATGTACAATGTAGTCAGAAAATCAGTTCACTCCATTATCGATATCCTGCCTCTTTCGATCAGTTTATGCCGAGGAAGCTGGATAAATTAAGCCATTCTCACCTACTCTCTGTCACAATTAAATCTTCAGGTGTTCACACGAGTTTTGCTCCCAATATAATGAAGTTTAGAACGACCTGGTATTGTTTCAGTTTGGCTGTCCTTCGTTTATTGGACGGGTGCATGTATTAGCTACTTGTTTCCATATGTACAGTACGTTAGTATATAAAGCCAGGTATGTGTGTGTTTGTAGAATAAATATGAAGCTGAATGGTTCAAAATCAATGAAATGTTTTTGTTGGAGTTTTATTAATGGCATATGAAGTGTGTCGTTTATATTTAATGTCACTGATCGCCAAGGATTAAGTTTTAATCGGATCAGAAGTCGTCCACGGGCCAGCGCGCTGGTCATCTCTCAATACACAACCAATTGTCTTGGACAATAGACAATTCAGGTGATTCTGCATGCTGGAATTTACGTGTACAAGAATGGAATGAAATTCATGTATGCATTCACCCCTGTAATTAAAGCGAGTTTACCACATCAAACTATCGGGGTATTTTTTTATAAACCATAGACTTCATATCAGTTATTATTCGATGAATAGTTTATTCACGCAGATAAAATGTCAGTATTGTATGAATTAGAAAGGGATATAATTGAGAAGTTTGATTATGTACAGAACCATTGATCCTCAATTCAATTTTTTGGAGAAATCGTCTCTCAACCCATTTGATGCAAGGACGGAATTCATGATTATAATGTCGGTATCGAAGGTGCGCTAAGTGTTCCTGACCACTCAAATGAAGGGCCACGCCTTATTCAAGGGGAGATAATTGGGAATTAATGAAAATTTGGTGGTATATTTTAAAAATCTTCTCAAGAACCACTGTACCAGGAAAAATGATACTCATGGGGAAACATCCTCAGGTAGTATGAATTCAAATTTGTTCAAATCATGACCCCTGGGGGTTGGGCTGGGCAAAATGGCCAACCAAAGTTCTACATAGAAATATGTAGGAAAATTCTTTTATTAATAAAATCTTCTTCTCAAGAATAACAAGGCCATAATTGATCATATTTATATGGAAGCATCCTCAGGTAGTGTAGATTCAAGTTTGTTCAAATCATGACCCTCGGGGGTAGGGCGGGGCCACAATGGCTGACTAAAGTTTTACATAGAAAAATATAGGAAAATTCTTTAAAAATCTTCTTCATCGATCATATTTAAATGGAAGCCACCTCAGCTAGTGTATATTCAAATTTGTTCAAATCATGACCCCTGGGGGTCGGGCGGGGCCACAATGGCCAACTAAAGTTTTACATAGAAAAAAATATATAGGAAAATTCTTTAAAAATCTTCTTCCCAAGAATAACAAAGCCATAATTGATCATATTTATATGGAAGCATCCTCAGGTAGTTTAGATACAAGTTTGTTCAAATCATGACCCCAGGGGGTAGGGCTGGGCCACAATTGCCGACCAAAGTTTTACATAGAAATATATAGGAAAATTCTTTTAAAATCTTCTTCTCAAGAATAGCAAAACCATGATTGGTCATGGGACTTCTTTTGAATTTAAACCTTTCAATAATAAACCAATTTCTACTTTTTCCTAGCCACAGTGCTCAGGTGAGCAATGCGGCCCATGGGCCTCTAGTTGAAAATTCTATTAAATTACATAGGAACAATATAAATACTTCATTGATTATACATATGTGTAGATCACAGCAACCAATCATTCTCACATAGGAGTTTCAAACTCAAACAACAGAAAAACAAAACAAACACATCTTGTGTGGGAGTGATGGAACATACCGCAGCAGAAGGGATTGTTTTATGTTTTAAGAAGAAACATTCATGGAGGGAAATATTTATCCAGGTCTTCTATAAGTACAGAAGAATTTTTAATATTACCTCTCTTATTTGGAGATCTAAATGGCCAATCAGAGGTGGTAAACTGTCCAAGATATTATCTCTCTGATAAGCCTCTTCACCTTGCTTTCCATGTCACTGTAGACTTAATTACTAGACTATACACTAAGGCATATAGAAATCTTTTACTGAGTAGGAACTTAATTAGCATCATTAGCTTTATTCAAAGAAAATAAAAACCGTTGTATATGTGTTTAATTATCTTATCATTATTTTATCATTTGTGAAGGAATGCAATTCATCAGGCATAACAGATTGTTTAATTCAGAACCAGTCATTGTTTTCAGATTTATTTCCCTTTAATTCAGAACCAGTCATTGTTTTCAGATTTATTTCCCTTTGTTTGAAAAATCTATTTTTTTTAATATGCTAACCTTCTTTATGGTTTTATTTCATATGCTTTAGTTCTGTAGGTGGAACAAGTTTAAATACTGTCTTTCTCTTATTTGTACTACAAGATGTCATTAATCTTTTTTACTGCAATTTATTTATTTTATTTCTTATATATGCATATATTTAGATTTGTATATTTTAGCATTCAACAGTTTGATTTTTGTTGCATTTATATAGTTTAAAAGGTGGCAATCTCTATGGAGTTTTAATAAGTAATGCAACATCTCTAAATGGGTACCCTTCCCACGATTCCATTCAAGTACTATACAAAATGCTACGGTACTAGAAAGCACTACCAATGAAAAAAAATTACGGACAAGTGAATATTGCTGGGCACTTGTCCGATTGGACAAGTGATTTTTTATGTAAAGAAGTCTTCAAATAATAATAATAAAAACCCAACTATTGAAAAGTTTATCGAATTTCGATCCCGATATCAATTGCTATATAAGTTCACACTCGATTGGGATCGATGTTCAGTAATTGCAGCCATACTATTGCATGGCGTGGATCTTACGACGTTGGAATATATTTGATTGATATTGCAGATTCACTTGCGAATGTTTATGTTGTTGTCAGGACAGGATGTCTAGATAAAATATTGTTTTATATGCGTTTGTCTTATTTATCAATAACAACACTAATTAATCTGGCACGTTTAATTTTTTAATTTAAGTAATTGTTTTCAAGTTGACAGAATATAAGTCTTAAATATTCATTGAAAATTTTTCGGTCAAGTGAAGTTGAAGTTCGGACAAGTAAATATCTTGGTCACTTTCCGAATGGACAAGTAAGAAAAAAGTTAATGTCGGGCCCTGTTATATCAAATGGATGGCTCTGTATACATGACAAGATTTACAAATGACGTTCATAATAGCCTCACTGAATAGTCTTTTTGAAGAGATAGAATTTTAATTCGCATTATTTAGTTTACTTTGCTTTAACAGCTGTCGTGTGAGCGCAATTTGCATTATTTTAATTTGCATTCGTTTACTTCGCATTAATTTACTGCGAATTAAACGCTCCATGTGAAAAGGGCATTAGAATGCAGTGTTGATTATTCTTTACTCTAGACAACTTGTCCATATTTTAAAGCAATATGAGCTGCAACTTTGATGTCCGAATTTTTTGTTGCAAAATTGTAAATAACTATTTCAATGACAGAAATAAATAACATTAATAAACTCCTGTTGTTCATGTTTGTGATGGAAGAACTATTTACAGGCTTCGATTGAATCAAAATTGCATTATTGTCGTCCTGTACAATAACAATTTCTTATATAAAACTGTATATTGGATTGTTTACAGAAGTCTTTCCTCTGCTTTATTTTAGTCTAATTGGTCATAAAGGTTTAAGTTAAATACAAATTTATCATAAAAACACGTTTTAGCAGAAAAATAAAATTTTCAAAAATGCAGCCATATTGCTTTAACCAAACAACCCTTGTATAATATGAAAGCTCTGTCTTTCCTCTTCCTAAAGTTATGATCAATTTAAAGTTTAATATGTTAATTTTTTTTCAAGGAAGGACAAACTTCAAAGTCAACTTTAGTCACAGAGTAAAATATCATAGACTATTTGGAAAGGTCTTGTCACAGGTAATGTACATGTGAAATATAAAAGCCAATATCTCTTCTCATTCAAAAGTTATGACCAAAGTTAAACCTTTTGTTGCAGATTAAAAAGACAAATGAGATTTTATGTCCCCTCGCTTTCGTGAAAGCTGGGGACAAAAATGAAGTTTTTAAAGTAGTAAGGCAGTCTCGCACCAGGCACACGAACCCCTTGATTTCACGTGCAACCAGGACCTCGTGTGAAAGGTGCAAGACAACTCTTCCAATAATTCTCTTCAAGTGCTTTCTCATCTTCGCTAGCCAAGGGTTTCCGATCCGATACCTACTCTACAACCCTTGGCAGATTTGGCCGAAAATTTTAGAACTCGCGCAAACGAATTTGATTGGCTGCGAAGTCCGACTCTTCGCAAGGTTTTTACTAATCGACGATTTTCGGCTGAATTAAAGTCTGTTCGTGTTTTATGCACAAAATAAAAGTAATATTTACAATGGATGGGAGTTAGGACGTGATCTATGCTTAAAAACAAGGGATTAATTAATTTTAATGTTTTTCTATTAATCAAGAATTGTTTTCAAGAATTATTGAAAGGACCACATAAGTCCGTGTTCTGCATTTTAGATGCATCAATTTAAGCCAATCAAATGTCACGGCTCATTGATAATAATTGATACGGCAACAAGTAGAAAGTAGTGTCAAACTCTTGACTAAAAATCCACGAAGAACGATACTTTCTACCACTTTTCAGTTGTGCCCACTGCCCACAGCTGTATGAAGTTGTTTGGATATATTCCACATGGAGGTCGCCATATTGTTTCAAACGTCATATTGATCTACGTATGTTACAGCTATTTTCATTGGACAAATATTAAAGAGCTTCAAGGGACTTAACTCAATTACGGCGATAGGCGGCGCAATCAAAGTTCCCGTTTGATAGGACTAAATCTGCCAAGGGTTGTAGAGTACGTAGGTATCGGATCGGAAACCCTTGGCTAGCGAAGATGGTGCTTTCTAGTACCGTAGCATTTTGTATAGTACTTGAATGGAATCGTGGGAAGGGTACCCATTTAGAGATGTTGCATTACTTATTAAAACTCCATAGAGATTGCCACCTTTTAAACTATATAAATGCCCCCAAATAATGTTTTATGATTCAGATAGAATAGCACACACGTCTGAGCACTTTTAATTAGAAAATGCAGAGCATGATTAACATGTTTTGTTTTGCAGGTTGTAGAAATATGAGTTCCTCTTCTGTGTTAGCGAGCCCAGGGGTCTCTGAGATCCTCCCACAGGCCGCAGTCACTGTACAATGCAGGACTGGGTACTACCTACAGGAACCGTACACAGGACAAAACCAGGTCACCCTGAGGTGCCAGGAGGGGGGAACTTATGATAAAGTCATCCCGATGTGTGCGCGTAAGTGTGGCAACTTCACTGTAGTTTATATGGGGCAGTATAAAACAATATCAGAAAGAAATGCAATGGAATTAAAAAAAAAAACAAGGATAAATCAGGTTGTACAATAATGAAAATGAATATTGTGTATATTAGAACAATAAAAGCTTTTGTTATACCCTTATAAATATCATTCTCTATATTTATTACTTATAAAAAGTCCAACAAAAGAACTGTTTATAACATCGGTCTAACAATTTCTCTATTGACCGGTCTTACATAAGAACTGTTAGACCGCAACGTCACTCGTCTGTTACGTCACAAGTAATTAATCATCATTCAATATCGGCGACGCGAAAATAGCCGAAGTTAAGAGCTACAAGAGTTGTTGCTAACAGCAAGGTAAGGAAGAAGGGAAGAGTATGTTTTGTGATAAATAATTTTTGTGATACAATAGATATATAATTGATTTTGTTCTTTCTCAGCTTGATGTTTTATATTTACTGAGGAAGCCATAATAATTGATAATATAGCGTGTATTGATTAAATTGATCAATCTTAAGTGAGCAGTGAAGGGTATAACAAAAGTTATAGACTGGGATTCGTGCAACATATGATCTGTTGGACCTGAAGGTGAAAATGTTGCCCTTGGCCTACGGCCTCGGGCAACATTTTCACCTTCAGGTCCAACAGATCATATGTTGCCCTCATACCCAGTCAATAACTGTATATTGTTTGATTTGTAGATGCATTTTGTGGTCCACCTCCAGTTGTTGTCAATGGTTACATTGTAAACAGTACAGGAGTTTTTGGAGGAGACAGAGTTATGTACAAATGTAAGACTGGATACTCAACAAGCAACTCGCTCACCACTATGTGTCAGAGTAATGGATTATGGGAAACCCCTCCCACATGTCAAGGTTAGTGTCTAGTGACAGAGTAATGGAGTGTGGGAAACCCCTCCAAAATGTCAAGGTTAGTGTCTAGTGTCAGAGTAATGAAGTGTGGGAAACCCTTCCATATGTCAAGATAAGTATCTAGTGTCAAAGTAATGGAATGTTTGAAAATTCTCACATAGGTCAATTCCCTTTCCGATTTATTTTTTCCTTCTCAGTCTGCTTGATAGGTAACAAACTAATCAAAGAATCAGAAACTGTGTTGTGTCTGTATTTGTAGCTTTATCTCTTACAGCCTCTCCTTGCCCCTCCTTACCTGTGACTGTGTTCAGAGGACAAAGAAGTACCCTCACTGGGGATGGAGTCAGCCATGGTTCTGTGATCAAGTATTCCTGTGACCCGGACTACCAGGTTCTGGGACAGTCGGTCATCAGGTGTGACAATGGAGCCTGGTCTCATAGCCCTCCCACCTGTCAGAGTAAGTCAGCTGATTGGCTGAAAGTTCTTATAACTTGGTGAGATGTGCATGCATGTAATGATTGAAACAACACACAAAACTTCAAATAATGAATTCATGATAAGGACCGTTGTTTGTCCCTTTCTGGGTGGCTTTCAGAAATGTAAGAATATTATGAAGGTTCAACAGATATTTTTCATGCCCTGTTCACTAATGCGAATTAGATTTTTTCTTCAACAGTCAGGCGTCAGTAAGTCTATTATGACGTCATTTGCAAATCACGTCATGTATGCAGAGCCATCCTTTGATACATCATGTAGTGGCTACAGGTATTCATTGATTTTAGTGATAAACATACTTTCCCTCAATTTTTGAACCAAATATAGCACAAATACCTATATATAACTACCAACACGTGTCAATGTGACTTAATTCTGGCCTTACGCATGCGTCAAAATTTAATTCGAATTAGCTTCGCTTAGCGTTCACACGGAGCTAATGCGAAGTAATTTAATGCGCAGTAAATTAATTCGAATTAAACAAATTCGCATTAAATTCTCTGTGTGAACGCTAAGCGAAGCTAATTCGCAGTAACTTTACGTTTAATTCGAATTAAACTCTCCGTGTGAACAGGGCATCAATGTACGCTAGTATTTGATGATTTACTACTTTGAATGATTTTTTTTTTTTACTTTTCAGAAATTCCTTGTCTCTCCTCATCCATAAACAAGGGAACTATTGACAAATCGGGTAATGTGGGTCAAGGGGAGATAATTCGAGTTACCTGTGATTCAGGATTTGAAATAAATGGAAAATCAGAATTCAAATGTGGAATGGATGATCCTCCATTATGTACCAGTAAGAACATTATCTTGGACTTCATTATTTTGAATTTAAAAAAGAAGTTCTTGAATTCTTAATTAGCTTCATTTTACCTTTATCAAAGACTTTCAAAACTTAATTCCATTCTGAAGATATCAGACTAAGATGGAACATCTTCCATGACCATAGCTAATTTAAAACACTGAACTTTGAAAAATCATTCATCATGATAATAAAATTAGAAAATTTACCTAGTTGTTTGGTGTTGAACTCAAAGAAATGTAACATAACAAAACCAGATTATATGTACATTGGAATAAAGATTGGTTTTGAATATTGGTTTCAGATATTGATGAGTGTAAGGTTTTTAATGGAACAGTCTGTGATCAGATTTGTACAGACACAGTGGGGGGATATGTGTGTTCATGTAACGAGGGCTTTAAACTTACTGGAAGCAGAAACAACAGGTGTGAAAGTAAGTATTTAATTAAATATGTAAGTACTTGCTAAATAGTTTTCAAAATCCATAGGTGACAGTAGCTATTATCATAATTGTAGATCTTACAGAAACTCATTGAAATTAAGGCTTGCTTAGGACAATGATAATATAAAGATAGACATGTTGTGGAACAATTTAGTTTAAAAACAGCTGTTTTTGTTGATGAAAAAGAATGAGAACAAAATGTATAGGCAAGAATTGAGGATTGATCACTCAGAGTCTGAAAAAAAAATGATTAAAATAAATAGTTGAAGGTTCCAAACCCAAAAATACTTGCAGAAATGCATAATTAAAAGAGATTCTTACTCCCCTGCACTGGATCCCAAAGGCATTTCACTAGAAAATTGCACTCAAAATAATTTAATTGTAAAACTTTGGCTGTATCAAACTTTCAAGAAAAAGAGTGTGCACAAGGAAAGTAATTCCAGATTGTTGAAGTAAAATCTCTTTCACTGAACATATCATAGTATTACCAGTAAGACAATGATTTCAGATATTGATGAGTGCCAGGAGGGTAATGGTTTCTGTGATGGGGGTTGTGTGGACACCCCGGGGTCTTATTACTGTACCTGTCCCCAGGGCCAGGAGCTGTACACCTACAATGGGCAAAATGATCTTATCCTCCCTGCCATGGAGACCGGTCTGGAGCCACATCACCGCTACCACATCAACCATTCCTGTGTGGGTAGGTCATAACAAAAGTGTACACAGTCATGTCCAATGATCAATTCAAAAAAAATTCTGTTCTCAAAACATGCATCCGACAAAATAAAGTAATAATTTTATTAAAAGAGAATTTAAAAAAAAAAAATCTTCAGTATGTTTTTATAGAACTTGATTTAAAGGTGATTTTAATCAGATTAAATTTTTGTTATCAGCTGTTGAATGTTCAGCTCCAACCTACTCCATTCCTAATGGTCTGGCCTTGACCTTAGAAACCAAGTTCTTCTTCAGAGATGAGGTCATGTATATGTGTAACCTTGGTTACCAGATCAGAGGAACAGGACAGGCTACTTACAGAATCAGCTGTCAGATAGATGGCTCATGGTCTGATGTAGAACCTACTTGTGAGAGTAAGAGAGTAAATTAATTATTTTACTCAAATCAATTAACTACTAAATTAATTTTTTTTACTCAAATTAATTATTTTTCTGTGTTGTGAAATTTTTTTTTTTGTCAATTAATCAACGTCAGGGTTAATTCATGAAATCTCTGGAAATAAATAGGTAAAAAAAATTGTTCTTATAGCAACATTACTTTAAATTAGTTTAATTAGTAAATAATGTAATGATTAAAATAAGTAGTTTATAATATGCTATAAGAATGTCTGAAGGAATAGAATTATTTTTTCTATCAACTGTTTTGAAATTTAATTTTAATTATATGTGAAGTATATGTGTGAGTGAACTGAAAACTTAATTTTCCAGTTGTGAGATGCCCCCTGGATGTGGCTAGTGATCCGGGTGTCCTCCCTAACACTTCTGTGACCTACGGACAGTTTTATCATCTCCAGTGTGACAGGCCTGATGGGAGCATTGTGTCACAGAGGAGGCAGTGTACCTATAATGTTAATACCGGGAGGTACCAAACTGAGGGAAATCCATTGTCTTGTCCTAGTAAGGCTCTCAGGACTGTAATTATTATACCCCCCGCAAACGAAGTTTAGGGGGGGTATATTGGAATCACCATGTCCGTCTGTCTGTAGACAAGATTTTGTCCGGACCATTACTCAGAAACTATTGGAAGGATTTGTCTGAAAATTTGTACAAATATTATTCACCATATGAAGTTGTGCACCTGATATTTTCATCTTGATTCGATTACTATTTTGAATTTTACAGGTGTTTTTTCATTTTTATTTTGTGGTTTTGTCAGGACTTTCTCAGGAGTAAAAGTCAAAGTAACGCAAGGATTAATCTGAAAATTTGTACACTTATTATTCACCATATGAAGGTGTGTAATTGGAATTTTCAACTCTTTTTGTTCATTTTTTTGCATTTTACAGGTTTTATTTTTTATTTTAATTGACTTGTTCATTTTGGGCTCATGTATAAGGTTTGAGACATAGAATCTAGAATATCTGTACAAAAATACTACAGCTTAAAACTACTCATATAAACTTTAAAAAATGAAACATCATCAAGTGTTAAAAACAGTTTTTTCATTGCACAGAAGATAATGTAATTTTATTTATCTTTGGGGAATAATGACTGGACATGCATCCAGTTAAAGATAATGTAACAAAAGAGAATAATGTTCTCGTAGTTCTTTTATTCTTGATTTGAATGAGTATTCAAAAATTATGATGATTATGATGATGATGATTATGATGACAGTGGTCCTAAAATAAACAATGCACAATTGAAAATGATAGTCATAAAAAAATAAATGTAAACAAGTACAATATCACCTCTTGACATTTCAATATTAGGAAAAAGTAATGTTCATTTCATTAAGAAATATTTATGACAGTCAGACTTCTATTACACTTTATCATACAGCATATAATCTAAGCAAGAAATAAATATGCAGTATATATAATAAGTAATAAAAAATGTACACAGCTCACAAACCTAAGTAAGGAATACAGTATGGCCGCTTCCGGTCACTGTGACGTCATCACACAAGGACTGTCCACTATGAATACAATCAGGTCTTACTACTCAATTCATACAAACTATACATACATGTACTTGACAAGGAACCACTTTATAATAAAAATGTTTTGCATTGAATAATCTTTTAAAATCATATATCATCAGGGCATCTATTATTTTTAACCTAAAAACATACTTATAAACAAATGACTAGATGGTAACATCACGACATAATTTCTGACTAGTAATAAACAACTTTCAATCGGGAAATTACACAGTTGCATATTTCACAAAATATAGAATAATCATTCACTTGTGACATAAGTACCTAGTCTAATATGAATGCAAGACAAAAATATCATTACTCACATATATCAGACAAAAAGGCGTTTAGTAACATGGCTGACACACGTCTTCACTGGTCAACATCTACTGTGAAAATACCGCCAAAAGATGGCCTACTGTACATTCAGTAAATTGACCAATCAATGGACAGATTCACAAGTGTAAAAAATGAATTATAAAAATTACTTACAGCCAAATACTATCGTTATTTCAGTGATTCAAAAAGGATTTAAACATAAAAATAATTTTCCTTTTCATAATTTGTAAACTTTATAAAAATTTCAATCTGAATCTCGAACCCGATGCAAAACATACTTCGCCCTCTTACTATAAATTAATGAGTTTGGTGTGGGAAGTTGAACATTAAGGCATCTCATTATCAACCATGTGTAATCTCCTGGGAATCAGGCACAAGAATTAAAGATCTCTCTTCTCTTATTCTCTTAATTGTAATTTATTGTCTGTCAAAGCACTTCATTACTGGATGACCAGCTATTTATTATGTTCCCCAAACGAAGTTGGGGAACATATTGTTTTTACTCTGTTTCTTATTACTATTATTATTTTTCTTCTTCTTCTTCTTCCTGGAACTTTTTTGTCCGGGAATGATCTTGTAAACTGTTCGTCCGATGTAGGTAAAACCTTTTTAGGGTTAGTAGACATGTTATGTAGATTTGCGGAATCAGGGTCATTTTGCGCGCACGTGCTTGCAAGAGCGTGCACGTGCAACACGTGAAATGACCAATATAATAGATATAGCCACAACTGTTCTATTTTTAGATGAAATGCTTTGAAACTCATAATGTGAGGATATATTAGTAGTATAGACATGACGACATGATGAAAATAGCAAGATCTCACGCGCATGCACGTGCACTTGGCTCTGATTGGCTGCAACTAAAGTCTCAATATCTTTCTTGGTTTTTGACGAAATTCTTTGAAATTTTGAACATAGTCATGCATTAGGATATCCTACAACATGAAATAAAGCAAGTATCATGAAAACACGTGCATGCACGTGCGCTGCAATCTGATTGGCTGAAACTTTAAACAGCTATAACTCCCTTGGTTTTCAACCAAACAGGATGGGATCTGGAACATAGATAGATATAATGGACTTCTACAAGTAGGTATGGTCACCATGCACATGCATACACGTGCGTGTACATGTGCTGCAATCTGATTGGCTGAAACTTTAAACAGCTATAACTCCCTTAGTTTTCACCCAAATGGGGTGGAATTTAGAACATAGATAGATGTAATGGACTTCTACAAGAAGGTATGCTCATGTATGCTCATGCTCATGCTCATGTATGCATGTGCGTGCACATGAAATGAGTAAAATCAAACATACACTTGAATGAGCGTATTTTTTAAATAATATTGGATTAAATACTTTAATATTCAGTGTATTAAAAATATAGATTGTGTAGACAAGATGATATGGTCTTGACGCAAATGCATTCACATGTGCACGCGTGCAATGCTAAAGTGTAAATGATTTTTGTACACTTCTTTGTTAAAATGTTGTTAAAATCTCAGATGCATAGAGTTTGTCTTATTTAATGAAGCTTACAGGGAATATGGCACCAAAAGGGAGTTGGGGAGTGTTTGGGGAACATCTGTAACGGTCCCCGTTACAATTAGCACTAGTTTTCAAATGAATTTGATATAAAGTTATCAAAATTAATTTGATTTTGTATAATATGATTTTTTTTTTCAACAATCAGTTTGCAGAGTGACATAACACATAATTGCAATATATTTTTTTAATGCAGAAATAAAAAAATAAAATAAAAAAAATATTGTTACAATGGAATTACAATGTATTAGTATTGATGTTTCATTCGGTTGCACCTTTGTTTCATTCATTAAGAAACATGATGAGCAATTATATTTCACTGCAAATTTTTGTAAGTAAATTGTGAACACCTCTAGATCCATAAAGTATTTTTGAATTGGCACCTTCTCTGAAAAACCCAGCGGGGGGTATTTGTCCCTATTGGACAGTTTTAGTTGCAGTTCAAGCTTTGAGTACAAGTTAAAGTCAAAGTAAAATTCGATTTTTGTGATTTTGACAAGAAGTAATCATTTTGAGTGGAAGAGAAAACGATATTGTAAATATTTGGAATTAGAATAATTAAAAAGACGTAAAAATGAATTGAACATATGGTTTTCTTCTGATTTATAAAGGAAATGCGTACAGTCTACTATCTATATTTAGAGTCAAATCTGTCTTACTTATTCGTGGAAAACAACCAATGTGTTTGATCTTTTTTTGTACCACCCTTTAGAAGTAAACTGTGGAACACCTCAGTCTGTAAAGGGAGCTAACCCTTACCTGTACAGCTGCACACTGTATGGTTGTACCTTTGAGTTTACCTGTCGGTCAGTGTACACAAGAGCAGGTAACTCTTCACTAGGAGGGTCGGTGGTCAGTTGTGCAGCAGATGGACGGTGGGACTTTGGTGACCTTCACTGCACCAGTAAGTCAATTTTTAAAATTTAATACATAAAACAGCTGTTGAGGAATGCCTCATCGCAGTGGTCAGTCATAATTTTCTCAACCAATTCCTGGCCAAAAATAACATTGTTTGAATTGTTTATAATTATATTTATAATATGATAACCACTTCTCTGTAGATGGTGTGTGTCCTGACCCTGGTTACCCCCCTGGGGGATATTCCTACACAGCCTCACACGAAGAGGACGGCCTGGTGTATTACACCTGTCAGAGGCCAGGTTACAGGGCCAAGGACATCTACCCCATCCTGTGTTCAGAGGTCAACGGTCAACTGAGGTGGAACTCGTCAGATGTCAAGGTCACTCATGAATGTGTAGGTCAGTGTGGAAGCATGGAGATGCAAAAAAACATTGAATGATACATTCAATACAGTCAAAGTCGCCATACTTCAATGAGTTGTATAATCACTGTCATTAATGAAAAAATCTTCAAATAGTCATCAAAATGTAACATTATTATTTGAACTTGTTCACAACAAAGCTAATCACAGAGTAATGTTAATTATTAATTCATGTTATTAATTCACGGATTTTCCGCATAACCAAAATAACCCAAAGATTGGATCACCCAATTTATGCCCTGCATGTTTATTCTAGGAATCATAAATTTATTTGTAGATATCATGGGAATATTACCAATCATCGTATGTCATTAATGTATGCTTTATAATTCATTGTATATGTTTATTTCATGGATATCCTTTCGTTGTAATGTACAAACCCGAATTTCCTCCATATATCAGCCCAATCGTAATAGCAAATGGCCGTCTGGCATTGTTATTCAATCAAGGTACCCAAATCCAACTTGGCATCGTTACCAAAACAATTCCCAAACAACAGATCATCCCTTTTCCCGCTTTTGTAATGATAAAGCCTTTACTTGATGCAAAAGTTGTTAGTGTTACCATACAAACGTCGTGCGAATACTGGCGGTACCGCTTGTTATTCGCGCGTGAACTAATTCGCACCTATGTATGAAAAGGTATATAAAGAAGGCACTTTAGAATTTTGTCTTCAGTCTGGGGGGTTGGTCAGCCCCATTAACATCTGACCAACTCAGAGAAACCCAACTCCCCATAATTGGGTAAAATCTGATGCCACTCACATTGGGTACAACGATCTATGAGTAACCCAATCTGTTGATTGTTGTATGCCCTGACCCAATACCAATCCTTGGGTGACCTAATCAATAGATTATTGTTTGTCTTTACGCAATATTAATTTGTGGGTAACCCAATCTGAATCAGCTGGACGTACTAACCCATTGTTGATATTGGGACACCCAATCAGCTGACTATTGTGTATCCTGTCCCATTATCCATAAGTATACTCTGTTTGTATTTAATTAATCATAAATCATTGTTTTTATTGTTTGGATAAATTCATTTATAGATAAACAAATCTTGTTGATTAATTAAGGTAAATCTCAGGAATAAGAGGACTCACATAATTTTTGTAACACCCAACATCCGGTCACGTTACATTCATATAATATCAATATTAGTTTTTTTTCTCTCTCTCTCTGGTAGATGTTCAGAATCCAGTAATGACCAAATGCCCATCCTTAGACATCACAGTGATTAAATATGAGGGAGCAAACTCTACCATTCCTGTCTTTTCTGACAACAGTGGAGCCATAGCTGTAAGAATCCCATCTCCAATGTAGACAGATACTGCTATAGTATTGCTTTGCTTGATTTCTCCATTTTTTACTGTATTTGTATGAACATGATTCTTTGCTTTTAGAGGGTTTTGGTGACTCCCTTTAACTATCAGCCTGGTCAGGTGATTGCACAAGAGACACTGATTACTTATGCAGCATTTGACCAACAGGGAAATAGCCTCACTTGTTCATTTTTGGTAAAGATTAAAGGTAAGAATGATCCATTCACCATCAAACTTAAAAGTGTAAAGCTATATGTGTGAACTCCATTAAAGGTCATATTTTTGCATCAGATGAAGTCTTAAGGAGAAAACTTAAATCTTGACCTCCTTCAGTAAAGTTTTTCCTCTTTTCTTGTACATTTATTTATTTTAAGATGAGGTTCCTCCCTTGTTGTCATGTAAACCCTCCCGGACTATCCTGATCCCAGATGAGTCTTCTATGGTGACCGTTGACCCTCTGGACTTTATCAGCAGTGTAGAACAAGGTGCCCAGACATCGTCCAACACAGGGATACTTAGGCTGACTGCTGCAGACATAAACACAGTCAGGACCACTCAAATCATGGCCACAGACTCATCAGGGAACACAGCTTCATGTTCTGTACAGGTTAAGGTTGAAGGTACTGTGTGACTGTGTTATGATATATGTAGGAATTTTCTGTGTATTGAACTGTTTAAGTGAAGGTAATTAGAAAATGGCGTCCTAATTAATATTACATTTGATACCTAGAGCTCCATATTTTGCATGAAGATTCAAGAGTTTGTATTAATGTTACTGGTACAATTTTCTTTGTGCAGCATCAAAATGCCAGGCCTGGAGCCTGTCTATAACACACGGTCAGAAGTCCTGCTCTCAGAAGACAGGGAATGCTGGGATAGATTGCGTGTTTACCTGTGACTTGGGATATGTGTTTGCTGAGGACATCAATAGGAGATCTGTCACAGTGTCCTGCCTCAATGGTGGAGATTGGGACAGAGCTGCCCCAACTTGTCAGGGTAAGACAGTGCAGCTAAGATTAGGCAGGCAACGGCCTATTGTTTTATGGTATAAATAGTTATAGATAATTTTTCTGAAATGTTTGCAGTTGAAGATTTAGTATTTAGACCAATCTGACTGGTACCATTTTGTAGAGTATACCAGTACAGTCTACAGACAGAGCTTCCTCCTCCAGTACACAGTGGGGACACCAGTAGACACCTCCTGTACCTCAGTGTATCGGTCTCAGCTGAACACTCAGTGGGACACCCTCACCTCCCAGTTACAGACCCTCTGTCAGACCGGGTCCCCCTACAGCCTCAGTATCATCACCCCACGAGACACCAACTACCCACGATTCCAAGTAATCTACAACCAGGGGTCCTCACCAGTAAGTTTGCCAGCTCTACTGGGCTTAGCAAGTCAATAATTCCTCTATTCCTCATCATCATATGATAATTGTTTAGATTTCAAATAAGATTTTGATGTTTGTTATGTGCTTTGTTCTATGTATCCTGTTGGAATGTATCATCAGGAGATGACATAGATATAAAACACATGGTTACTGTCTTGAAATTTAAGCGATATTTGGGCGAAGGTAAGAAAACGTGATAGAGGGCGAGGCCTGCCGAGCCCTCCTATGTTTTCAACCCGAGCCCAAATATCGCTTATATTTTAAGACAGTCATCATGTATTTTGTTTATCCTGCAACATATTTTTGATATTTGAACGTCTAAAAAACTAGCTATTTTCGACAGATTTAGGCACATCTCTGTAGTTGAAACTGACGCCATGCGTAAACATTGCAATATACATGACGTCACAATGCTTTTAGAACGTCAGAATACATGCACGAGGCTTTAATAGGGCAGTGACCGGATAAAGCTTTGGTTTTATTAGATTACCTTTATTAGGTCAATGCAAGGGGTAGTTGCAGGATAAAATACAATTTCTAGATGCTTCATCTTTCAGAATTCTGTCTTTGTGACAATAAACTTGGAAATAGCCCCCTCTGGATTGATTGACCTGGCCTACACTTCTTGTGCTCAGAAAATAGAAAATGCATTCATAACAAGAAGTAGCTCTGTGGGAACGATGTATCAGCTTTATTCATCAGGGTCCTGCCCTGCATCAACCAACCAGCAGTTTGTGCAAACTCAGTTCTCCAACTTCCTGTGTTCTGGTTACCAGGGGACACAAAGGAATAACACTGAGGGCAAAACATACTGTGGTAAATTCTTTATAAAAAATTATGTTCATTATAAACTTTAAATTGCTTATACTTTTAAGCTCACCAGAGAGAAAGACTCTAGTGAGCTTTTTGATGAGAGTATGTACATGTGTATGTTGTGATACTTCTGTTATGATGCACATTTTCAGCCTAATTGTTCTCCAAAACCACTAGGCTAGGCCAATTTCAACCAAAATTTTTGCAAAGCATCCTTGGGTAGGAAAAAACATTTCAGTAAAAGGTTGAGCCCATTTGAGAGGGAAATAAAAATATATTGATATACTAGGTTGATAATACAGGAAGTTAAGATATTTCAGTTTCAATATATCTTGCTTTGCAGTGACCTGTCCATTAGGGTATTACACTAAAGACAAGAGGACATGTACCCCCTGCCCAGCCGGAACTTACCTTGATAGAGGAAACTTTGACAACTGCTTCAGTTGTCCAAACAACACCAACAGTAGGGGGACTGGGTTATCACGTCAGCAGGACTGCTATTGTAAGATTGATTCATAGAATATGAAAGTCTTTACAGGAAAAAATCCTAATAGCTAACAGGCTAATATAATAAATTGATGCTTACTTTGAAGGGATTTTTTTGCTTGTGACTTTTAAGATAAGATATATCTTTTTTAACTTAACAGATATAAAGAAATACATTTATAATTAAATTGTCTGTCTCTTGCTTTTCATTAAAAACATTTTTGCTGTATTACTGTTTTGCTTTTCATTAAAGATATTTTCACTGTTTTAATTTTTTGTAGTGAACTTTGAAATAAAAAGTATGTAAATATTATAATTCATTGTAGATTAATTCTTTCTTCCAGTGAGCTGCCCCCCAGGTTTCGTGTCCAGTAGTGGAGAAGCCCCCTGTTCTGAGTGTGCTGTTAATACATACTCCTCTAACGGTCAGTCCTGTACCACTTGTCCCAGTAACACACTGGCTGCTAAAACAGGATCAGCTTCCAGAGATGAATGTTTAGGTAATATTGGGACCATATTCGCTCTGTTTATTTTTCAGTAGGATTACGGTTGTGAAACATTTTTTTTTTCAACTGCTGCAGTAAATATAGAAACAATATCATTAATGGTTCAGAAGAAAAAGTATAAGCACATTTGAACCTTTGGTCATTACCTTTAGTATTTTCAATAAATTTTTTAACCTTATGATATTAAATGGTGGAGCATTAACCACTGGATCTCACGCTGATCTTAATTCACTAAATAATTCACTGTTTAATGCATTTTAGTTTCCCTCAATAAGGTTGTTCTCCTGTTTTGTAGATTACTGTCCAGCAGGGTATTACTCCCACAGTGGATCCGTCCCTTGTCGGCCCTGCCCCCGGAATTACTACCAACCCTCCCTGGGTGCCACAACCTGTATAGAGTGTGGGTCTCATCAGGTCACACAGAACCCCGCACAACCCTCCTCACTCAGCTGTGTGGATGGATGTAAGTCGGGGATATTTTACATGTATCTACATGTGAAAATGCTACATGATGTTATACATTAATGCTTCACTAAATGTATTGCAAACTGCAAATCAAAAAACTTATAATGAAAGGAAAAAAAAGTATTCTTTAAACAGTTGGTTTATGAAGTGAAAATATGAATATTTCTTTGCTTAATTTCTATGTTATTGTGAAATCTGTACTGTTTTATCTGCAGTTTTGAATACATTAACTAATTTCTTTATTTTTTATCAGTGAGCACCCTCTGTCAGCCTAACCTGTGTCAGAATGGAGGAGTGTGTGCCGTCATCAGACATGATTTCTACTGCAGCTGTCCTCAGTGTCAGTACTATTCAGTGTTAAAAAGTTCTTTCTTTTCCCAAAGTTAGAAAAGAACATTGATTTTGTCTGGTTGTATGTCTACTTGTCAAATCAAGGCAATAGCAAAAGTCCTTGATTTCAGTAAATTTAAATTTTAGTAATTGTTGTTGCTTTTGCATAAAACAAGTTTATTAAACAAGAAATTGTCCTTTCAAATGAAATAGCATTTTTTTGATCTATTTTACATGTTAGTAAAGAGTTCAGGTCAGGTCAGGTCAAGGTTGTTTTGGGGGGGGGGTCAGATATGATATTTTACTTGTCTCCAGGGTGTAGAATTTCAGTGTCTCCTTTCATTTTACACAGACTACACAGGGAGGAGATGTGAGGTATTCCTGAACCCCTGTTCCTCCATTCCATGTTTCAATAACGGACTCTGCTCATTTAACTCTTCAACAGCTGAAGGATATACCTGTGATTGTCTGGGTAAGTCACATTCATACAAGGTCTTAGGGAAAAATTTATAAATATATCTGTATAGGAATTTTTAAAAATGGTCTTGCAGTCTGCACTAAAAAATGACAAGCTTATAATTCTTATTCCAGCTCGGTACAGTGGATCCAGATGTGCAGAGGATTTAAATGACTGCAGTTTCAGTCCCCCCTTTGTCCCTTGTAAGAATGGGGGTCATTGTCGAGATCATAATGGAGGATACCAGTGTTTCTGTCCCTCCTACATAGGATACACTGGAACCACGTAAGTCATTAGAGACTTTGTGACCAGGTTAATTAGTTCCCAGGAATTGGTTCTGTCATGGCTATTCATAAGTTTGTCATATGATAGTTCGTCTTTCGTTGTCAAAGATGACCATAGTAACATCTTGTCTGTTTCTAAGTTTGGTTTACTACCTAGGAAACCAGCTCAGTCCCACATATTCATATCACTGTTAACATGAGAAAACACAAATTCAGCAAGATTCTGAATATTATTCTTAAATGTCAATTTTTATTGAGAAGAAAAGAATTGACAACCTCAGTAATTTCTGACAATATGATTTTGACAGCTGTACAGTACCTGATCAGCCCTGTGCCAATGCCCCTTGTAAAAATGGAGCCTCTTGTATAGAGGAGGGAGTGATCAGACACAAATGTTTGTGTCTGCCGGGGTATACAGGGGAAGACTGCAGAATAAATATAGGTATGTACATGTCTTCATTGAATCATACACTCCAACCAACACGTCACAAAATTGTTGTACTCTTACTACCACATCTTAGAATCATACTGTGTAACTCACATGTTATAGAATCATGTACACATACAATACAGTTGAATCATGTACACATACAATACAGTTGAATCATGTACACATACAATACAGTTGAACTTTGGTATCTTGAACATCAATATTTTGAATACATTAATTAGTTCATATTAGATGTTAAGGTCAGATGATACAAACAAACATTTGTCAAAAATTTTGAAAATAACAACTTGGGTCATGTTCAATGAAAAAAATTAATAACTTTCACCGCATAGTTTTTAGCTCACCTGAGCCGAAGGCTCAAGTGAGCTTTTCTGATCACATTTTGTCCAGCGCCCGTCTGTCTGTAAACTTTTCACTTTTTCGACTTCTTCTCAAGAACCACTTGGCCAATTTCAACCAAACTTGCCACAAAATATCCTTGGGTAAATGGGATTCAAGTTTGTTCAAATGAAGGGCCACGCCCTCATTCAAGGGGAGATAATTGGGAATTAATGAAAATTTGGTGGCATGTTTTAAAAATCTTCTTCTCAAGAACCACTGTGCCAGGAAAGATGAAACTTATGGGGAAACATCCTCAGGTAGTGTAGATTCAAGTTTGTTCGAATCATGACCCCCAGGGGTAGGGCAGGGCCAAAATGGCCAACCAAAGTTTTACATAGAAATGTATAGGAAATTTCTTTAAAAATCTTCTCCTTAAAAACAACGAAGCCATAATTGATCATATTTATATGGAAGCATCCTCAGGTAGTGTAGATTCAAGTTTGTTCAAATCATGACCCCCAGGGGTAGGGCAGGGCCAAAATGACCGACCAAAGTTATACATAGAAATGTATAGGAAAATTCTTTAAAAATCTTCTTCTCAAGAATAGCAAAGCCATAATTGATCATATTTATGTGGAAGCATCCTCAGGTAGTGTAGATTCAAGTTTGTATAAATCATGACCCCCAGGGGTAGGGCGAGGCCAAAATGGCCGACCGAAGTTATACATAGAAATGTATAGGAATATTCTTTAAAAATCTTCTTCTCAAGAATAGCAAAGCCATGATTGGTCTTGGGACTACTTTTGGATTTAAGCTTTTCAAGTATAAACCAATTCTGCTTTTTCCTAGCCACAGTGTTCAGGTGAGCGATGTGGCCCATGGGCCTCTTGTTAATTTTTTAATCAAAGTTTCACAAAACTGGAATTTGAAGTGAAAAATATTTGTATAGAATAATAAGGATGGTTTCAGAAGGGTAGAATTTTGAACATCAACCTAATATCTCAAATCTTCAGATATCCTGAAGTCTTTTTTCTCCTGAATAAGTCTGGGACAAGGAGTTTTGACTGTAGATGACTTACTAATCCAGATACAGTTGCTATTTACAGCTTCTCTTTGTACTAATGGTGTTGTTTTTGTACGAGTACATTAAAAACTGTACTATTTTTATGGCGTCGGGCTTGCCCGATCGTCATCTAGCGATCAGTCAGGTTTACGCGACCGCACGTGTCAGTGGATGCATCCGCAATAGAAAATAGCAACAGCTGTAAACCAATTTCTTTTAAAACGTTCACAATGAATAATAGCTTGAATATAAAATTAAATCAATTGTTTCTTCAATTAATACTACTACAAAACAACGATATTATGTTTAATTTTTACGCAAGAAAAACGTTATGGTTGTTGCGGATGGATTTCTACAAAGAGGGTGCGTCGAATGACATGAATCACATTTTGGGACCGATTAATGTAATACAAACAATCTTAAATATGGTAAAATAATTACAAAATAAACACGAATACAACAAGACTATAAAGATTGAATTTCTTAATCATAGCTTTACTTTACGATCTTCAATCCACTTTTATCCAAACAACCGACGATAATGACCAGTAATGCCAGTATTACTGTATTTATCCATTTCCTCCATTTTGTTTACCGCGCCCTATCGTAAGTCGATCGTACTTGTAACATTACTTATTAGAGTCATGGTTGTAGTTAAAGATGCAATCACTATACAACAGAACAACGCTCTGACCATGTCAATTAATTAAGATAATTTATGAAACCCTTCATATGTCTTCGATTGACTGAAAAGAAATTAGATTGATATAGAGGATGGACATTTCTGACGATGTCTGGTCAATTCGAACCCTGACTCATTCGGACCAGGACACAAGGCTATAAAGCCCTATACTGTATTTGTGTTAAGACTATTTTTTTTTATTTTATTATTATGTTACAGGAGTCACTCACTTGACCTATCTGCAGATCTTTTGAAATTGTTTTTCTTGTTCGACGCCATTGAAGCCTTTCAGGCTTTTGATTGTTCAGATTTATAAACTAGTAAGCCCTGCCTCTTTACAGATGAGTGCGCCAGTAATCCTTGTGTGAATGGTGGATCTTGTGTGGACAAAGTGAATGGATTTTCCTGTACGTGTCGGCCTGGTTACTCCGGAGACTTCTGTCAGGTCCGGTTCCAGGAAGCAGTGTGTACCCCCACCTCCTGCCAGGGAGGGATGTGTGTGGATGATTATCTTACTGACCAAGCTATCTGTGTATGTAATGGGGGATACAGGCTCAGTAAGTTATAATACCTATTTTAAGTGTTTCCATACATATATTTAAAACTTTTGATAAAAGCCAGTGATGAAAGTCCTATTTTGTACACAATAAAGTACTGACATCACATCATTATCAAGGTCAAAGAGAAATTTGCTACTAAGAGGAACACTTATCCTTCTTGGACATATTTTAAGGACCCTCTCTACACAAGTGCAAATATTTTTTTAGACATTGAGAAAAATATATCGTATAAAGGAGTTAATATTGAGCTTATTTATCTAATTTTCACTGTATGGTGCGTGGCATTTACCCCCGGGAAAAAATGTTCAAAGACAACACAGTATCACTGAAAAGAAATCACTGTTAATTATTTCAATAGAGAAAATACATGAAAATAACATGTTTAGTTAATTTATCTTGGCCTTTTAAAATGTTAAGAATAGTTGAATTAATTAGAAATTGAGTAATATATTGTAAATTTCTATTTTTTAGAATTTAGATCTAGGGGCAGATCACTCTAACTGCAGGAAAATACTGTAAATCACTTTTTATTCTTGAGAACTTTATTTTCGCGAAAATTTCATTCTTGCATATAATAGTTTTCCTTTAGATTATGTAGAGAAATATTAACAATTCGTGAAAATTATGTCTCGCTTATAAAGAGTCAATGACTATCTCGCGAAAATAAGATGTCGCAAAAATATAGTGATCTACAGTACCTAAGAATCAGAACTCTTTAGTGTGCAGTGTAGGGAGGGTCCTTAATTAAGTTTTAAAAGAATAATATTAGTTTTAAAAAAATTAATTTTAACTGAACTAAAAATTTTAAAAATCCAGTCTTATTATTAATAATTTATTAATGCTAATTTGTTTTTGATAGATGACACCCAGTGTGAGTTGTTGAACTACTGCTCCTCTAATCTCTGTGAGAATGGAGGTCAGTGTGTCCCTCAGTATGCTGGATATGTTTGTGCATGTCTCCCAGGGTATGGGGGACCTAGATGTCAGTTTGACATCAACGAATGTTCCAACAATCCTTGTAAAAATCGAGGGCAGTGCCTAAATCAAGTCAATGGATACAAGTGCAACTGTACTCTGCCAGGAACAGGAGGTCAGAGACAAGCTTAAGAGTTATTTCCCTTCATTTTTAAATTATTTAAGTTATGGTTATTAATGCACTGTTTTTTTAGTGAACTTAATCTATTAATATTACACAGGCCTGAACTGTGAAGACATAAAGAATGACTGTTCACCAAATCCCTGTAATGTGAGCCATTCAGATTACTGTAAAGACCTGCTGGATGACTTCTACTGCCAATGTCATGTAGGCTACAGAGAGAAAACATGTGATGTAAGTCTAGAGGGAGAGGGGGGACGAAAAAGTGAGATTCAGAGAGGGAATAGTACTGTATAGACCTGTTGGGTGACTTCTATTGCCGGTGTCATGTAGGAAACAGGGGGAAGACTAGTGATTTAAGTCTGGATGTAGAGGGAGTATTAATTGCTTACTCTGCATTTAACATATGTCTTTCAGAGTAAATAAAGAGAAAGATTTATGTATAACTCTGATATGATGATTTTAAGTTTACATGAATTGACACATCTTAACATGAATTGAAGAATTTTGTTATCCAGGAATGACTACTGCCTTTTTGTAGGTAGGAGATGTTGATTGCCTAAGTTTCCCCTGCCAGCATGGAGGGATCTGTACACAAACAGGAGCCTCCTATAACTGTACCTGTCTGTCAGGCTGGGAGGGGGACAGGTGTGAAAGGGCCATGGACAGGTGCTCATCCTCACCTTGTCAGAATGGGGGACAGTGTGTTAACACCATAGATCAACATGTTTGCTTGTAAGATGTATTGTAAAGCTCAAATATTCTTTTAATCAAATAATTATTGTCAATGTAGTGAAAATGCACATTTATATGTATTCAGAACTTTACTTTTGAAATTATTAATAATATTAAGTGTTTTCCCTGTCTCTACAGATGCCCAAGTGGTTTCCTTGGTGACAACTGTGAGGTGACCTATGACCTCTGTAATGTAGCCAATCCCTGTGTTGGACCAGGAAGTAACTGTTCTGTGAGGAATGAGACCTCTCATTGTGATTGTTCCCCAGGTAATCCTTAATCATCAACATCTCTAAGCAAGTTTTTTAAAAGTTTAGCTTATAGAGATGAACTTGTTTATTTATTATGAATATATTGTCATAAACTATAAATTAACATTATACATACAAGACTATGAGGAATGACAACCACTTTGCTGTAAATGTCAATTCATTATAAGCTGGTCAGCAGTATCTGTGTTTTAATGTATGTTCAATTTTATTTAATTTATTTCCATTTATTTATTTTAGGTTACACAGGGTCTGGATGCCACCTTCCATTACTTTCTTGTGAGAACACTGTATGTTTAAATGGTGGGTCCTGCCAGGTGTCTGATGGAAAAGTCAAATGCGCTTGCTTACCAGGTATGTCATATTTACCAGAATCGAAACTTGCACATTTATTCACACAAAATGAAAATTTCAATTTTATTGTTATTAATGTATTTTTTCAATTCTCAGTTACATATTATGTTGTCTTTTTCAGGTTATACAGGTGCCCAGTGTGAGACAGACATTGACGACTGTGTCTCTGGTATCTGTCCTGCTAACTCTCAGTGTGTGGACGGAATCAACTCGGTGTCTTGTGTCTGTACAGAGGGCAGAATCGGAGAACTCTGTGACAAGAGTCAGTACAATTCTGATAATAGTGATAACAGATTTTGAGTTCCAGGAAATATTTTTCTGAAAAGGAGAGAGCATTTTGCTGTATATGTAAAGAGTAGCATTTGCCAAAAAGATGGACAGTTTTTAAAACTCATATTGATTACCAGTCTGAATGAAAATTGTCCAATCATCTGTTAAATTAATTTTTGTTATATTGAATAATGATAGAATGTGACTTTAGATTCCACTAAAGTTTTTTCTATTTAGTAATTTTATAAATATACTATTATACAATGAATTGCCCTTTGTTTTTCAGATATAACCCAGACTTTTGATTTGATCATTGAACAAACCAACACATGTGGCACAAACAATGAAATTAAACCAGAATCTTCCATATTCTCTCTGAATTCAACCAAATTCTCCATCTCACTGTGGCTTCGATACACAGATAAATCTCGGCCAGGACCAATTATCTCCCTTTATACACTGATGTAAGTAAGATTCTTCAAGGCATATTAAAGCTCTACACTGCATCAAAAGCAATGTTACGTCATTTTAAGATGACTGTAACATATTTTTGACTTTATCTTATTTTGCCTTTTTCATATTCAAGGGATAAAACTTTTATACCAGTTGAGTTTATTGAGATGAGATCCAATGGGGTAGCTGTTACTATTGAATCCACTGCTGTGTACCTCTCTTATGGATCTAAGGTAGGAAACTTACTGTGAAAAATAAACTGTGGAATGTATTTGGAATTGCATGGTTCTCTCCCCACCCCTCCTCTTCTACAAAAAAAGAAGTAAACTTGACCATTTAGACCATTTACTTAACTGTAAGGTGACAGAAAGTTTACTGAAAGATGACAATGGCTTTGCTGTACATATCTACTTTGATGTTACTTCTGTAAGAAAGTGTCTAATTCAATTCAATTTTATAACTCTATTAGAATATTATGGATGGATTGTGGCATCATGTGGCATTATGTTGGACCAGTGGATCAGACACTGCCAATCAGATTGGCATGGTCACTGTTTACATAGACAACCAGCAGGCTGCTAAACAGGAAAATTTTGCCTCAGAGAAGCAGTTACCTCCACGGTAAGGATTCTGTCTTATTTTTGTCCGACATGTATGCTTACAAATTCATGAAATATGAAAAATCCATTTACTATGTAATTTTTAAGGTCTTCCATCTTCAGCGGAAGACCTTCTTGTTATTAATAGGTTTCTTTTCCACTATTTTTATTAAGGTCTTCCGTCTTCAGCGGAAGACCTTCTTGTTATTCTTAGGTTTCTTTTCCACTATTTTTATTATTATTATTGTTTTTTTTTCTTACCGATTTTGTGCACGCGAGTTCTCGGAAACGACTCGATCGATTTTCATGAATCTTTCAGGACTGATAGAACATCAAACAAACCTGATATATAATTTTTTGTTTTGATGACGTCACTTCCGGTTTTGAGATTTCCGCGATTTAGTGATTTTCAGGGGGTCAGTTTGTCCGCGAGTTTTCTCAAATACGGCTTAGGATAGAAATTTGAGTTTTTCAGCAATGATAGAGCAATATATCTAGATGTGACATACGCATTTCATTTTCACCGGAAGTGCTGCACGCCGATGCTCGCTATGGTCCGAAAAAGGGCATGTCGAGAATTTTAAAATTTCTAACACTTTTTCTTCGATATCTTTTTACCTACAAATATTTTGTTAAGACATATAGAACAAAAGTTGTTAAGAATGTCACCCACTTTCAAAGCATATTAACAAAAAGGGGCTAGCCCCTATAATTAAGGGCCGAGAGGGGCCGAAAGTTTTTCCTTTATATCTCAAAAAGTATTGAGAATTTGTAATACGTCAAAGAAGCAAAGTTGTTCAAAATGTCGAGCTCTATCTAATGGGGTCGTTGAAATACGTCCGGCGACGTCACTTCCGGTCAAACCGGAAGTAGTCATAAATTGCATATTTTTGCCGTTCTTGACATGTTTTTGGGTAACATATGTCCTTGGAAGCATAAAACTTAATTATCCGTCCGTCCACGTCACTTCCGGTCAAACCGGAAGTAGCCAAAAATAGCTTATTTTGAAGGTTTTGATGCAAAATTGGAATTAAAAAGTCACTGGAGACGACTTAGCTCATTGCTTTCTTTTGTTGACGTCACTTCCGGCACTTCCTGTCAAAACCGGACGGAAGACCTACTCGTTGCTTTGCAACGAGCTTTGCTCTAGTTATTATTATTATTGTTTTTTTTTCTTACCGATTTTGTGTGCACGATTTCTCGGAAACGGCTCGTTCGATTTTCATGAAACTTTCAGGACTGATAGAACATCAAACAAACCTGATATATAATTTTTTGTTTTGATGACGTCACTTCCGGTTTTGAGATTTCAGCGATTTAGTGATTTTCAGGGGGCCCCCTATAATAAAGGGCCAAAAAGGGCCAAAAGTTTTTCCTTTATATCTCAAAAAGTATTGAGAATTTGTAATACGTTAAAGAAGCAAAGTTGTTAGAAATGTCAAGCTTTATCTAATGGGCTCGTCAAAATTCGTCCGGCGACGTCACTTCCGGTCAAACCGGAAATAGTCAAAAATTGCATATTTTTGCCGTTCTTGACAGGTTTTTGGGTGACATATGTCACTGGAAGCTTAAATCTTAATTTTCCGTCCGTCGACGTCACTTCCGGTCAAAGCGGAAGTAGCCAAAAATGGCTTAATATTGCATTAATTAATATAGATTTGGAGGATTAAACCATTTTTGAACTTCATTACTCTTTTTTTTTTAAATGAAAGTTACAGATGCACTTCCGGTCAAGCAGGACGGAAGACCTACTCGTTGCTTTGCAACGAGCTCGGCTCTAGTTAAGGTCTTCCGTCTTCAGCGGAAGACCTTCTTGTTATTCTTAGGTTTCTTTTCCACTATTTTTATTATTATTATTATTGTTTTTTTTTCTTACCGATTTTGTGCACGCGATTTCTCAGAAACGGCTGGATAGATTTTCATGAAACTTTCAGGAGTGATAGAACATCAAACAAAGCTGAAAGTAAATTTTTTGTTTTGATGACGTCACTTCCGGTTTTGAGATTTTAGCGATTTAGTGATTTTCAGGGGGTCTCATTGTCCATCATTTTTTTCGAAAATGCCTTAAGACAGAAACATGAGATTTTCAGCGATGATAGAGCAACGTATGGTCTTTTGTCACACACCACTCTTTTTCTCCGGAAGTGCCGCACGTCGGCGCTCGCTATGGCTCGAAAAAAGTCCTGTCGAGGATTTAGAAATTTTTGACACCTTTTCTGCAATATCTTTTTACATGTTAACAATTTGTAAAAACATATAGAACAAAAGTTGTAGAGAATCTCATGATCTTTCGAAAAAAATCAACGATAAGGGGCTGGCCCCTATTATAAAGGGCTTAAAGGGGCCCAAAGTTTTTCCTTTATATCTCAAAAAGTATTGAGAATTTGTAATACCTCAAAGAAGCAAAGTTACTCAAAATGTCAAGCGTTATCTAATGAAGTCGTCAAAATACGTCCGGCGTCATCACTTCCGGTCAAACCGGAAGTAGTCAAAAATTGCATATTTTTACTGTTCTTGACAGGTTTTTGGGTAACATATGTCACTGGAAGCTTAAATCTTAATTTTCCGTCCGTCGACGTCATTTCCGGTCAAACCGGAAGTAGCCAAATATAGCTTATTTTGAAGATTTTAATGCAAAATTGAAATTATAAAGTCACTGGAGACTACTTAGCTCATTGCTTTCTTTTGATCACGTCACTCTCGGCACATCCGGTCAAAACCGGACGGAAGACCTACTCGTTGCTTTGCAACGAGCTCGGCTCTAGTTATTAAGGTCTTCCGTCTTCAGCGGAAGACCTTCTTGTTATTCTTAGGTTTCTTTTCCACTATTTTTATTAAGGTCTTCCGTCTTCACGGAAGACCTTATAGTGATTCTATTGTTTCTTATTATTATTCTTATTATTATTATTATTCTTTTTTTTGACAAAATTTTGTGCAGGCGATTTCTCGAAAACTATTCAGCGGTTTTTCATGAAACTCTCACCAAATATGTGTCGTTATATGAAGTTGTTACATCCGTAGAGAAATTTGGAAAATTCTCTTCTGGTGCCAAGTTATGGACAATTTTCTGATTTTAAAATGCGATTTTGTCGCCCCTTTTTTTCGAAAATGGCTAGGTATATGATATGGAGACTTATTGGAGATGATATATCATGACTTTCTGGTTTGCAGAATCACCTTTTTGTGTGTCGTCATTACTTCCGGTCGTTAGGAGATGCAAATTTTAAAAAAT
>PRKT01000034.1:181172-223909 GCA_003671525.1 Saccostrea glomerata | reverse complement strand
TAAGAATCAAAGAATTTAGAAAAAAGTTGGAAATGGTACATCACAGATTTTGCTGATTTTTTGCATGCAATGTAGAAACACCATGTATAGAACATTTTGGGGGTTAATTTTTTATTTTGAGTCCCGGTTGCCATGGTAACCAAAACCACCATTTTGAGGCCAAAAATACAGAGCAACCTGCTGAAAGTATACCATCTTCATCATAAATTTCTATTTTCTGTATATTATTTACAGATTTAATTGTTGCCTACTCTGATAGACTATTTGTTGGAGTAACTACCACCACTGATGAAATTATTCAGTAGTTGGTCATAAAAGAGTAGTATTCCAGTGAAAAGTGTGAATTTTTCAAAATTTTACAAATTTGAAAAAATGCCAATATTTGGCATTTTCTAAGCATAGTAGCAAGAAAACGCGGGCAACCCATAACATACAACTACCATCACTGAAAAGGTCATTCCTAACTCAACAAAATATAAAATTTCTAGAGAGGTATTATTTCCTAAAATAAAATAAAACGAAAATAAAAAATGGTTGCTATGGAGATTTTGGATTAATTTGTAGATTCAACATTTGGCTGCTTTTTGTACATCATAACTTTAAAAAGGTCAAAAGTGAATCAAATCACACTACTTAACATCATAATTTTAAAATATTATGATGTGTAAGTTCAAGAATTAAACAAAAAATAAGTTGTTACTATAGCAACCAAAAAGTCAGGAAAAATCATATAGCTAATGACGTTATCATTATGCAGAATCTGTAGTCTCGGTGGATGATTTAATTTCTTCAATTTTAAATAGATAACACTAATTATATTTGTTATTTCATTTATGTACATTTTAAAGAAAAATAAATAAAAATTCAAGCGTCTAAAATCATGTTGCTATGGTAACCGAATACTTTTTGAACACTTCCTTATGGGGTTGCTATCACAAATTTTGCTATACTGCCAATTATACAACAAATAATATCATAGCTTCATTCATTATTTTTTTTCCCCTCTTTTTCAGTAAAATGAATTGAGTTTAATTGTATTTCACTAAATATCAAAATAGTAAATCATAACTTATTTTTTAAAATGGTTGATATGGCAGCCAATAGTTCAGGAAAATCCTTTTCATTGATATGTTTTATCGAAAATTTATATACAAAATCTACTGCTTTATTGCACGATTATGTGTCATCTTCAATAAAATAAATTCCATAAACCTTGTCATTTCACATGAACATGAAAAAGACTATAAATTCATAATTTAATAAAAAACAGTTGCTATGGTAACCAAATAATGCAGGAATGATCCAAATAAGTATTGATGTAGCAGACTGAGCAGTACACAAAACCCATAGCACTGCCACCAATGTTTGTTTATAATTCTAATTAATTTTTTTACCTGGACAAAAACACATGTCGGAACTCAAACTTAGACTGACATATATATACATTGTATATCTGAATTACTGCAGCAGGATTTGTTTCCATGGAAACAATAAATACCGACCTAAACATGATAAAATCATGACCGATCTTTTGGAACTTGTTTTATTAATTGAAACACATATAACATGTTTAACGTGTACATGCACTTCTTAGTTTAAGTAGGACGACCACATAGTCAAGAGTCCCCCCCCCCCTCAATTCAACTTGTTTTTGCTGTTACTGAAATGATCTTTCGCTGTTCCTTTTGTAAGGAATTATTATACCACCGCTAAGAAGAAGAGGAGGGCATACTGATTTACTATTGTGTGTCAGTCTGTTCGTCTGTCTGTCTGGCTGCCTGTATGTGACAGTATGTCTAAACATAGCAAATGTTTGGTTGCAGTTTTCTAAGCAATTTCACATGTATCACTATTCATTGAAAATGCTTGAAATTTTAGCACAGTATTTGCTAAGGCATGCATTGTGGCATAGTTGGGTAACATTCGAGTTTACTAAACCTGATGTCAATTTCCTGTTTATCCGTGTGTCTGTCTGTACTGTACATAAGTTTTTTTGTTGAAGTTTTCCAAGCCGAGATAAGCGTGATTCATACACCTTAGGAATGACAATCAAAATTTGGTATGTAATATAAAGATTTTGTGACTTTTTTCTTCCTCATTAAGGCACAGAGGGTAGAATAAGTAATAGGGAAAGTGCAATTAGATTAAAAGTATATATTTATACAAACCACCGCCACTCTTATTAGTTCCAAAACACTATATATCCGTAGGGTCTATGCCCCTGGGAGTGAACTCCCTATAAGCTTTTGAAACCCAATCTACAGAGAACCTCATCGATATATGGCAGGAAAAATATAATGATCTGAAATAGTTTTCTTGGGGGTTAAAGTGAGGGGGGATATAAAATGTTACCACCGCCCCCTCCAATATGTAACAAGGGGGGGGGGGTAATTTATTAGTCGTAGTATTTTTTTTTTCAATTTAAATAACTTATTTTTATTTAAAACTATATTTGGAAAGCTTCTTAGAAATATTTTCCAGAACATAAAGTCTGTGATAAAATATGACAAAATCAAATACAATATTATTTTTTTTTCTCTGCTATAATTTGGGTAAATAAATCCATTATTTCAACAACGACCATTTTACATATCCCCAATTTCCACATGCACGTAAATGAACTCCTTTTCACTGAAAATTGCTGTATTTCCCTATAAACTTTTATGTATTCCCTCATTTTATACCGGTATTGTTTTAGTAAAGTCAAGTGTAACCATTGTATTATAAATTTGGCTTAAATTCTCCTGTTGTGGTGTTTGCTATGGCAAAAAAATCTGAATATAAAATAAATTATTTTTCTTTGTTGCATAACTTAATCTGATGTTGAAGAAATAAATTCCTATGTGATTTCTTTTTTTTTTTGTAATAACTTTAAGTAACTAAAAGAAAGGACACATTCACCCACGATTATCAACCCATTAAAAAAAAATAAACAAACAAAAAAGAACTTGAATCAACAAATTTCAACCCTGCAAAAACTGAAATCTAAAAGAAAAGCGCAGTTTTGTCACGTGTTCCGTTTAGTGATGTGATTTCATAAGGTCACTTGTACAATAAAAAAAATAATTAATTTAAGAAATGATTAATAAATGAAATTATTTTTTTAATTGATCAAATACCTTACATGGCAATAACTTTTTACCCCCCCCCCCTTTTTTTTTCAAGCACTCAATTAAAAAGCTGTAATGAGGTTTTTAGCTTTCATCATGTATGCAGAATTAATTTAGTCCAATTAAGTTTACATATATTATTTTTATCAGTAGATGATTTATGTAATTTTCATCAACATCTGATTTTAATCAGATTGATAATAGGTATACTATAAATTATTTATATAATTAGAATCATATGATTATCTATGCTTTGGGTACTTTAATGTTTTTTTTAATAAATAGGCATACCCTATTATCAATAAACTCATACAAAATATGTGCAACTTTCAATGTACGTGCTAAATATTTCATTCATTGGTACTTGCCTAGTGATCTTCTTATTGCCATGTTTATTTCTTCATAACAACCTTATTATCCCATCCTCTGCTCTGAAGTCTATTTAACTGATGTTACCTTTTTAAACACTTTTTTTTCAATGATGCAGCAATTGTTGTCACAGAGGCAGGAATTTCATAGGAATTTTTAAGTTTATCACATCTAACATTATACACAAACATGTATATCTCTCAGTCACAGTAACGCCAAAACAATCATTCATTTAACAGTTTAACTATGGGTAACGTTAAATACTTCACAAGTTGGATTAAAACCCCTAAAAATATCCAAAGCAGACAGTATTTACTCCCCAAAGTCGTTTTCTGCTGTGTACTTTCACTTTCATTTTCATTGATTTAAAGCAAAAGATTTCCGAAAGGGGAAATAACTCTTGTCACAAATATGTGTAAATTTAGAGATTTTTACAAACTTTACAATCAATTTATTTTCTGGTTGCCATGGAAACAAGACCAATTGATCACTTTTAATAATATTTTTGTAAATTGGGCTTATAATGTAACTATTTCACAAAGTTTTAGCAAAATCTGTGAAAATCAATTTCCAGCCCATTTTGATGCTTACAGAGAATGACTCTTAAATCTTAATTTTCCGTCCGTCGACGTCACTTCCGGTCAAACCGGAAGTTGCCAAAAATGGCTTAATTTTGCAATAATTAACATAGATTTGGAGGATTAAACCATTTTGGGACTCATTACTCTTTATTTTCTTAAATGAAAGTTACTTCCGGTCAAACAGGACGGAAGACCTACTCGTTGCTTTGCAACGAGCTCGGCTCTAGTTATTATTATTATTGTTTTTTTTTCTTACCGATTTTGTGCACGCGATTTCTCGAAAACGGCTTGCTTGATTTTCATGAAACTTTCAGGACTGATAGAACCTTAAACAAAGCTGATATATAATTGTTTGTTTTGATGACGTCACTTCCGGTTTTGAGATTTCCGCGATTTAGTGATTTTCAGGGGGTCTCATTGTCCATCATTTTTCTCTAAAATGCCTTTAGACAGAAACATAAGATTTTCAGCGATGATAGAGCAATGTGTGCTCTTTTGTCACACACCACTCTTTTTCTCCGGAAGTGCCGCACGTCGGCGCTCGCTATGGCTCGAAAAAGTTCTATCATGGATTTAGAAATTTTTGACACCTTTTCTGCAATATCTTTTTACATGTTAACATTTTGTAAAGACATAAAGAACAAAACTTGTAGAGAATGTCACGATCTTTTGAAAAATATCAACGATAAGGGGCTGGCCCCTATGATAAAGGGCCAAAAGGGTCCGAAAGTTTTTCCTTTATATCTCAAAAAGTATTGAGAATTTGTAATACATTAAAGAAGCAAAGTTGTTCAAAATGTCAAGCTCTATCTAATGAGGTCGTCAAAATACGTCCGGCGACGTCACTTCCGGTCAAACCGGAAGTAGTCAAAAATTGCATATTTTAGCTGTTTTTGACAAGTCCTTGGGAAACATATGTCACTGGAAGCTTAAATCTTAATTTTCTGTCCGTCGTCGTCACTTCCGGTCAAACCGGAAGTAGCCAAAAATGGCTTAATCTTGTGATAATTCATATAGATTTGGAGGAATAAACCATTTTTGGACTTCATTACTAATTTTTTTTAAAAAATGAAAATTACAGATGCACTTCCGGTCAAACAGGACGGAAGACCTACTCGTTGCTTTGCAACGAGCTCGGCTCTAGTTATTTTTATATTTTTAGGGGTTGGTTGGTATTGGGAGGAAGATATGACCAATCAAACAACATCATCTTGAGAAGTAATGCTTTCATTGGTCGTTTGAGTCAGCTTTACTTGACAAAGTCAGACCTGAGTACGGAGATTTTCAATCTTTATAACAAGACAGACTTTACACCAAATCAGTTGATCCACAAGCCCATCACAGATATCATAGAGAACAACAGAGTGTTTGTAGACTATCAGAGTCAGCTACTGGCTTCTGTGTGCAGAACATCAGACAACTGTATCAAGGAATTTGATGGTATTTTCTAAACTCGTATTGTATAAATTTTATGAAATCAATTTATGGCTAGGGATATTCAAAATTGGAAGTTTTTTAGCTCACCTGAGCCGAAGCTTTTCTGATCACATTGTGTCAGTCGTCCGTCCGTCCGTCTGTCCGTCCGTAAACTTTTCACATTTTCGACTTCTTCTCAAGAACCAATGGGCCAATTTTGACCAAACTTGGTACAAAGCATCCTTAGGTGAAGGGGAGTTTAAATTTTTAAAATGAAGGGCCAAGTCTCCTTACAAGGGGAGATAATCAAGAAAAGACAAAAATAGGGTGGGGTCATTGAAAAATCATCTTCTCAAGAACCACTGGGCCAGGAAAGCTGAAACTTATGTGGAAGCATATTTGGGTAGTGTAGATATTAAATTGTTAAAATCATGACCCCTGGCGGTAGGGCGGGGCCACAATTGGGAATCCAATTTTTACATAGAAATATTAGGAAAAAATCTTTAAAAAACTTCTTCTCAAGAACCACTGTGCCAGAAAAGCTGAAACTTATGTGGAAGCATCCTGGGGTAGTGTTAATTCTAAATTGTTCAAATCATGACCCTCGGGGGTAGGGCGGGGCCACAATGGGGAATCAAAGTTTTACATAGAAATATATAGGAAAAATCTTTGAAAAACTTCTTCTCAAGAACCACTGGGCCAGAAAAGCTGAAACTTATATGGAAGCATCCTGGGGTAGTGTTGATTCTAAATTGTACAAATCATGACCCCCGGGGGTTGAGTGGGGCCACAATGGGAAATTAAAGATTTACATAGAAATATATAGGAAAAAACTTGAAAAATCTTCTTCTCAAGAGCCACTGGGCCAGGAAAGCTGAAACTTATGTGAAAGCATCCTGGGGTAGTGTAGATTCTAAATTGTTCAAATCATGACTCCCGGGGATAGGGCGGGGCCACAATGGGGAATCAAAGTTTTACATAGAAATATATTGGACAATTTTTGAAAAGCTGAAACTTATATGAAAGTATCCTGGGGAAGTATAGATTTCAACTTGTCTAAATTATGATGAGTGGGGTTGGGTGGGGTCACAATATGTATAACAAGGGGGAAATCTAGTAAAGAACAGAATGGTCAAAGCTTCTCAGGTGAGCGATGTGGCCCATGGGCCTCTTGTAAATAGTGCATAAAATCCCACTCCTGTTTTAAGCTTTACAGTACCCAGCTGTAGAGCAGTGTCCAGATGACCAGCTGGTTGTAACAGAAAGAGCTGCCTTTCCAACATGGGTGGAGGCCTCCTTTTCAAATGCCAATCAGGTCAAACATACCAAACAATCAGGAGGTATAGAACATTTGCATAATTTTAATTTTGAAAATATCAGAAAGTTGAAGAAAGTTCAGTAAATATTTTTTATTCTTTTATTATAGCAGAGAGGTTGTCCTGGGGATTCTATGAGATTTCTTCAGCCGGATTTGATGTCAACGGAAATGCTGCTGTGTGCTCATTTGTGCTCTACAGCAAAAGTTTGTTTCCTAGCTACAAAATTTTGCTAAATGAAAGGGAAAAAGCATTAGACAAACTGTATTTCAAATTAAATCTACCTGGGTAGTAGTTATATATTGTCATCATTACATGATTTCTTTCCTTTAATAGGAGTTGCTTGTGGAGAGGTTCTTCCTGTTGCTCCGTACAAGGGAGCTAAATCCTGCACGTCGCTGAAGGATGGAGAGAGATGCTCTCCTGTTTGTTTACAGCCTAACCATACCACTAGTCAACCAGGACCTAAGTACTACAGCTGTAACATGTATAATCTGTTTGATTCTGTCAGTCGATTACAGCCATTTGTCTTGCCTCCTTGTGCTGGTAAGTATTAATTTAAAGTTATTGATGGGGGGGGGGGGATTGCTTTAAAAGTCTAAAGCTCACATATACAGGGTGTTTCACAATATATGTCACACATCTAAAGACAGATAGATTAATAACAACAAAAGCTACACACACATTTTATATATCATTTTAATTGGCATTTATTCAAAATTATTTTTTTTTAGTCAGAAGTATCCAAAATCCACCACCTCAGTTACTATGGCAACAAATCCTAAAATGTTATTCTCGAAGTGTTTTCCCAACATTGTTCCAAATAACTTAAGATACTAACGTTTATAAATTTCTGATCACTGTTTTGTAAGTTTCACAAGATTTCTGTGACTTTTCTTGTTTTATATCTGGCTTTTAGAACCTCCAAAGTTCATATCTATTTTTATTAAAAGTTGCATTTAAATAAATGTTTCGTTTCAGAAATACCGGTATGTGTTAATTGGTGTCAACTTCTTTCACTCTTCCTTTCAGTCAATCTTGCAAACTTTTACCATGGCTCTGAATGTCATTTGACTTTAAACGTTGAAATCTTGTATGCAGGCATACTTAACTCAAATTTAAGATTTCGAAAAACTCTTGATACACTTACTAGCATTTTTACAACCCATCTTCCTAAACTCAGATCTGACTTTCATGAGGTTTTCTCGATGATTGACTTCACTCTGATATCGTTCTCATCTCTTCTTGATATTTTGGGGGGTGGGGTAGGGTTGGGTGAAGAGGAGGCAGGGTTTAACTGTCTTTCATCTTTACATTATAATTTAATTTAAACCCTCTAATTATTCTTAATAGAAGAAAAGTAGACAGTAATTTTTGGTCTAGTTATTTTTTTATCATCACCCCCTGTAAAATATAAAAGATATCGTAAACGGTTCTTATAATAAAAAATTACAACAGATTTTTGCTGCAAGTTTTACGCAATTTTGAGAATAGCTGAAATATGACATCACCGATTATATTATCAGTTACTTCCTGGTTTATTAAAATTTTCCCAATATTTTGCAACATAATAATTTTAGATCAATATGCTTAACTATAGTGCTTTGGTTTTTTTGGTACCATGTTCGATATTCAGATTATGCCCATTTAGATGTGTGACATATATAGTGAAACACCCTGTACTTAAAAGTCTATAGATAGATGCTTTGAAAATTTAGAATATGTTAGTGTATACTTCAATTAATAGAAAAGAAGCAGAGCAAAAGATAACAAGTATTATTAGCAGACATAATAGAATACATTTAGTAAGTGAAGATATTTTTTTGAAGAAAATGATGTAAATTTTAAGGAAAATTCATTTCATTCATTATTTTTCTCATCCCTTTCAAGCTTCCAGCAGCAGACTTGTGGACCTGACAATGACAGTGGAGTTAACTCTGACAGAGAGGTGTGGCCAGATTCAGGGGGGCGTGGCCTCTCTTTCAAAGTCCCGCCTCTCAACCATCAGTGCTATGTGGCAGCGGGGGCTGTGTGGTTATGGGGTGTGTTCTAATGTTAGTGTCACTTGTCCGTCAACAGGTGCCCCTTATCTCACGGCTATCTTCTCATCCATCAGGTAAGTTATACGTAGAATTGAGGTTGGAAACTTCTACATGTATCTATTATAAAAGGACTGAAAATTTCTTGAAAGAAGTATTTGGATAATTTCTTGGTCTATATGATATTAATTATGAATGTATTTATGTGTACAAGTAATTTTTAGTTTTAACATTTAGTTAAACATTGATTGTAACTACTCTCTCTTTGTAGTGAATATTTAACAAACAGCCAGTCTGTAACCTCACATGTTAAGGAGGTTTTGGTAACAGAGTTTGCAGACAAGCACACATTTGACTTTACGGTAAACAAATTTTATATCATATCTTAATAAATCAATTGATTGAAGAATTGACATATACTCTATATCTGCATGTAGGCTACATGTAAATTCCCCCATGATGTTTATTATATTTGTTAAAATATGCTTCTATAGACGTCCACACCAATTCTGTCATCCATTCAGTTTGATTTCCTGCCAGTGTGTTCTAGAGGACATCAGCTTGTTGGAGAGCTCTGTGGTAAGATCATACAGATAGATAATTCATAAATATTCTGGTTTCAAAGTTACATAATGCATTCCTAGGATCAGCTTTAGGGATATTTTTTTCCCTAAGCATTGTTTGAGTATTTCCCCTAGCATCAGCCTGGAGGGCTGTCTTGCTTTTTGGCCTTCTGGGATCAGCCCAGGCATATAAGTTTATGCTCCAGAGGATCAGACCTAAGTGGCAATATTTGGAAGTTTTTTGTTATTTTTTTAATGAAAAAATAGATGAAGTACTGTGTATCCCCCCAAAAAGTTGAAATATATACTATTCAAATTGCATAAAAGGAAGAAGTTTTATTTTACTGTTTTCCCCTCGACAGTCCAGTGCAGTGTGGGGACGTTCTATAATTCCTCCTCTCGTCTGTGTCAGCCCTGTCCTGTGGGGCAGTACCAAGATCAGGACGGGCAGTTTTCCTGTAAATCCTGTCCCTACAGCCAGGAGTCCACCACCACCTACCAACCCGGGGCTCAGGGCATTCTCAGTTGTAAGGGTGAGTTAGCTTAATAGCAAAATATTCTCAAAGCGCAAGATAAATTGAATAGCAATATTTTTTCCCCATTTGAGCAATACATGCTATTTGTTTTGCACATTTTTTTTTCTCTGAAGATTCCTGTGCAAGTGGTACTTTTTACAACTTGAGCACAGGTTCCTGTCAACAATGCCCCCTGGGATACTATCAGGAGAATTCTGGGTACTTTCACTGCTTTCCCTGTAATCTTGACAAGACAACAGTATATCCTGGATCCAAGCAACAGTCCGTCTGTGTTGGTATGTAAATAATGATGACCACTGCCTGTCTGTCTATAAACAATTTTTCAAAACGCCACTAGCTCCTACAGTTTTGGTCTGGTTTCAATATAACTTGGATCATATACAATCGTTTTTTGATCTCTTTGAATAGTTTTGTCATGGTTATGTAAAATTGGATGTCTGACAAACTTTCAAAATGCTACGCCTCCTTCAGCTTTAGTCTGATTGTAATATTTATGCAATCAAGTAAACTACACTAAGATACATAATCCTGTATATCAGTTTGTGATTTCAGGGAATGGTGTTGCTGTGTTTAATTTAAATAGAACTTTTTGTGAGATACATGTACTATCAAAATGCTATTCCTCCATCATGATGGATACATCATTTATATATATTAATTTTATCTTTGATATGATTTTTTTTACTTTGATGAGCAACATTCCTTTAAATTTTTACTAAAACAGAAATTTTGCTAAAATTCATGCTAAAGGTAGTTTTTCCTTCAAATTTACTCTAATTACAATAAATCTTGCTACAAAAAGGAGCTAAATTAAGGACCATATTTTATTTATTGCTGTTATTTAGGCTGAAGTTCAAGTTCTACTTTTCTTGGTTCAAAGACAAATCAGTAGAGCTACAGTCTCATCAGAGACTTGTGGTTTTAAGCTCACCTGGGCCAAAGGCTCAAGTGAGCTTTTCTGATCACATTTTGTCCGTCGTCCGTCCGTCCATCCGTCTGTCCGTCTGTAAACTTTTCACATTTTCGACTTCTTCTCAAGAACCACTGGGCCAATTTTGGCCAAACTTGGTACAAAGCATCCTTGGGTGAAGGGGAATTTAAATTGTTAAAATGAATGGCCAAGTCCCCTCACAAGAGGAGATAATCAAGAAAAGACAAAAATAGGGTGGGGTCATTAAAAAATCATCTTCTCAAGAACCAGTGGGCCAATAAGGCTGAAACTTATGTGGAGGCACCCTGGGATAGTATAGATTCTAAATTGTTCAAATCATGACCCCTTGGGGTTGGGCGGGGCCACAATGGGGAATCAAAGTTTTACATAGAAATATATAGGAAAAATCTTTGAAAATCTTCTTCTCAATAACCACTGAACCAGAAAAGCTGAAACTGATGTGGAAGCACCCTGGGGTAATGTAAATTCTAAATTGTTCAAATCATGACCCCCGGGGGTAGGGCGGGGCCATAATGGGGAATCAAAGTTTTACATAGAAATATATAGGAAAAATCTTTGAAAATCTTCTTCTCAAGAACCACTGGGCCAGAAAAGCTGAAACTGATGTGGAAGCATTTTGGGGTAGTGTAGATTCTAAATTGTTCAAATCATATCCCCCGGGGGTAGGGCGGGGCCACAATGGGGTATCAATGTTTTACATAGAAATATATAGGAAAAATCTTTGGAAAGCTTCTTTTCAAGACCCACTGGGCCAGAAAAGCTGAAACTGATGTGGAAGCACCCTGGGGTAGTGTAGATTCTAAATTGCTCAAATCATGACCCCTGAGGGAAGGGCGGGGCCACAATAGGGAATCAAAGTTTTACATAGAAATATATAGGAAAAATCTTTGAAAATCTTCTTCTCAAGAACCACTGGGCCAGAAAAGCTAAAACTCATATGGAAGCATTTTGGGGTAGTGTAGATTCTAAATTAATCAAATCATGACCCCCCGGGGTTAAGGCAGGGCCACAATGGGGAATCAAAGTTTTACATATAAATATATAGGAAAAATCTTTGAAAATCTTCTTCTCAAGAACCACTGGGCCAGAAAAGCTGGAACTGATGTGGAAGCACCCTGGGGTAGTTTAGATTCTTAATTGTTCAAATCATATCCCCCGGGGGTAGGGCGGGGCCACAGTGGGGTATCAATGTTTTACATAGAAATATATAGGAAAAATCTTTGAAAATCTTCTTCTCAAGAACCACTAGGCCAGAAAAGCTGAAACTGATGTGGAAGCACCCTGGGGTAGTGTAGATTCCAAACTGTTCAAATCATGACCCCCGAGGTAAGGGTGGGGCCACAATGGGGTATCAATGTTTTACATAGAAATATATAGGAAAAATCTTTGAAAATCTTCTTCTCAAGAACCACTGGGCCAGAAAAGCTGAAACTGATGTGGAAGCACCCTGGGGTAGTGTAGATTCTAAATTGTTCAAATCATATCCCCCGGGGGTAGGGCGGGGCCACAATGGGGTATCAATGTTTTACATAGAAATATATAGGAAAAATCTTTGGAAATCTTCTTTTCAAGACCCACCGGGCCAGAAAAGCTGAAACTGATGTGGAAGCACCCTGGGGTAGTTTAGATTCTAAATTGTTCAATTCATGACCCCCGGGGGTAGGACGGGGCCACAATATATATATTACACGGGGGAAATCTGGTAAAGAACAATATGACAAAAGATTCTCAGGTGAGCAATGTGGCCCATGGGCCTCTTGTTATTTTGTGGGAATCAACTCTGCATATCGGACAGTGTTATGGCCCATTATTACTATATAGCAGTCTAAGTTTTTATTGTTTCAGGAATTATTGTTCATGTTCAGATATATTGGTACATTCATTAAAGTCCTTAAAATAAAAAGTCAAAGATTTTAGACAGAATTGCATAATTTTTTTCCCATTGGCTATTTTGAAATTTTGTAGAGCTAGATGTGGATTCTTTTGGAGGATATAATTTTTCTTCATAACTCCCTAGTGTGACATGTATACATACATGTATCTGTTAATATATTGTTTCTGTAGTAGAACATTGAGAATTTTAAGATTCATAGGTCATGCAATTGCCAGAGCACTTATTGGGCTAGCTTTGAAATAAGGTGTGCATCATTTGTTCAACATGCATTTGATTTGTTTGAAGATTTGTTCAACATGTAAAGTCATCTAAATATAGAATCATTAGGGAAGTTTCTTATAAAATTCTTTCATAAGAACAATGATTAATTAATCCAAAATTATAATTCAAAACTGACATGCAGCTAAGAATATGTTTGAACATTTTATGTCATGCATGCCTACATTATTTTTCTTAAATAATAATTCTAAAAATCATTTTTCTGCAGTCAATAGTCAGATGTTTATAAGTTTATAATTAATACATACACGAGAATTTAATTGCTTAATCAAAGTAATTTATATTAATTTCATGTGTAAAAGTACTTGAGCAATAAATACCCTCTTATAAGGAGGAAAGATGGTTTGCTCTTTCTTGTCTAATTATTCTCAACAAGATTTTAATTTTGAGCGCATGAAAGTAGACATTAAAATTAAAAACCAGAAAGACCTGTCTGCAGTCATACCTGGTTAGTAATTTCAATACATCTTCTCACTGAACAAACAATACTGCTTTAAACCTTCCATCCACACAATGTTCCATAGAGCTGAGAACTAAAGAATCAATATACCCATTACCTTTAATAATTATTATGGAACCAGCCATGGTCGTAGAGTGGTCAATCAAGTGTGACCAGGTGACAAGTTCGATCATGCTTGATTTGCTTAACAGCAGTGTTTGGATCTATGTGTACTAATGTAAACTATCAACAATTGCATAGCAAAGAGGATAAAAATGTAATACATTAATTGACTTACTAAATATTAATTTCTGGAAAGTAACAAGATCTGGAAAATTAAAGTGACACAACTGTTGAAATTCTTTATTACATTTTATGGGTGATTTTACTGTGAAGGTATGTGCATTAAATTACTTCTATCATAGATTTAAAATGCAGTCGATATCAAGATCTTACACTGATTAAGTGTGTCATGCAATATAAATGGTATTTTATTTGTGTCATGTGAACACAAACTTTCATGTACTAACATTGTCACAATTACCATGGTGATGTTTATTATTGATTTCATATCAGTGTGTCCCTGAAGATGGCTGTATAAGTCCAGATAGATCAACTTAGATGACTGTCAGTCAAACAGAATTAGGATTTTTTTTAGATAAACATCGATGTGCAAAATTTGGATACATAGACATTTATTGAATTAAAAAGCATCCAACATACACGAGGAAACAGTTCATTAATTAGAATGTAGTGCTTTGTCTGCTATTCTGTGTAATATCTCTTAATTAATCTCAACAATATATCTCTTAACTGATATCTGTGTACTGGGTAATAATGGAATGCAGAAAATGAAAATATACAGTATCAACACAGAGGGAAATGTATTACAGTTACAAGGTTAAACTTTTTGTATACTTGTAAAAAAAAAAAAAAAAATTAGTTGCAAAGATCACCATGCAGTAAAACTTTCAAGAATTCTTTTAACTATGAATGTAAGTTTGTTTGACAGTGTCCAACAAAAAAAATAAACATTATACCCCTGGTAAAAAAACAGCAAGTAAATGAAAAATGGTTATACTTTTGAATTTAAATATTGATTTATGATGCTGTAAAGAATATTTTTTAATCTCTTAAAGCATGAGTTCTTGTATCACATGGTACTAGAAAAACAATTTTCTATACATTTATTGTTTTTAAAATTTAAAGGATACCCATTTATAATCAGTTTGTTCTTTTTCAGCATATTCTAAAGCTATCACAACAGCCAAAACACCAACAAGTAAGTTAAATCATTAAGTTAAAACACATTTGGCACTCATATAAAAATGCCAATAAATATAAAGACCATGAAAAGAAATTAAGTTTAGATATATTCCTAGTCAGCATTAATTACTTAATGTATAAAAGTACCGGTAACAAATAAAGCATATACAGTATTAAATGATAAATATAGAATTTTAATGATTGTCTTGTGTGTTTCAGATGTAGGACAAAGTACAAACATGGAGGAAGAGTTCACAGCAGCAGTTATCATCGCCATTGTCATCGGCATCATCATCTTCATCGTAGCATTCGTTCTGCTGTTCCTTTTCTTTTGCAGAGAAAAAGGTATTCTTTCTCATGCTTCAGTATCTATAAGAACATTTCTTTGTTGATTTCATTTTTAAGTTCAATGTGTCTTTAAAAATTAAATTTGATTTCTTCTTAATTTTTTATTTGAAGAACAAAATAATGGAGTTTGTAGATAAATTGTCATTATCAGATTGATTTGTTTTTATGTAGTGTCATTCTTGAAAGGTAAACCTTGTAGTCTAGGGAATAGAAGTACATATGTATATAAACATTAAACAGATCTTTTCTATAGAATTGGGATTAGCTTGATTTATTTTATTTAGAGAATACCACCAGGGTATTTGTTTTTATCCAATTTGAAAACAGGAATTACTGGTACAATTCTTCATAAGCACATTCTTCGTTATAAGTTTTATGAGATAAAGTAGTTGAAATTATATCATAAAAGGTTGTAAAGATCAAGTAGGCCAGATTAGCCTAAGGCAATTTTTTTTCCCTATTGATATACAAGCACCGTATATGTTCTAATAAGTGCTGATATTTTTTTCTGTCCCACCTCTTCTTATTTTAAGGGTAAAATTAAATTTTGGAAACTGAATCATTGTTTTGAAATTATAAAATTAACTAGAGCAAAGCTCGTTGCAAAGCAACGAGTAGGTCTTCCGTCATGTTTGACCGGATTCATTTTTAACAAAAATGAGAAATAACGTCCAAAAATGGTTTGATTCCTAATCCATGTTAATTATGTTAATTATTGCAAACATAAGCTATTTTCTGTTACTTCCGGTTTAACCGGAAGTGACGACGTCGGACGGAAAATTAATTTTCAAGGTCCCAGAGGCATATGTTACAAAAAAATTGTCAACAACGGCAGAAATACGCGTTTTCCGACTACTTCCGGTTTGGCCGGAAGTGACGACGCCGGACGTATTTTGACTACTTTAATAAATATAGCTTGACATTCTGAACAACTTTTCTTCTTTGACGTATCACAAATTCTCAATACTTTTTGAGATATAAAGGAAAAACTTTCGGCCCCTCCAGGCCCCTAATTTAAGGGGCCAGCCCTTTTTTCGAGATGTCATTTGAAAGATCTTGAAATTATACACCTTTTTTGTTCTACATGCTTTAACAAAATATTTCTAGGTAAAAAGTTATCGTTGATAAGGTGCTTAAAATTTTGAAATTCTTGATAGGACTATTTTCAGGCCATACTTCCGGTGGTTGTGATATACTTAGTGCACTTCTCCAAAGGTTGCTCTAAGCATCACTGAAAATTTCAAGCTTCTGTGTTAAGTGCTTTTTGAGAAAACTGCCGGACAAAGAGACCCTCTAAAAATCACTAAATCGCAGAAAACTACGAACCGGAAGTGACGTCATCAAAATAAAAAAATATATATCTAGATTTTTTGATGTTCTATCAGACCTGAAAGTTTCATGAAAATCGATCGAGCCGTTCTCGAGAAATCGCGCGTACAAAATCGGTAAGAAAAAAAAACAATAATAACTAGAAACGATCTCGTTGCGAGCAACGAGAGGTCTTCCGTCTGATTCTGGAAAAAAAAAACTCGTAAAGTTGAGCTGAGAAGTGATTAAAAATTTTGGACACAAATTGAATCCAGGTCGCCAGCGTGAAAATCCAATTCGCTTTTTTCCCCTTTTATCCCCAACGCGCTAACCATTACGCTATTGGGAGTACTGCTCTTAATGTACTTGTGTATACTTTTGCTACAGTACACCTGTCTAAGAATTATAAAAGACGGGCCATTATTCATAATTTCGCGCCAAACGCCACGTTAAATCTTCACGCCTTTTCTTTGGACTGATCTATTAAAAAGGTGTGATAGCTTCAATGAAATTAAGAAAAAAAGAACGTTCTCATAGCCTACATTTCGAGGTTTAGAAAATATATTTAACACACTGTACACATTCTATAGAAAAGTAACACAAAAGCAGTGAAATGACTATAATTAATTTTTTTTTATTTCCCGTCTCAGAAGTGAACTATGCCGATTAGTTACACTTTCATAAAAAGGTTGAAATGTTTCGCCGAAAAACATGCCTCGCTCTACGACAGTCAAGGAATCAGATACCATTTATGTTCAATAACTTGATTCAGATCTTTGAGAAAAGAATGTTAATATAAACCCCATTAGACGATCTTATTAAAATGGTTTTCTTATTTTTGTCTTTTCTATTCGTTTAATATCACACAAGTGTGCATGGGAAAAACAGTGGTTATACGTTTTATACTTACTATATACATGCATCGATATTGTTTCTTGAAAAACTATAACTTATAACTATGATTTAAGATCTGTTTTTCCGTCTTGCAAAACAAATGATAATAGGTATCTCTCATTTGCACATTTAGTCTTTTCTTTTTCTACTTTGAGAACCAACCAAAAGCAGTTACAGAAGACGTTTGAGAAGACCCTGGAATAAATCTTTAGTTTGATACAGAATTGTAACTAATTCGTAATTACTACGTGATCTATTAACGCGCAAACCATTAAGCTACTGCTCTAAATATACTTGTGTATACATTTGCAACAGTACACCTGTCTAAGAATTATAAAAGGCGGGCCACTATTGATAATTTCGTGCCAAACACCACGAGTAAATATTCGCGTCTTTTCTTTGGACTGATCTATTAAATAGATGTGATAGCTTCAATGAAATTAAATAAATCAAACGTTCTTATCGCCTTTATTTTATTTCGACGTTAAGAAGGTATATTAAACACAATGTACATATTACATATCGTATCTAGCCCAGTTAAACTAAAGCAGCGAAACGGAAATTAAGTTTTAAGATTGACACGTAATTACAACGTACTACTACGTAAAAGTCCAAGTAGTTTTCTACATTTCATGCATCCTTATGTAAGAATGGTTTAATCAAACGCTCAGCTGCCTTCATAAACCCCTACTCGCGAAATGGCGGAGTTGACAGAGGCAGACGCCATCTTGGACCCGCTTCAGATTTTCAAATATTAATATCTAGAGTTCAGATTAACCAATATTCAAACAACTTATACAGTAAACATCAATAGAAGGGTCTCTATTAATATTCCAAAAATAAATAAAAAATATTTAAAAACAAAAAAGTTAGAAAATACGATTTTTTCAATTCGCTTCTCCTAACGACAGGAAGTACTGACGACGAACGAAAGGTCGCGTCCTGGATGGTAAATATCACGATCTATAATCCCTGAAAGTTTCATGTTGATATCTTTTACCGTTTTTGAGATTAACTGCAGACAAAATTGCATTTTAAAATCAGAAAATTGTCCGTAACTTCGCACCAGAGAAAAATTTCCAAAAAATCTCTCGGATAAAATAACTTCAGAAAACAACACATTGTTCCAGCAAATTTCATGAAAATCCATCCAGTAGTCTTCGAGAAATCGCGTGCACAAAATTAGATGGTCAGAAAAATAATAATAAGAAACAATAGAATCGCTATAAGGTCTTCCGTGAAGACGGAAGACCTTAATAAAAATAGTGGAAAAGAAACCTAAGAAAAACAATAAGGTCTTCCGCTGAAGACGGAAGACCTTAATAATAATGATCTTATAGTAAAAGAAAAAAAAAAGTGCATAATTTGTATATGAAAAAGGTGCATTTCTGTGCTGATATCAAAGTATTGCTGCCAATCTAGGTGAATTCAGCACTTAAACCATCAATCAAAAATAAATCTGAAATGCAAACATTGTGAAGACTAAATCAACATTTGAGTTTACTGTAGTTAAATTTGGTAGAGGGAAAGAATGGGATATTTTAATGCTAAAATCTGAAAGGATTTTATGACACTGTTTAAAATTAGATACTTAGGATATGCTTATGTACATTGCACACAAATAAAACCTTTAAAATAAAGTTTAAAAGATCAAAAGATATTAGAAAGGTTTAAGTTTTTGCGGACAAACGGACAGACCGATGGATGGACACGACAAAAACTACCTGAATCTTCGCTTATGGGGGAATAAATAGACTAACCATGAGAACTGGACAATAATGTCTATTTTCCTGTATATACTGGTATATAACTTTTCAGAACCTCCTCTTTTTCCTACATGTCTGTAAAAATTAAAAAAGGAGATAATTTATATTATGATTATAAAAGCCAGCTCTCTTTGTACTTGTATGTGCTGTGATTCCATATTGCTCTTTAAAAGAAAATTGCTTTAATAGACAATTATTAAGGAATTCTTAATGCTTTAAAAAGGTACAATTATAACAAATGTCCTTGAATTTCTTATATAGCTATTTGAGAAAATCAAATATGCTTGTTTTTCCAGATCAGATTTTTAAAAGGCATTGAGGTGAAAGGAAATTTTACAATGATCTCAAAACATTGGCTCAGTCTATAAAATATAAACCAACCTCAAAATTGTTAATCAAATCACAATTAAATTAAATCTTTGTTTCCTTTCAAATGATAAATCTGAGAGATTGGTAAGCAGGTGATTTATACAGGTCGATATATAATATTTGGCCTAAAATCCTTTCACTTCACTGGTAGTTCTTTCCTGAAATATTTTTCATTCAAGTTATTGTAAACTGTTTTAATTTGGTGATTGACTATATTAGCTATATTTTTGTACTATGACTGGTTATAGCTGGAATGTCTGTCCAGCTGATTCTGGGATAATATTCAGTCAGAGAGAAGATACTCAACTGTGTAAAACTTGCAGGGAAAAGAACAAGACCATGCAGCTTTAGAAATTTGTTCAATAAATACTTGTGATTTTTAATGAAAATTCATTGAACAGATCAATACTGTAAACAAATTTATTCACAACTTTTAATATTCTTGATAAATACTCAATTGAATAATAAATAGACAAATAAATGATTAGATTCAGGAAATATTTGAACAAAAGAAGGTTGTGAATCTTGCAGTTATTTCTTGTATATGAATGAAAGTTGGTTGACAGTATCTAGAAAATAATATTGGCCTTAAAGATTAATACTTTATTTCTAGTGCCTTGTTTTGGCCAAAATGATGTAATACCAGAGGGAACTACACCTTGGAAGTATGTCAACAGATACGGAGAAACTAATCTGAAATTTGTGAATTATCGTCTACAAGACGTCAGGGAACGAAAGAGACGTAAGCGTGTTGATCGTCGACCGTTCTCCTCCAGAGAGGGGCCGTACGGACCAGAGGTGGCTCTTGGATACAATACTGAGGACTCCATTAACTTCAGGGATGCACCCGAAACTTTGTATGTCAAATTTTATATATGAGTGGCATACATGCATATGAAGCCCAAAGCATAGATTATAAACTGGATTTTTTTTATCTGAAATTATTCGTGAACTACTATCATGAAGTGTTTATTTTAGCTATGCTTAAACAAAAATCTAATCCTGAAATGTATAGTCATAATTACATGTATTGTCAATACTTGATATCGCGATTACTTAACTTAGCGGAACTCTTTCGCGAAGGAGGTAGGAATCGTCTGTTGGGTGGGGGCAATGTGCTATTCAATACAATGCAAGATCAATCATTGTAGCATTTATAAGGACAGATAAGTAAAAAATCCTGGTGGAATACCTCGCTAAACAATTGCTGAACCAGCCATATATATTTTTTAGAGGAGCCAATCCTAAATTGTCCAATTTTTAACGATATTTTTAATAAAGCGGACTCTTCTCCTTAGATTTTCATTGAAAATCGTCACATTTTTAAGCAGATAAAATATTCCAAACTTTCCTTATTTGACAATCTACTATTTGGAGTTCAACATCTGGCAAAACATCGTGATTTCGGCATTAAATTGTTCGAATCATTTGATTGTCACTACTGTAAACAATGTCATTTGCCCCCAGAAATGTAGACTTTTCTCGACTCCCCCGCAAAAGAGCGGTAGTAAGTTAGATAACTGCGAAGTTCTCATTGGTAGTCGCGATATAACGTATTTGTAATGGAGAAAGGGAGACAAACAAAACTCTTGTAGAGTTTGCAAGCATCTTGCTCTGCTTTAAGGGAGATAACTTTTACAAACCTTATACTAAATGTATAACCAAAAGATGTTTTATTCAGAAAGGAACTAGATCAAATTGATTAATGAATTTATTTTTCTATTTTTTAGAACACCCAGACATCTACCACCCATCTCATCAAACATAGTGGAGGAAACCTATGAAAAACCTAAAAAGAGAAGAAAAAAGAAGAGAAAGAATGTGTCCCCAGACCGAGAACCAAGGGCACTGAAACCGCTGAAGGGGTCAGGGTTCAGGTCATCAGCGCCACCTAGTGAAAGTGGCTCACAAAGGGGAGAAAGGGGAGATAACCATTATATAGACCCTGTACATTCTGACACTAGGAATGGACATATTAAAATAGATTCTGACAACGAAGATTACAGATGAGAGTTAAACAGTTGTAGAAATGATTAATTTTTTAATTTTTGGGTAGGAGCCCTTCGTCCTAGTCCTCTATCTATTGCTGTTCTGTGTAATAAGAGAGGGAAGCTGAAATAAAAATTTTCTGGGGCAGATTTGAGGCAGTAATAAATTTTGATAAGGAAGATAATGGCATTTTAAAGTTCAGTTGAAAATTTGACATTTAAATGAAATGATTCAAATTAATTACAACAGTTTATATGATACAGTTTTTATTTGAATGTGGTTTTTACATGTAATTCTTGACTTGAGGGGCTAGCTGATATTAACATAGAAAAACGAGGGTACATGCTTGTTTGCATTAATTGATACAATATAGAAACGCATTCAAAGCAGTGAATTTTGTTTCAATGAAAATTGTTTCAGATTTCTGCTCAATGTTGAAAAAGTGTAAACTCCTGAGTTTTGAGTGCATTTGTATTATAATCATGATAACTTAACATTAGAATATTTTTGACATTCCTTAACAAGATATATGTTCGACAGTTTAAGCTTTAAGTAGAATGTTTTACACATTAAAATTGAAACGCATGTGTTTTTGTGAATGATTATTGGACAGTGTGCATTAATTGCAATCAGATTTCTTAACTTATGGTAGAATTTGCATGTATAGCTTTAGAAATTCTTTTAAAAGAATGCTTTTGAAGTTGGAATATGAGAGATATGCATTATGAATTAATTTAGAAATACTTATATTAATTTAGAATTGATAAGGGTAGCATTGTATTGACAAATCATCTGTGATAAAAGAGTAAAAATTTGGTGCCAAATACCTATGTACTCAATTAAGTAACAATACTGTTGATCAATAAGGTTTTGTGCTTATTTGTCTGTTAAATGTTTTAATTTATGTTTGTATTTTATGTAATCTTTTGTTTATATTATAACATGAATGATTTTAATATTCACAGAATTAGTCTACTTTTTTTTGGTTTGATAATGTTATCATTTAGTTTGCTTATGTGAACATTTCCATAAACACCAAAAGGCATTTAAGCTGATAATTCTCACACTAGAAAATAACTGATTTATCGCATCATAAAAAAAAAAAGAGTTGATCCTTATATTTCTTTTCTAACTTGTCTTTGAGTCAATTTAAAAATATTTTTGTTCAATAATAAGAAATCTCAGCATCTCTGCCTAGTTAATATTTACTATAATTAGCAACACAGTGAAGAAAGCATGCAGTTCTGTGAAGTGAGGAGAAAATTACATTATATTAAGTTTTTAAAACTATTACATTATTCATTGTTTAATAAAGTGAAAGACTAAATGATTTTGGTTGAAATAAAATTTAGGATAGTTTTAGTTTCAAGGAAAAAATTAACTTAAAGTAAAAATGTCAAACTTAAAAATAAGAAGGGGATGCAAAACCTCCAAAAGTGATACATGAAGCGTTGTTATGTACTCAAAAACAATTGACATAACTGTGTATAAGGTGTGTTTGGCAGCTATGTTATATTACACAAATACAGCAACATTAATTACTGCATGTGTGTCTTTTTTACAACTTTGTGAAGTACTGACGTATTTGCTAGGTTTCATTCTTTACTTCCTACCTCTATCTATATAGACCTATATCTATATAGATACATGTACTATGTAGCATTTTTTTTTTTATCAAGAGCACAGAATTTGAGAAAAATTACTATCTATGAATTGAAATTTGATCATGCAATTTAACATGTTTTATGATGTGCACTAGCTGATATCAAAAACTTGTAATAGTCTGTAGATTTACAGATATAAATTTGATTAAGAATTATCATTGATCTGGCTTGTTTCTTTTGATATTCCTTAATATGAAGGTAACTATTACATTGGAAAATTATTTTTTTAGCTCACTTCAGTGAAGTTTGGACAGCTTTAATTTTAATTTAAATACATGTACCTTCAGTGTCGGTGTACCAGGTTAAAGTTTTTGGAGCAAATTTCTTTTAAACTATTTTATACTTCTTTGCTCTTTATTAACCAGAGGTGCTAGCTTGGAAGATGCCTCTAGTGTGTTTCATGGTACCAGTCAAGGTTTATGCTGCTATTTCAGCTAGAGGATGACCAGTTTTATATTTTTTCGAGCAGGTTGATTCTGAAGACAACAGATTGATGCATCTAAGCATGTACACTATCAGGCCTTCTTCCATTGCTGGATATGACCTACATTTTCCAGATGAGTGACCAGCTGGTTAAGCTACCTTTTTAGAGAAAATTCATTTTAAAATTTTGATTAGTCCTTGTTGACCAAACTTGCAAGTTGCATGCATAGCACAGTGCTTAAAAGCATCTGCTCGAGAGCTGCAGAGAAAGGAGCTAATCCTTATGTCACAGTTCTAGATCTACTGAAGAGCTTGGAGACTGCTTCTTTGGATGAGATTGTATACATCGAGATCCCGTGTTGCGAATAGATGTTGGCACAAAAAAGATACCTTAATACTCAATGGCCCTGACTGCTGAGTATAAGAATAAATTTACAACCCTCCATCAGCAAGTGGTGGCTGTCCATTTGAGTAAAAAATTCTTGAGAGGGACATTACACAACAACAAACCAAACTTGCACGGATGATACATTTTCTTCCAAGGATGCATATTACAATACTAGACTTGCTTCAGATGCTGGATTTGACTTCTGGTACATACCGGGTATTTCAGGTATGGTTAAAATTCTAGAGCAAATCTATTGTCAAGAAAGGATGTATTCACTTTAACAAAAGAATTGACCTATAGGAGAGAACAATTTCCCGGAAAAGTAACATTTAAAAATCAATCTTTATTTGTTGTTTTCTACAGTAAACATGTCTAAATTTTTCAAATTTGTATTTTATACCTAAAATTAATTATTTACAACTTTACAATAAACCACCAAAGTTGACCGAAACACCATTTTGTCCGTTAAAGTGTTGATTTTTGCATGAATTTTGGCCTATAAGTCCTTCAGGGCAAGCCTACCCCAAAATCAAATTTTGATATTTTGATAGAATAGGATGTAAGAAATAATTTAAGATAAGATTTTTTTAGGGGCACCCCTGCACTGGGGTTGAAATTCACAAAAAACCTACAAAAAATAAGGAAACCTGATTTTCATAATCTGCTTTAAATTTATGCCCAACATATTTATAGTCAGACTAGCTCAGTTGATATATACGATGACTTTTACACCTTGGGAACTTTCTTTTTAAAGTCAGGGGTTCGAATCCATCTGGTAAACACTTCAATTTTTAAATTTCGCCTTTTCAAAGACTATTTTAATATTTTTATAGACTTGTGTATTTTTCCTTTAATTATCTATCCTTTATGCACGACCCTTCTTGATATAAGAAACACTAAAGAGATATCAAATCGTAACAATCCAAAGTACAGTTGTCAGTCAGGTGGAACGAACCTCAGTATAAGCACACTTTCTCCGAGGACAAGAATAACTCACTATGTGTTGCTCAATACAGGTATTCTTGGCAGCATTGAGCTGCGATGAATTTCAATTGTACATATTCCTTAGAATTTAATCACATTGATTTTGGCTACATATTTCAGTAAATGCACTCCCTTGGATTCATTTAAGTCTATATAATTTGCACACAATAATGACATGTTTTATTATATCCACGGATAAATAGCCTAGACATTAAGAATAGAATTTCAGAGACAATAGACATTACCTTTATGCACAAAAGAAGTACATGTAATGACAAATATCAATTATTACATTTGGAGATAACAAACTCAGAAAATCAATGAAAGGATTCCTCCTACCTCTACTCACTGACATAAAGATTTAGGAAAAACAAAATGTTATAGGTATTCAGCCTAATGTCATTAATTGGAATGGAAATCGACAAGCTTTTTGTAGAGAAAAAAAACCAAGCCCGGTCCTATAGATCAGATCCATATTTATAATGAAGTGATCCTTTTAAGGCTAACTGAACCAAACTTGCTTTAAACTCTGTTTCACGTATGTTAGTAAAGCATTGCTATATATTCAGCTCTTCTTGTTGATTTGTATTATTTTCTTTTTTGCTCGGTTAAAACTAGAATTCAATAACTTGCTGTCAGAAAATCTTTTTTTCAATTTTACTTACCACTTACCATAATTGTAAAATAAAAATAATATCTAGATGAATAAGATCAACAAAATTATATTTTCCAATTTTATTTGATTTTAAAAACTTTTTAATTGATATTTCACTGTCTTAAAAATTGTGTGATAACAATGGTATACATTAAAAGACAGGCAGTATAGAACTTCCATACAAATAACAGCTAAGGACAAACGGTGCCAGAGTTAATTGTACTCTGTCTTACACCTGCAGACATTGATTCAATAACAAAACACTATACATGTACTTCTTTCATGTGTAAACGTTACATATCAAACATTTATAAAATGCTTAACATAATTTACTCAACAATGAAATAAATTAAACTCTTAACAAGGTAATAGAAATATCTTGTAGTTCATTTAAAAGCAAACTGAGTATGGTACATTACAATTAATAAACCTCACCAATGCTATAGCTCCATTAAGTTTAAAAAATATCACAGGCACAGATTACAAGACTTAATCTTTGTTATTTTAAAGATTTAGATATTAAACTGCATGGTAAGAATGTGGCCAAAGTAATGAGAAATAAAACCCCATGTTCCCGTAAAACAAATCAATATACTCCTATAAAACACCTTATAAAAACAAAGGTACATAAATCTTTCAACATCTCTCTCTCTTTCTGCATAAAGTCCAAGGAGAATGTAAAATTCTGAATATATAAATAAAAGTTAGCCTCACATACACCTAGATCACACAGTGTTAAGTAAAAGTACTGCGTACTACATGTACTAAGCAATACTTTGAATCAAACATTTGTGCAGACAAATCATAAAAAATAATAAATGCCTTAAAAAGACTATAAAGACCTTATATTCCAGAGAGTTTTCAAATGATCTCCCATCCATTTGTTCCTTTTTAATGTAACGTCATGACCAATAATAATTAGAACTGATTTTTTTTTTTTTAGAAAATTTTTTTTAGGCTTCAAATAAGAGTCTTCTCTAACATTTTCACAGCCTAGGCTGCTACTTTTTCTGTTTCTTTAGGGGAGGGCCAGTTCACGGGGGACTTCGCTGCAGACAGTTGTTGTAACTCAGGTTCTGGAGATCCTTTAGGGGTTGCAGATTTGACCCTAGAAGCTGGTCTGGGCCAGTCGAGGGGAGTCTTTGCTCCTGTTGCAGGTCTGCCAGCGGGGCTGATTGGGGCCAGTTTGGGGCTGGCTCGCGTGATTGGCTCGGGGTTTTTGGCTCCTGACCTCAGTGAACCATTGACTGCTACATTGGAGGCAGTAATTGGGTCTAATGGAGCTAGAGGAGAGGAAGGAGGGATGGGATCCAGGGGTTTGGGAGGGACTCCCTCCAACCCTTTATCTGCATCCATGTCAGCTTTTATTGGCAGTGGGTCAGGTACCTGTTTAGAGTTGTAATATTTTATGAGCGCAAAATAAAATTTGTTTTTGTTGACATCAATGAAATTCAAACAATTAATATACAGTTGAACTTTGGTATTTCGAACTCCAATATCTCGAAAACCATGTATTAATATGCCGAAATGATGAGGAAGTCCCGACCACATATTCTTAAAATATTTTATTCTCAATATCTCAAATCTTCAGATATCTCAGAAATTTTTTCTCAGCCCATCAGGTTAAAGATAATGAAGTTTGACTGTATAGCAAAATAATATTAAGTATTATATGAAAAAGAAAAAAAAAAGTGAACTCACATGTGGCCTCTTTAGTTTTCCACTGAGGATTATGTCGCCATCTGTCTTGCATCTCTCTAACCTCACTTGTGAATGAAAAGCTCTAGCAGTGCTATTCATCATTTTGTTGCCTGAAAATTGTAACATTTATGATCTAATGTTTTATTAAATAAACAATAATAGCAAATGCCAAATGAAATACTGCTGACGATATATAAACCATGAGCATCAAATGAGAACAATTTTATAACCTGGTATATGTAGAGGCATGTCCCATGTTCCAACAAAGTTTCCCCATGGAGATTCCCTTGACCTTTTAACCCCTTGAAGGAGATGTCCTCTGTTGCTAGCTACAATTTGTGTAAATCCATCAAATGCTCTTGGCCTCTGAAAAATTAAAATGATAAGAATTCTTAACTACATAACATTCTACTATATTTCTTGTAAATGATTTAGCAAGTTACCATAAAAATGTTAATTTTGGAATATTTTATTTGGAGAAATAAGTTAATTAACATTTACTTTTTTCATAATATATAGACACTTACTTCTCGAAACTGTTTAGGGACCTCCCAGTTCTGTAAGCGCTTGGGATGAAATGCCTGATCATACTGAAACATTGGAAATAAAAAAATATATATGGACTGTATTACTTCATAAGCACTGAGAAGCATATGAATCTCTTGATTATCAAAGAAGTCATTAAAAGAAGTTTTCATGGCTTTGAAGCAGTATTTAAGTTTTGAAATTAAATTAGTAACAGGATAAAATGTAGCTGCAGATCTGAACCTCTCTGAAAAAATACAGTGCGCCACCCATTGAAAAAACTGTATATTTATTGCGCACAAAAAAGTGCGCTCGGTTTTCGATTTATTTCTCCATGTTCCTAAAACTGTATTCTCAAAATATTACTAATTACTAACCGTGTGTTCCTTACATATTCTTTGACTCTTTCCACAACAAAACATTTGTCATAATTGTTCTTAATAGTCCTCCTGACCCTGATATTGTAATCATCGAACATTTCGCTTATTTATACTGCCATTTTGGTTTCAAAGGTAATTCGGTCCAATATGCTTTGTTCAGATTTCAACTTCGAGAGTACTTGATAGATAAGAGAGAGAATTTTTTAAATCATCCCTTTTTTGCAATTGAGGTAAGAATTTGGAAGAAATAATCAAGAACCGAGTGCACTTTTTTGTGTGCGATAAATATACAGTTTTTTCAATGGGTGGCACTGTAGCTCTCCGGTCTATCAATATATATTTTTCGGAGAGCTACAGATCTGCAGCTAGATAATATGCAACATTTCAATTGAATTCAAATGCAGGCATGAAGCACAGAGCATGCAGATATTGATTGCATCATGGGTATTTCAAATTGTTAAATTCATTGTGAATATTTCATGAATAGGACTAAATTAATTACCTACACAAAATATACATAATCTTTTGAATCTATTCATGTATGCATATACATGTACTACTGTAACAGTAGTCCTATTTAAATATGAAAATATACCATTGGATCATAGACCATACTGCAGCTCACCTGAGCACTTTTGCTAGGAAGAAGCAGAATTCATTTCAGTATTGAAAAGTTTAATATACATGTATTAAGTTTTTTTTATTATAATCGAATCTACACCTTTTGATGATGCTTTCATACATGGTTTGCTGTTCATGTGAAAACGATTTTAAATAATTTCTGTGTATTCAGAGTTCATTTATGAAACTTTGATTACTTACTAGAATCATATTGTTGCTCCATCCTATCCCTCAGGGATCTTAATTTGAGCAATCTTGAATCTACACAGGGGGTTATGTTTCCACAAAAAGTTTAATTTTTTCCTATACAATGGTTCTTGAGAAGAAGATTCTTAGAATATGTCAGTATTTTTTTTTTCTAATTCCTATAAACTATCCTTTCTTTGAAGTGAGTGAAAAATAGTTTCATCAATATTTCAATGAATCATGCAACATTTCTTTAATCACTCAAATTTAAAGCAAAAAGTGTAGGATATTAAAATTTGCCAATATTTTTATCTAATGAAAAAACAACATATTTGAATATATTATTATATGTGAGTTTAATCTAAATAAATATAAAAGAAAAGACAGAGGCTTTCATATTTAACATAATAAAATGTAGTTTTCATTCTAGCCTAGACCTTTAAAACATATGCCATTTTATAGTTTGCATTCGCGAATGTTCTATTTCTTTTGAACTGCTCGATCATTCACAGTCTTCCTATTTTTAAATGATATTTGTTGCATTTATTAAACCTGAAATCAATAGAGCAACATTGCTTTATTTTAAGTGCATTGATGCTTTGATAAATCAACCGAATGTAGGCCAGATGAAGGATGAATGAATTGATTGTGTGATGATTTTCCTCAGCTGTGCAGTGTGAACTGAGTCCTTATTTCCTACCTGATTGGCACTGAAATGTAACGACATCACGGTAGATTACAGATAAACACGGACTGATTAAATGCTGGCCTCTCTCGCTGGGCTACTTCGTCAATGAACAAAATCCTCTTGTTCCCAGTCACACTACCATAACAAAGCTGTCAGGTTGCTAAGGATGCAAGTTCCGCAGTGAATTTGATTTAAAAAATATATATGTAGACAAAATAAAAGGCTGATCAAAATTCTTTTTCTCAATTTGGTAAAGAAACATATAACATAACCTAAACATATCTTTTTAATTATTTATTTAATGAAACTAAAAGGCTGAACATTCTCTGCGTTCCACTCACTTCCGGTCGGAAGAGACACGAGAGACAGCGACGATGACACTTTTCCACTTTGGAAATTGTGTGGCGCTTGCTTATGTGCCTTATGCAATTGTTTACAAATGTTCAGGACTGTAAGTTCATTGTTAACCTAAAAGTCTTCTTTACAATTCCAAGATATCTCAGATATCTTGCTTGAACTGGGCAGACAACCATTGTACACTCATTCTGAATTTTCTCAGTTGTGGCGTGTGCACAGGCTACCAAAACGGTTGACATACACCTCTGATATTCGGAGCTCTGAATAAATTTTTAATGTTTTGCATATGACAGGCATCAAAATTCAAACATCCAATTTATGTTGACACACCCCAAACTAGGGATGGGTATCGCCAAAAATTTCGTAACGCGATATATCAGTCTAGACGAACTCCAAAAACGGCGTGAACTCCAAAAAAGAAGTCTTTGGCACCGTCATGCATTGCGGCAAAATGGCTTCCGATGTAAACAAACGATGGATTGTCGTTCGCTTTGTCCACTAATACGACTGAATAATGGCTGTATTTAGTAAACTGTGACTGGATTTCAATTTTTGTTGAATAAATAATTGTACCCACTAAATTATTAAGTGGTTATTGACCTATTTATCGCTCTGTATTCTTGCATAATAGTGATTTGGGATATACGTACGACACCGGGATTCAATAAAGTCGGTAAGAATTAATTTCTAACTTAAATTTATTGTCCCCATGATTTTAATTTTATGCCACCCCCACTATAAAGATGCTTAAATTTGACTTCTAAGACACTTATATATCGTATTTTTTTAAATTTTTTTTTGAAAAACCGCACAATTTTGGCGGCGGGGCAGAGATATTAAGAGGTTCGATTTGAGAAGACTTTTTAACCGTAAATTTAAAAGAATGATTTTTTTTAAAGTTCTTAAACTCAGAGATTATAATTCTGAAAATGTTTTCATGATTATATCTATTCATATGTGAAAACATTAGGTATATAGCGATGGTGATAACTAACGCTCTCAATATATGCAGATGTCATACAGGATATATGACGAAATAATATTACAAATAGGTAAAAATTCGGTCAATGTTTAACAGTTACAAGATATATATATTACATTGTTCAATTTTACATATTTTTCCCTTTCATTATATATTTAATTCCCAAACGTTAATTTTTCTTGGTATTTGATCTTACTTGAAACGTGAACTTTCTTCAAAAAAGCCTCGGAGAAAATGTGGAAACTGAATGGATTCTCATGTAAATGTCACCTGATCGACTCTTATTTATGATTAAAACCATCAATTCAGTACTTTTTTAATTATTGGTAAGATGTATTTACAATACATTTGCTCACTGCTGATCTAAACATGCTGAAATTCATTCGTACACGATAGACATGAAAAACAGAGGAAATTCGAACTGAAAATTCGCCAGCGTTCCTTACTTACAAAATAAACTTCTAAAATCAGTAAAAGTAGTTCTAAAATGACTAACTTAGTCGCTACAAACAAATTATCAACCACAGAGATGTTTTCATCAGATTACGACTGTTTAATTTGTATTTTGTATCCTACTTGTACGATGTCTGGCTGAACCTCGAAGTTGGTCAACTTTGACTTGAAATTAAAAACTATTTGCACATGAAATCAAAATTCTAACAAATACGTTCTCTAAAACTATTTATTATTAATCATTTCTGAGAACTTACATCATTGTAAGGTAATCCAATTTTTTGCAAAAACACTTTTTTATAAGAGCCCACTTTTCACGATTTTTCACCGTTTTTTATATAACTGCGCATGCGTTGGACTCGTTTTTTGGAGTCTTTTCTGGACTGAAATTCTCACTTCCGTTAACGCCGTTTTTGGAGTTCGTCTAGACTGTATATCACGATTTTTCCCCACAATATCACGATAAAATCATGATATTTTTAAAAGCAGTTTTTACAATGATTTTATATAAAAAGTCATTATTTTTTTTAAAAATTTGCTTGAAAAACAAAATTTTATTTTCTTGAAATATTGATGTATATCAAATTAACTATGTTTGGACGGTAAGATGCCGTTCTTTTCACGTTTTACAACATTTTTAAACTTTCCGATTTGTAATTTGAAAAGATAAAACAAGTAAATGAATAATTTCTGGGCTTCATAATATGTACTTAAATACCGGTATTAAGGTCTCCGTATCACGATACGTATCACGCAACAAAAAATCGCGATATACCGGTATACCGATAAGATCGCACATCCCTACCCCAAACTCTACCTGAATCAAGATCAATAATTTACCGCCTGTCAATAATAGAAAAAAACAATCATTTATGATTTGATTGACAATCCAGCTACCTGTGCTACCTGATAAACTGAATTTGCATGTTTTGAAGACCATTGCCTGGTCAAGCATCAAACACTTTCATGTACCTGCCTTGTATACACAGATGATCCACGCTGGTTACAAAAACCAGTAAGGTCTAATGTTGGTTATTTTATCTCAAAAAAAATTATTTAGAGTAGATAATCAAAACACGGATCTCATAAAATATTTGTTTGTAATCCTCAGGACTGTTTGGTATTTGTACCATATGGCGTCTATGATATTTGTAGAATTTAGGCCGTTCAAAGAAATGTCCAAATTATATTGCTCAAATTTCCTCTAACTCTGTGTATATTCTTAATGAAAAGGTGAAGATAATGAACAGTAACGATCCTTAGAAGAAATCTTTCAAATAATAAAATTTTGTTAACACACAAACACTTGGAAATATTGAATAATATAAACAACATTGTTGACCTGAGAGTAGAAAAATCTACTGATTGTGGTAAATGTGAATGGAAATTTTGTTCTTAATGTCAATATACACCCATTTTTTAATTATGTTGATCTATTTTATTGAAGATTAAAAAAATACATAGATTTGGTTGCATCGTAGTTTTTACTTGTGATGTTTCTTTTCACAAAAAATTATTAATGACATCTTTTTATAATTTTATCCTTCAAAAGATTACGATGAATGCATTTAGTTTACAAATAAATTTTACATGGAAATAATATAGTAATAAGTAGTTTCACTCAAAATTAGACATGAAACATGTAATGTTGACTCTGATTTATACCAAACACAGACCATGCAGACCAGGTAACCATACGGTAAAAAAGAATGGGTCTCTAAGCAAAATTGTTTTAGAAACATACCGTATTTGGGGGAATATAATACACACTTTTTTTCTAAAATAAATTTCTGTGAGAAAGGGATGCGTATTTTACATCACAATGGGATTTTGATAAGTTTTTCTTTCAGGTGAAACACGGCTATCATACGTACATACCGTAGTATTACCAAGAGACATATGCAACTTCTTTTGTTTATTGTCATTTTTAAACTTTGGAAAGTTATTGTTGGAAGGTTTGCTTGTTAAAAATAACACTTTCATAATATTTTGATACTAAAATGACATAAAAAAGCAAGTTAAAATTAATTTGAGCTCCATGTTTATCGTTTCCATGTAGGCCGCCATTACCGATGCTATTTTAAGACTTAACACATTCCTTTGTCACGTGCTTCCATAATCATAGTACATATGCACGTTATCTGCCTGACAAAGTAATAAGTCTTTTTTTTTTAAGAATAATCAAATAAAAATTTTATTTTAGTTCTTAAATAACTCGATGAAAATTCACTGCAACACAAACACCCCTCCATACGTCCAAATGAAAGGAAGCCAATGTCGTGACACATGTGCGCTGGTCACTTGATAACACCCTCTCCACACCCCTCCAGGCAATTAATTGTCTACCGACTCCAAAGCAATGTTTTTACAGTTATAGCAATGATTATTTTCACTGTCCTTTTAATTGCTTTAATTATTTTCTTTGTTAAAAAGCGGGGGTCGGTTTGTAACCTTTTGTATGTGTGAGTGTGTGTTGATTATGACACATTAAACAATTAAACACTTGTTAAATGTAATTTTACCTTATCTTATACTTATTGAACCCTTATTTAAATAATTGAGAGTTAACAAATTAAATATGAAGTAAGCTAGAACCTAAGTGTTATCATTTATTCGTGCTCTGTAGAAAATAAAATATCAGCGACGATTCAGAAGAGGAAAATCGTAGTCTACTTAATTTTTTAAAATACTTTGATGTTTCAATTTCAAGCATGATTACCTAGAACCAAAATTAAATATGACAACTGTTCAAACTTGCGACAATGTATCATGCTTTTTTGAAATAATTATTATTTTACCAAAGAATTATATTTCAAAATCACCGTATGCTTAAAAAATAATTTCTTTTAACACTTTTATGCAACATTATCTTGTGCTTTGTAGAAATTAATGACTAAATAATTTCCTCCACATTGCCGCAATAAGGCAATTGCAGATTAAGAAAAAAATATAAATGTATTTGAAAAAATGTGTGTTCTGTAAATTTTTGACACTTAATCTTCTCGCCGATTTCCCCTACAAATTACCGCGATTTTCAAAGTTCAGTACATCGCTTGGTAAAATTTTCTGTTGCGTATAATACATCAGAACTGTGTTTTTTTTCCTCAGTTCCAGACGCAAAAAGGGGGGTGCGTATTTTACATCAATGCGTATTAAACTCGGCCAAATACGGTAATTAATTTTTGCGCAACACTTTAAACTTTAAAGAAAGTGGAAAATGTAGAGCTAATATTTGTAACATCAAAATGGGATTTTAATTGTTACAGGAAAGGAGGAAATGTATGACTGGACTGGGCATTAAACCTGGAACCCTTACTTACTTTTGATCTCCTTTACAGGGCAGAGTACAGTGCCTTTTGGAAATGTGTACAAGCGGGAGCAGCCTATCTTTTCACACAGCTATGTAAAATGTTGGTATTGGCCACTTTTTTCCCATCCACAGAATTTTCTCCAGAGGGAGTAGATATCCTGGGGGTAGGTCTTTGGAAATTATGCTCGAGAATATATTTAAAATAAAACAGTTTATACATGTATAGCAATATGTAGAAGAAAGGGTATTTAAAAAAGGGATTTAATAAAGGAAAACAGTACCGGTAATTTAACATTATTTTGAAAGAAGAAAAATGACTATATTTGTTGATCTTTTTTCTCAGGAATTTTTAAAGTGTACTGTAGACTTGGCCGATCTGGTAGGCATTCATCTGGTGATGACGAGGATTGCAGGAAAGGGACAGTTAAAGTTCATGGTGGCCGGGTTAGGCTGGGCTACAGCTGAGTTACTTATGACAAGGTGACACCTGACAAATATTTTATTAACTATCTCATATACACTTAACTAAGAGTAATGTGTAGAATGAATCTTTTTTATGATGCATAAATTTACAGATTGTAAAATTTTCAAGTAAGCCCTGTATACTGCATCGTTGGAAACCCATGGGTGATCTCGTCTTTACTTATCACCCATGGGCAATCTCGCAGAAATATCGCAGTGTTGTAATTAGGGCCCCGCAAGAATTTTCGGGTGCCCTCTAGTAATCACTCTGTCTGTCCGTCTGTCTGTCTGTCTGTCTGTCTGTCCGTCTGTCATTCTTCCGTCCACAAATTTTCTGTTTTTTTCTAATAACTTTTTTTATGGTTGCCCAATCAAGTTCAAATTTGGTGTGGTAGTTCAGTAGGCAGAAATACATATTTTGATGCTAAGTTTGGTTCTTTATGTCTTCTGGTTTGGAGCTGGGGTGGTGGGGTAGATTCCTAAACTATGCATAAGAATGAATGGGCAAAGAGAGATAACTGCTGAGAATGTTACCATTGTAAACTGGGAAGGCTGTGCAATTTGTCCTTTGGGATTAATTAACCTTCCACATGAAGAAAATTCTATGCACTATCTTTATCTTTAACATTGAGATGTCTGCAAATGAACTTTTCAGTTTCAGGTCAATTTTGAATGATGTGTACAGTCTCTGTCTGATATATGGATTTGAAATAATGTTCATTCTTTATTTTGGTTAAAATACTGTACATAATGACTTATGATAATTTTATTGAATTCCAAGATATATATTAAGATATTATTTTTTATTTATACTATCTTATTTTTTTTATTATTTATTTATTTTATTTTTTTTGTTGCCTTAATGTTGTTAACTTTAACAGGTAATCAGATAATAACCCATTCCATCAGAGCTAAAAAAGTTCTTGTTGTAAATTTAGAAGAAAAGAATGAGAGAGCAGTAGCCTGCTGCAGAAAATTAAGAGGCTTATTACCGGCCGCCAGGAGGCGGTCGGTTATATGATATGAAAGTTTGAAATCGCTGTGCGTTTCTGCGGAGTTAAAACAATTTAAATAAAAAATATTTAACATTAATATAATAGTGTATTAAAAAGAGCATCTAATTTTTTAACAAGAACACACAATAAACATAAATTTAATCTTTTATAAAGAATGAGGAAAATATTTCATCCAATCCTGATTGAGAAACTTAGACATGTTTGAGGTGCGGAGAAAAATAGGACGTGTGTTGGGCATAGTCTAAAGCAAAGACTGCATTATGTATATTGCACAATTTTTCTTTCTCCATTTAAACAGAATTTGCCGTACGTATTTATTTTAAAATGACGTTTACACATGTACATATATAAACATTTTCAAAAATATGGTTAAATGTTAATTCATCAAAAGACCTAGCAGGCTACAGAATATTACAAGATTTTGCACTAGCAGACGAGGATAATGCACGTTTTACAATGTGCCAAGAATTTTCCCGCTACAACTCAAAGAAACTGAAAAGAGAAGAAATGTAGTGGCGGATCTAGAGGGAGTCTAGTTTTTTTCATTATATAATTAAGAAAACCATGTAATGTCGTGCACATGCATTTAATGTCACAATGATATATATTAACAGATAAGTATGAGATATTTTAAAACAGATCACCATTTCAGTCTTTAGTTGCTTCATAAAAGGAACAATCAATTGGTTTGCGGCCGATTTTAGACGCTTGCGTCAATATATATTTCTTGTCTTTATCTGTCACATGAAGATTAATGAACACCTTTGTCTGCAACTGATGTTTGTTTTGAAGTTGAGGTCAACCCTAGGTGATATTTGCATTCACTGAAGGCTTGAATTTTTTTTAAATACACATTTAGTTTAGTTTTTTTATAAGACATGAGGTTTTCCCTGTTTTATGTAAATACAAGGTTACTATTTACAGGTTTTTTGGACATTCAGGAATGATCTTGGAAATTAAAAAATACAGTTGTTACTTATAATCTTCATATATATTTTTTTTAAAAATATAATGAAGTAAAACTCTCATTCAATGATCTGCAACCTTATATTTCTACCCCTCAGCGGGGCCATTGCTGACTGGTCAGTTTTCTAGTTAAATATGCATGGGTCATCTGATTGGCTGCTTCACAATGTTGCGATGCCAAACAACGAATTACAGTTCGTGTTGCATATGCATGTTCGGCATTGCCAAAACCATGAAAAACTCATTTCGTAGTTAACACGGTGATAAATCCACTCACCGGCGCATTTTGCAGCTAGAAAGAGGTACACCTATATAATATTTGACGGATTTTAATGTCAGTGACCTGTATGAATTGATTTTCATTGTTCTAAATCAAACTTCGCAAGTTTAAACGAGCGTCAAAATATTTACCATAAATAGCAAAGTAATAAAAGTATTTTTCAATATTGAAAAGTTCCAACTTTGTGATTGGTTGACTAAAAACAACACATTAGCATATTTTACGGCGATATTTCGGTGAGTTTGCCCATGGGTAATAAGTAAAGATGAGATCACCCGTGGGTTTCCAATTACAGAATTTTTGCAAGTTATATGTTTGGCATTTTTAAGTAAGACAATAATTTTCACAATTGCTGGTTTCTGCTGTATATATTCTTCTCTGCTAAAAATATACACAAAAATAAAATTTACTAAGCAGACTGTAAATAAAGTTCACACAAATAAAAAGTGATTTACAGGATATACTTTCAAAACTGTAGACATACATTTTTCCACATGGGATTAATTTATGCTATGAACACTGTCACAATTTTTCCATGGAAATTGTCACAACATACTTGAAGTGCATTTAATTAAAGACATATACATGCAGTAACAATCTAAAAAAAAGACATATACATGCAGTAACAATCTAAAAAAAAAAGACATCTACATGCAGTAACAATCTAAAAAGAAAAGACATATACATGCAGTTACAATCTAAAAAAAAAAGACATATACATGCAGTAACAATCTAAAAAAAAAAGACATATACATGCAGTAACAATCTAAAAAAAAAAAAAAGACATATACATGCAGAAACAATCTATTAAAAAAAAGACATATACATGCAGTAACAATCTAAAAAAAAAGTCTGCTTGATTGTTAGTCTGCAGATTGAATAACAATGATTATCTGTTGGACAAAGTACATTTAGAATACTGAAACACAACTTATTTGGATAAGTTTTCCTCATAAAAAAGATTTCAGTTGGTTAAGAACAAGAGACTATACCAAGAAATTTTGTTATATAATCAAGTTGAATGTTAGTTATTTTGTTAGTGCTTTTATAAAGCTTTGACAGATATCTATATTCATATCTCCAACTGATGAATAAATACTTTCATTCAGTTATTTTTCATACAATACTCAGTACTTAATAAATAATGCCACGTAATTGCATACCCAATACCCATGAATGCATGCACTTGACATCTACAGTGGCTGCAATGTTATGGTTGACAAATCAATCGTGTAGAATCGTTCATGTATCGTGAATGATCGTTCGTGTAACCAAATTAAAAAAATGAATAAAGCACAGTTTACATAATTGAATGAAGAACGAACTAATTATCGCTAGTAAACAAGCAATATAGTAAGTCGTACAATATTATGTTCTCATCAAATAGCGTGACCTATTGTGATAAACCATACTTAAATGTTTAACTTTTTTTCTCTGGTGTTCATTCTTGTTAACTACTAAATTGTGGTCAAGATATTTTTAAAATCAATATATCAAAAATAAATATTTTTACAAATAAATAAACATTTCTCAATGCTTACATAAATATTTAGTCAGCAAATGCTCATGGGTACACACGACATGATTTTCGGGGTTTTGTTTATCAGTGTTTATCTCTGGAGCTTACTATTGAATAATAATAAAACTTCAGCAAACAAGAAAAAAGTTGTTGAATAATTGGAAAGTAAATTTTCAGAGATTCACAAATATTGAATCAATGGAAACAAATAGATATAACTTGTAATTTAAGTCATTTCATGTTGCCATTTATTTTTTAATTGTATCCCCCTTTCTGCATATTTTTAAATCCAATTCAATCAAATTTTACCGTACACCTACAGGTACAATTTCTGATAGAAGGAGAAAAAAATCCGTTCTCTTAAGTCGAAGAATTACGCAAGTAATTATTAAAAAAGTAAAATAATAAATAAGTCTTGCATGCATGTAATTAGTTCAGGAATTATCCATGTCTTTTTTTTTTTTTTTTTCAGTCTATAAAATAATAATTGATAATTATTTGAAATTTAAAATCAGTATTAAGCCGTATTTCGTTTTGAAAATATCGATTCCTAAATATTTTGAGTGAAGAATCGTGGGGTTAGTAATCGTGTAAGATTGTGTAACGTGTAGAATCGTGTACATGAAGGGTCATCCGTGTAACAGGTTTAATCGTGCGTTAATCGTGCGGAATCGTTTGTGTAACGTGATTGTTCGTGTAAATTGTCAACAATAACATTGCAGCCACTGTACATGTTAGTTTATCAGTCATCATAAAAATACATACAAAATGTATGATTCAAATATTTTGTAAAATAAATGTTATTGACATTGTTCTAAAGAGAAAACTCTTATTTTAGGTTCATCCCACTCTGGGTTGGTGCAAGAGGTGTAGAATTTGATTGGAAGTACATCCAAATGTGCTTTGAATCTAACATAAACTTGGTGAGTAATGGTTGCTTACAAATCGATGTAGCCAATAGCGTTTCACATTTTTTGTTATCCTGTATAAGGTAGTTGTAACACTCTTCTGGACACCACACATGGGATGGGTTACAAGCACTGCTCTGCAGTTTAGGTGCATGCATAATGCAGTTAAATATAACTGCATGCAAACAGTAAATGCAAACAATGAACTTCAAGGTATAAAGAAAAACTGTATACAGAGTTGTCTTGATAAGTGGAAAAAATTGACAGTTAGTATGAGGATTTTGAAATTATCTTTGGGTTATAAGTATGTGTAGGTACAGTTAAAGCTATTATTCTCGCAGTATATACTATTGATTAATTAACATTGAAAATGTATGTATGTTTATATATATATTTATTTAATAAAGAAAAAAAATGTGTTTCTTTTCATTCAAAGTTGGAATATTTGATAAAGATAAATAAAATCTGTTTAGAATACTATTGAAACACAGAAAACACATAAATTTCAAATGCAAAGGACATCAATAAAGATAAAACGTGCAATTGTTTACATGGAAAGTAGGACATGGTAGAATTTACAAGAATACTCTAAGGGGTACTGCAAGACAAAGGACAAATTTTAGCTGAAAATGAGTTCGAGTTATCCTTCTTGAAACACAAAAAATTGTTACATCAGACAGCGACAGAACTCATCAATCTAATCAGTAATGTGTAAACTGTGATATTTGTGTGTCATTGCACTATTCTAAAGAAAAAAAATTGCCTTGCTTGAACATTTTCTAATTGCATTTATTAGGTGCATCACATAACGACAGCCATGCTGGTCTGGTTACGCGGTAGAAATGATCTTCAGAAGTCGTTTATACCAGTTGTCATGACGTTACTGGCCCTTAGCTGTTACAGACCACTCATTGTAGAGTAAGTATTTCATTCACTGAGGGATGGTTCCTTAAACAATAAAATGCTTTCTTTCTTTAGTTGTAAGCATGGGAATTAATGTCTCAGCTGTTGCAGGAAAAATACATAAAGCCGCTTATGCGAATTATAATGTTATTTTTTTCTGGGTTACTGAAAATGTAAAATCATATCAGAATGCTTCATAACTGATTACATTTTGCACCTGAAAAGTTTGTAATAAGGGAAGAGGTGGGGTTTGTTCACATATTTGTGCTTTACAATGAATTGTGTCCTTTAAATCAATTGCTGTGTCTATTTTCAGGATTCTGATTCATGCATTAGGTCTAGGATCCTGGACGCTCCTCACCGCTAAGGCTTTGTTTACAACCACCGTGAGTGTTGTGGGGCTACAGATCTTCCTGGGACTCTCTGTACAGACATCTAACAACCACTACTAAAACTTTATGATCCTCAATGTACAATGTCTGAAGGAAATGTGTGAAAGTGCAAGTTTATTATTAATGTATAGATGAATATGTGTATTTATGTAACCATGTTGATAGAAAAGAGAACAATTTAATATTGTGCAATATGCATGGTACATGTTGATTTTATAGTACAGCTGTATGTATGATGTTTTATATGTTTCTAAAACATTGTCATATTAAGTATTGTATTTTTAATGAGTTAATATAGTCATATCTATTTATCAATCTTATCATGTTCATTTGAAGAAAAGAAAATTACACAGACAGGTAATATATGTGGATAATATGTTGACAGTTGGACTGTTAGGGCCAGCACATTTATCTGTTCAGTTGGAATTTAGATTGGCCTCTTCCAGCTGCACTTAACATTTTGAATGTTGAGATCCTTACATCACTTAATGTCATATGTTAGTTGCATTACCAAAGTGCAGATTTTTAATAAAGAACCATTAAACTACTATAACTCTGCAATATTCATTTATTTCAAGTTATTTTATGTTTTGGAGAACTTTTGGAGAACACCAGAAAGTTGTTTGAGGCAAATTGCACTTCACAAAGGATTGTCACAATTTGTGAGTCTGGAGGATTACTGTGGAAAAAATTCATTTGGATTAATGTGTAATGTCTGAACTTTCTCTTTGTCCATGCATTGTTGTAAGAGATTGCTGTGCTTGTTAAATACTTGCATATATAGTATACTCTCCACCAACAAGTGACAGCTCCATGTGGATGAAAAATGACTATAAACAACATGCAATCAATCAGTCAATCAGAGATTCTGTTTTATGTAACAAATGGTGTAATTAAAAAAGTTAAAACACCTTTTATTATTATTATTTTATTAATTTATAAAGCGCAAAATCACATATAGTTTCTATGCGCTGTACAATGGTTTTGCTAACATTTAATAACAATATATCAATAAAACCTATAAATTTGTTATGGAAAGTAAATAATCGATAAAACAAAAAGGACCCTAAATAAAACATGGTAGTAAGATGAAATTGGTTAACGTAGGCAAGGCAAAATAAAATGAAAATAAAAACTGTTATGTACACAGGAAAGTACTTCTGAAGTTGAGTTTACGAGAGGTAACACATAGAGTCCTAGATGTTATGCTGGAATTTTACATTCATAGGTTGTATTCACGCTTGAACAAGAGAGTTTTTAGGTTCTTGCGGAATGCTCCATGTGCTTCAAGCTCTCGTAGTTCTAAAGGCAGGTTGTTCCACAGTTGTGCACCTAATGTGCTTATGGCTCTTGCACCATATTTGTTCGATGATTTCTTTACTATTACTTTCCATTTGTCAGATGATGATCTTAAAGTCCTTTGTGGCTGATAAGTAGGGCATAACTCTCTCATATATGGTGATGCTGAGGAGGAGTGTAGAGACTTGTGCATGGTTGTCAGCACTTTAAACACAACACGTTGTTTTACAGGCAGCCAGTG
>PRKT01000034.1:97850-172147 GCA_003671525.1 Saccostrea glomerata | reverse complement strand
TACAAGTTAAATAAAATCAAGGATTTCATTTAGACATGGTTCTTAAAATATAAAGTAAAGGCATATTTTACACCCACAAAAGTATTGCTCAAAAGGTTTATCACTCCTCATGCAGATATTGATTGATTTAGTCAGGCAAGCTTTTTGAAAAGCTGTTACTTCAAACCACTTTAAATTTTAAATAGGTAGTAAGATACTTATATTGATTTTGTATATGCAGAATTTTAAAGTTACCCTTGTATATACCCTTGGAAATCAGCCAAATTTTGTAATGATAAACCACAAGAGCAAAGTCTGATAAAACACACTGACTAATTGTTCAGAGCTTCCATTTAAATTGAACTTACTTTTCAGAACTTCGATTTAAAATTTTTCGAATAAACACTGCTTAAACGGGAATAAAATGATTGTCTATTTCAGGTAAGTTCTCTTGTTCTTTATCAATGTCTTTATTTTCATGCGATACTTTTAACATTTATACTGAAAGGAAAAAGAAACGCATAAGAACATAATACGCGAAAAGTCTTTGGCCATGTGGCCGAAAATTATGAAAATTGGTCATATATGCATTTTTGTTACTTTGCACTTAAATTGCTGGTCAAAACTACTACTGGAAAACATTTTCGAAATAATAGTTTTAATTTAATTTAAAAGTATAATATGCGTTTCTTTTTCCTTTCAGTATATATGGAGCATCTATATAATGAACTGTTTCTAAAGGTCATATACTTATTTTGCCTATGAAAGTTCATGTCACTTCGAAAATGTTCAAACTAAATTTATCATATTTATTGATTTTTTATTTTTACCACATTAAATACGCATATATTATCCTATTATATACTTGTAGTTAGATATAATTACAGAAAATACTAAAGACAATAAAACTAGTCAACAATTCTTTTAATGAACTTTACAATTTGTTCAAGCTGTAAGGTTTTTAATTAGACTGTAATTAAGTTTAGTAAATATACACTGCGCATGTCAAGAAAATGTAAACATGGCGGACATGATTATTTACTACTTTCATTATCACTTTCAAAGTCATGTATAAATTTTTTACTGAATACAAAATAATACTAAAAATGGATAAAAATATTTTATTCCAAATTAAGTAATTTTTATCATATATGTATTTTTTTTACCTGTATTATAATCAAAGCCATTTACTCATTCAGATCTCTTTAGTAATGGGCAAGAAAAATAGTCCTAAATACTGCGATAATTTATAGGAAAATCTAAGACAAAAAAGAAGATTTTCCTGTTATTTCAAACGCATACAAGTAGTTTTAAATTCAGCGATGATATACATAAATCAATTGCAATTCGAAATTCTATAGGCAATTATGCATACATGTAAGAACTTTCGAACGAAGAACAACAACAAGAAGCCATATTTGAAGAAAAAATGGATGAAAAACTCCGAAATTTCAAACGTATATTTGCATTATATGTGATATTAAATCAATATTAATATATATTTTTCATAATTATAGCTTTAAAAAATCGTTTTCTTTTGTAGAATTAAGCAGAGAAAACCAAGAACAGGAGGTGCAACGGTTACATGAGCTCGCCATGTGCCTCGTCTGTGGAACAAAGAAAAGAGAAATTTTGTGTCTTCCCTGTCGTCATTTTATTCTTTGCGGGAACTGTAATAATCTATTTCAAAATTGTCCACAGTGCCAATTACTCATTGAGGTCCGTTTACGTCTGCAAGTGGCGAAATTTCCTATATTTGGAAACGTTGCAAGTAAAGACAATGAAGAAGACTAAATTCTGAATAATGATAAAGTTATGCTACATAATGACACCCTTTGTGTTCTTGGGGAAATATTGCAATACTGAACCTGTAAATGAGTTAAAATTTAATACAGAAATTGAGCTTTGATGGTTTGTCTATATCTACAACTGCATTGCTTAACAGATGAATCTCCACTATATCAATAAAACAATGGCAATGATTTTGTAATTTGTTATTGAAACATGTGAGTTCTTTTTAGCTTTCTTGGAGACTTTGTTGATTTAAAACCAAGTTAAAATTCTAAAACATTTCTACTGCATTTTCTCATAGTCTTATCACATTTCTATGGTTTTGAACATATTTTTGTAAAGAAATGAATTAGGGGTTTCAGAGTTTTATACTGGGAACAATTTTTGAGCAAACCTAATTCCTCATCATATACAGAATGTAATAGGATATCTTCATACAGCATACATATATTCCTTTTAAATAGATAAAACATTAACGTTGAAATTTTAGTCCCTTTTTTTGGCTCAATCCCTGTCCTAAATGTGACAAAATTGTTCTGTACTACAAACAGATGCTTACTGTTTAGAAACTTCCCGGTCAACACATCGAGACTTGTAACCATTCTATTCGCTGCAGGAATTGTTCACTAGTATTTCAAATTAATACTTCTCTCTGGAGGCCACAGTATATACTTGCAGGAGCATGCAAAAGAGCTAGTTTGATTCACTCAAACGGACAAACATGTATTCTAATTTAATGTAGCTAGTTTGTTAAAACTATTGTACAATGATAAAGTATTTGATATAGTTGCAAATTTTAATAAAGTAGAATATTTAAACATAAAGTTTGAATAGATATGGATGCCATAACATGTGTGGGAAGTTCACATACAGTGTAGTTTAATTTTACATAAAAATATAGCATACCATGAAACATATATAGAATCTGAGTAGTTTTTCACAAATTAACAAGAATGAATTACTTATAGAAATTGAACAAGAGGCCCATGGGCACTATAGGTCACCTGAGCATCATGTAAGTAAACAAACAACTTTCCAATTGAATTTGAATTGTGTTTTAAACCAGAGGCCTTGAAATTTACAGTTTTGAAAGAGACACAATTGCTTATCATAACCATACACTTAACAGGCTTTCTTTGGTTAATTAATACCCAGAGGTAGATCAGAGTAACAAAAAGAAAATTAATTTACACTTTATAACCAGTTGTGTACTCCACCCCAAGGGGAACAACTGACCGTGGCGCCACATATTTCAAAATTTTGGAAATTTTATCATAAATTTTATTTACCAAAAATGTTTGATTAATACCAAAGAGCAGATTTCAAAGCATTAATTTATTTTCAGACTATGTACCCCGTAATTACCCCTATCCCAGGGTCATTAAATTAACCAGTTTGGAAGACAAACCTTTCATTATGATAAATATATATACTCAGATCATTGGCATAATACCAAGGAGCAAAGGAGAATATTTTTAAAGAATGATTCATGCATTTTCAATATATAATCAATAGAACCCCGCCCTAACGGCAGAACCCCTGACCATGGGGCCACTAAATTCACAATTTTGGAAGAGGCACCCTTCCTCATCATATCTACCGGTATGTACTCAGTTCATTGGTTTAATACCAGTGAGCAGAGGAGAAGTTATTCAAAGACTTTATGCATTTTCAATATATAATCAATAGAGCCCCACCCTTACACCGGAACCCCTGACCATTGGGCCATGAGATTCACAATTTTGGAAGAGGTAGTCTTATTCAACATAACTATGTACTTCGTTGGTTTATTAAATATCTATGCAGAGGCAGAAGATTTTTTCAAGAATTCATGTATTTTCACTATATAATCTATAGAGCCCCGCCCTAATACCAGAACCCCCAACCCAGGGGCCATACAATGAACAATTTTGGAAGAGACATTCTTGCTCATCATAACTATGTACTTGGTTAGTCTGTTTAATACCCGGGAACAGAGATGAAGATTTTCAAAGAAATGTATTTTCACTATATAATCTATCTAGCCCCGCCCTAGCACATAAGAACCCAGGGCTGACCCAAGGGCCATGAAATTCACAATTTTGAAAGAGGCAGTCTTATTCAACATAACTATGTAATTATTTAGTTTACTAAATACACAGGAGCTTAGCTAAAGATTTTTAAAGAAATAATGCATTTTCACCAGATAATCTCCTTATTCTCGTAAAGAATGTTCTTTCTTTCATAACAAAGAAAAGTTTAGAGCAATATCAGTTCATTTTATACTACAGTACTGTCTAATGAAACATATGGAGATAAGAAACAGTACTCAAGATCGAAAGTCTATAAAATAAATACAAAATAGGACCAGAGCGGACCTCCAAATATTAGAGGTGGGATCAGGTACCATGGAGGAGTCAGCATCCCCTTCCGACCGGTCACACCCGCCATGTGCTCCTTGTCAAGATCGGGAAATAACGGAAAAATCCGTCGTCAATTCAGTGTATAAATGATAAACTTACAAGTAGTATGAAAAACGTCAGTCAGCATTTGACTCAATGATAAATTGTTTTTGCTGAGAAGGTCATTGTATCGAACATAGAACTTACGAAAAAATGACTTTGAACGAGACTGCTGATATTCTTGCTTTATCGAATTGTTTGTCAATAATTTATTTCGTTTTAGAAATTGTTCATATGGAGAGCATGCTCTTGCGTATCGAATCAACTGAGATATATAAACTCTGTATGCAGGTGATGAAGGTATATTGATGCATGAGTAAGAGAAGTTGACGATAGAAAAGTTAAAGTCATCATCTTTATCATAGAACTTGGTTGTTAGATTACCACGAACGTCTTATTACGTAAAATATTCAAATATGAAACAGATGTGTGTCAGACTCTGTGATACCTATTTCAAGTTCACCAGGATATATCGTATCTACATAAGAATGGAAATTACCATTGTTCATTGAGAATACGTCGTCAATATATCTAAAAGTAGAGTTGGAGGCCACAGCAATTGTTTTCTTCTTTTCACGTATAAGATTTTGCACAAATTCTGCTTCATGTGAATACAAAATAGGTCTGCTAATAACGGGCTGATATTGTTACCACTAGGAATTCCAAAGATTGTTGGAAGACCTGGTCTCCAAAAACAACATAGATATTGTCAATCAGAAAAGCATCTTTTGTATATAGACAGAGAGTGCGAAAAGGGGTGTGTCTAAATTTTGAATAAGGAATTTCACGTTTCCATTTATAGAGAAAACCAGTCAAAATAACAACTTTCTCTTCACAAACACATCCCCTAGTATGTTCGCAGACAGTGTATTATCCATTGATGGAAAATGTCTGTGAATTTATAAAGTGCATTTTCACTACATCGTACATTGTATCTATTTTTTGGAATATTTTTATGCCTGCACGTTTCAACAGCCAAATTATGGGAGGACAACCCCATTTTGTAGATGCATTTTATACGACTTTGGTGTCATTTTTTTTTAAATAATGGTGTAAGCAAAAGTTGTTGTTAACAGCGTGTTTATTGGCGCAGTGGTTAGAGTGTCTGCTCTAGAGTCACCAATTCCCGAGAGGACGTTAAACAATCGAGCAATCACCAAATATGGTGTCTTCATATAAGTGAAAATTCTCGAGAGGACGTTAAACAATTAAGTAAAAAACTTGTCTATATAGCATTTCAATTCAGATTGCTATGCAAATTTTGTATAAAATGATCAATTAGTTTCTGTCTAATAATTGGCAAACATATACGACTGTTCATACTATTTTCAAATAAACAAATCTCTGTTATTTTTTTTGAAAATCTACGGAAGCCGGTAGATGCCAGGTAGAAAAATATTTTTGTAAATGAATGAAAACTGGATTGTTTAAATCACTGTATGTATTCTTGTTTGTGGAAAGTGTGTGTTCCTTTCCTTTAACGCCAATGCAAAATATATGTATATTGGATTTGAAATATTTCATCAAGCTACAATATTTTTACGAATACATTTTACCCCAAGGTATTCAACTGAGTAATTTACTTCCACGATGCATTCTTATGTACCTACTTGTGTACATATATTTTTCAAAATGATGTAAAGGTATAATTATTTTTGGTTAGAGGAATAAAGAAAATAATGATTGAATATGTAACGGGTGTGTACACTATATAGTTTTTATTAGCAGCAATTTAGCTTATGAATGAATAACTTTGTTAAAGTTCCTTTAAAACCGATTTTACAGAAAAAGCTTCTATTCCATTGATTTTTGTTTCGATTTTCTCATTTTGTTTCAAAACACATTACCTAATATTGAAAAACGATATTATGTCAAAAGGCACTAATAGTAGTTAATAAAAGAGAGACAACTCTTCTCATTTTAAAGAACCTTGATATCTAGAAGTTCAAGATAACCCCCTTCTGTCAAGAAACACAAACCCCTTGTATATATGATATGCAAACATACCAGTAGCGTCTGACAACCCCTCCCAATTTTGAATATGATGTGTTAAGTGTTATTTACTCTAACATACGATATAAACATTCATATTTATTTATGGATTTCCACAAATTTTAAACTAGCACTGCAATTTATCAACTTCTTAGCATTCTTAAATTTTAGTTTGCTTGCATGTCTACTGATTTCACTTCTTATTTAAAGAAGGATATGGAGATAACGAAGAGTATTCAATATCAAAGTCCATGAAACAATACAAAATAGGGCCAGAGCAAACACAGACCTCCGAAACATCAGATGTGGGATCAGGTGCCATGGAGGAGTGAGCATCCCCTGATGACCGGTAAAACCTGCCGTGTGCTCATTGTCATGATCGTGAAATAACGGAAAAATCCTTCGTCAATTCAGTGTATAAATAATGGACTAACAATTGGTATGAAAAACGTCACTCGCCATTTGACTCAATGATAAATTGTATTTGCTGACAAGGTCATTGCATCGACCATATAACTTACGAAATGATGACTTTAAACGAGACTGCTGATATTCTTGTTTCATCAACTTGCTTGTCAATTATTTTACCTCGTTTTAGAAATTGTTCATAAGTAGAGCATGCTCTTGCGTATCGAATCAGCTGATATATATACACTCCGTATGCAGGTGATGAAGGTCTATTGCTGCTATATTAAATTAAGAAAAAAATGAAGTTATATATTGTTACATTAATAGCAAAGAATAAACAAGTAGGCATAATAAGAATGAAAAGAAGATGCATGGACTTTTGGAGGTATTTCCCTTCCATACAACATTGTTAGGTAACCTTTTGTTGAAATTTTCTTTTAATTGCATGTGCAGACTTGGGAAACAATTTACAAAAAATATTGCAACAGGTTTAAAATATTTGTGATGAAGATGGATAAAAATTAAAATAGACAAAGCAACTATTCTGATGAAAAATCCACTTCTTTCAAATTTGACCAACAGACTTTGTCAGTATTTTTCACTTCATGAAAACAGCAAATGTCCTCTTTTTTTCAAATTGATCCAAATGGATGGAAATTAAAGAAATTTGATGATGAATTGATAATGTAAAAGAAGTCTACCATACAATTTGATGGTGTGTTGATTTGTTATGGGGATAATTAATTGATAAACTAGATGTTTGTTAAGAACACATTATGGTATGTCCAAGCAAATCATAAAAAAAAATGCTAAGGTATTGGATTATTTCTGTAAAAAGTAATATTTCTAGTTTGAAGATACTAATATACCTCTAATATAAATTGTTTACGGGAATACTTTGACCGATGAAAACTACAAGAATCCGATCTCAACGGTTTTCAAAATCTGCATTCATTATACAGTTGACCATCCCTTTTTAACCCCACATCTAATTGCTGTACGTTCTTCGAGTTCTAACTCTGCAGATGTTTCCTCCTTTCAGATCATATTCTGAGCCATATTATTTTCTGTCCTTATATAAGCAATTGTCAAATTTATTAGAGAAATGTTTATTTGTCTTGAACATTTTAACATAGGGAACAAACTGTCGCTGACTTGTGGAGCAACATTGAAAATATGCACAGCGGTACGACTCTACAAAGTACTGTCCTTTCTGACATATTTTATCAAATAAACTCTGCAACATGGCTATTTTAAATAGTCATGTTGCAGAGTTTATTTGATAAATTTAAGTATGTCAGAATGGACAGTACCACTCTAATAATTACCTAGAGGAAAGTGTAGAGAGACGACTCTTAATTTATGATCATTATTTATTTTATATGTAAACCCTACTTCTTGGCAACAGATAACACTACTGATATTTTGGAGGTTTGCTCTGCTCCAATTTTGTATTGTTAAATGGATTTTTGAGCTTGAGTACTGTTTGTTATCTCCATATGTTTCATTTAAAGAAAAAGAAATCACTAATAAATAATATTGAAATTGCTTTATTGATGGTAAAATCGAGGGGAAAACACACCTCAATAGAGTTAAAATTTTCCTACAGTGGTTAGTTTATCACGAAAACAGAACTATACATATCTGCACAAGAGAAAAAAACCTTAAAAAGTCAAGATTTACAATTTATTCAAGGAGATCTTCAATAATTCGAAATTTTACATCATAGAGGTAAATATACCAGTCTTATACAAGGTAAAACTTCTTGTAAGAGAAGAGAAGGTAACTCTCAATTCAATTGATGGACATATTTTCTGTAAAGATTTCATTTTGGTATATTAGGCTCATTTACCAGTCACTGTTAAGTCACTGATTCAAACAGACCTTTTTTGAAAGTTTTATTCCTTCATAAATAGTTAACACAGGGTCGAATTGGGTATTCAAATAAAGTTCTTCCGCACAATATTTTTGACAATTTTTAACACAGTTCCAGCAATATGAAATGTTGCCAAATGGTCGCAAAAAGCACAAAAGGAAAGTTTTTCTGCACAACATGCAGATCTGTGTTTCATTTTCTCTTCCTAATGTTACCCTGATATCTGGAAAAAATGAAAATACTTAAAATCAATTATATTACCACACAACAAAACTTTTAAACCAAACTATTTAGAAAACAACAAACAAACAACAAAATATACATGTATATCCATTTATTGGTAATATGATATTCATTTCTTACTTTTAGCAGAATGAATGCTAAGGCATACATGTAAATACAAAACATTGTGTAAACATTGCAATATTTCTGGTTAAAGATTCATGCTTTTAATGAATAGCCTAATTAAGTGTCATGCCAAGAATGTAAGATGTAAATGTCAACAAAGTGTACAATGCAAACTAGACATGTATACATGTAAAGCAGGTTGAAAGAAACCAATTGATACATAAATTACCCCTAGCATGTAGGAACTACAAAGATCAAAAGGAAGACCTCTTTTGTTATTGTGGTTGTATCATATTCCTTACAATTGGTTTTAAAGTGGCCTTCCTCAGTCTAATTAAAAAAAACTTATTTATAATCAATATTTTTTTATTATGTGAGACCACGCAACGGCTTCATAACACTTTTAAATCTCAAATACTCTGTCTGGGGAGCTTTTTTGTGTTTTTCATTGCAGAGAAGGACTCATGAATATTATATTAGGAGTGAGGAAATTCGGAAAATTATGTGAAGCTATGCCCCCCTTGTACGGTCTGTGAATACTAAAAACAACATGAAAGCTTCTTTTAAACCATGCAATATAATTTCAATTTCTTATTGACAGACATCATTTTCAACAGTCTTTAACGTAGAAAAAGGCATCTTTCTACCGGTCTGAAGTTGTCTTCCCTTGCATAATATGGATATGTAACTTAATGAAATTAATAATTAACTTCATACGGGGACTTATTTTTTGAAGAAAATCACGAGGAACTGTTTTCAAAAAGAATTTAGATATATCTATGCAAAGGTGATCTTTACCACAAAAACTCATCCTTTTTTAAAAATCTAAATATGGCTGACAGCCGGTTGTTTTCGTACAAATGTTCTGAAGAGACCACCAATTCACAATTACAATCTTATTACGCAAACAGCCTTTCTTTCAAATACTTTTCATTAAAAATTCTTCTTAATTGGGTAATATTTTAGGCAAATATTTTATATTTATTATACTAACAAAGGGGTAAAAGTTAATGGAATCTTTTAAACTTCGGATGTTTTCGGATATTTCCGACACCAGTGACGAAATCGAGTCTATAAAAAGATCTTTACAATGTCCACAGAGGTGAAAATAAACACTCAAAATAAGTAATCAAACTTTAATTAACGGTTTATTTTAAAACAATATACATTCGTATTACATACGTTTGTGTATTGAAAAATAGCGGAAAAAAGACCATATTAGTGAAAGAACACTGCGAAAAGTTCATCATTGAATTAAAGATATTTGAATGTTTAAAACTTATCTTTTTCTCTCAGAATCAACCAATCCTTTTCCCTTATCCAAACACATTTTTTTTCAAATGTTAGTAATTCAGCCTCCCTTTGCTTTTGAATAAAAAGGGAATATGTCATACACATCACAACAATTAAGATCCGGGTATTTCATTGATATGGAATAGGTCCAAGATCAATTCTTATGTAGTTTAAAACCCTCATTCCATTGATTTGGAACGAATCCAAAATGTCGAATTTTAAACAAGTGTTCTTGATATCAATACTTATGACCTTTAATCGACATCATGATATACAAGTACCTTATTAAATTGTTGAAGCTATTGAAAAATTTACAACATTTTTAAAATACATAATATATTAAGGAGACGAGGTATGCTCGTCGGTTTTCATTGTAGAACACGCAATGCAGCAGTTTGAACAAGAATCCAACTCTACATCTGGTATATCTTGTTATCAAATACAACCACATGAGGAACTATCACACTCTAATGTTGAAACAATTCATGTAATATTATACACATGTTGTGATATTTTATCATCATATGCTGATACTTAATACTCTAACACATTTTTTGCTGATACTCTACCTTTTTTATGTTGAAAGTTTGTCGTTATTATGCTGATACTTTGTCATATAGGCCCTATATGCTGATACTTCAAAATTGTATGTTGATGTATGCTAACAATATATGTGGTACTTGTTATATGCTGATGCTTTGATATCAGGATATTGTTAAAGTATCAGCATTTGTGGCATTCCGCGTTCACTCATATTGCAAATAATTAATTCTAATTTCAAGATACAAGACATATTATTATTCCAAGTGTGTTCTTTATCCATGTAAATTAAAACAAACACCTCTCTGGTGAAATTTCCTGATAGGTACTGGAACGCAAAAAACAAAACAAGTAGTAATCTACAAATAATTGAACCCTTTAACTAATGAATTTCAAAAATGAATACAATTATTCGATTTAAAAACGTAAGAGAGTTGATAACAATGTAAAATGGTTATCTTTTAATTTTAGAAAGTTCTTGTAACATATGACTGTTAAAATACTCCCATTCTCAGCCATTTAATTACAGCGTGCAAGACTGCCATCCACAACAATCGCAGCTTGATTTCCACGATGCAATAGACTCATCAATCTCTAGATCTGAGCGAAGCATTTTAGCCATTTCTAAATATTCGTTTTTCAGATGATGAAGTTGAATTTTCTTTAACTTATGCAGTGTAGTAACATTTGGACTTCCGATCCAAGGACTATCATTCATGCTCATGATACGTATGAACCTATTATGGCAGGTTATGGTGCATTTTAACATTTGCAACTCTCCATCAAATTTATTTTCAGATTTTCCTGCTAGAGCAATGGAAGAACGTACTTTAGTCGTTTTAGGGAGCCTCTTGGCATCTTTTCCGCAAAGGAAAGCAGAATTCATTTTGCGGAGCATTGCTGCATGATTTATATTTTAAGGGAAAGCTACAAGAACCCTGGGCTTCCTGAGACGAAACCTTGGCCAGTGCACACCATGAGTTAAAGCAACAGCATACTGTACCATGAAGAGACCATCGATGGAATATGCATCACCAGTGTGGTATCCCTACCAGACCATCTTAACAAAGGATCTAGAACAGGTACAGCGTAGAGCGGCCAGGTTCGTCTTAAGTAATGAACAAAAAGAGTGGGACTCACTCCAGCATAGGAGAACAACACATCGATTAGTCCTATGCTACAAAATAAGGAACCGCCTGTCGGACATCAATCCAGACAAGTATTACACAACTGGGGACAGAAGAACTAGAGGTAGCCATAGATACAGACAGCCTCCTGCCACCAAGGAGGTCTACAAGAATTCTTTCTTCACATGGTCGGTGAGAGACTGGAACCGCCTACCAGAGACACTTACAGCCGCCCGTACTATTCAGGAGTTCAGGACTGGACTAAACAGCGTCCCCTGGACCCAACTGCAACCCTGGTAGACAAGACAGCCACGGTGTATAAACTAGTAGTTTTATCCGCTTTTAAAGAGGACGCCTCCTGTTTTAACCGAGCTGGAGTTATTAACACTGTATAGAGTTGAACTCCCTACTGGAAGAAGTAGAAGAAGAAGAAGAAAAGGTTTATCACTCCTCATTCAGATATTGGTTGATTTAGTCAGGCAAGCTTTTTGAAAAGCTTTTACTTCAAACCACTTTAAATCTTAAATAGGTAGTACGATACTTATATTGATTTTGTATATGCGAAATTTTAAAGTTCCCCTTGTATATACCCTTATCAGTCTGATTAAAATCAGATCTTTCTTACGCTCCGAAATTCTAATGGTCGCTGTACAAAGGGGCCATAATGATTGCGGAGCGTAACAAAGATCTAATTTTAATCAGATTGATACCCTTATAGACTAAAAATTGGAAATCAGCCAAATTTTGGAATGATAAACCACAACTGCAAGAGCAAAGACTGATAAAACACAGTGACTAATTGTTCAGAGCTTCCATTTAAATTGAACATACTTTTCAGAACTTCGATTTAAATTTTTCCGAATAAATACTACGTTAAAACACTGTTAAAACGGGAATAAAATGGTTGTATATTTCAGGTAAGTTTTTTGTTCTGGTAAAGAATTCCAAAGTTTTGCAGACTCATATCTAAAAGACTTCAACCCATATGTTGTTGTTCTTGTTTTTGGTAAAACAGCAGTTTTCGTGTATCTAAAAGAATAAGGTGTTTCTTTAATATGAATAAAATCATGCAGGTAAGACGGGCTTTGTTTGTTTAAAATCTTAAAACATTCTATGGCCATTGTTCTAATACGCCTGAGTTTGAGGCATGGTAATTTTGATTTGTCCAGAAGATAACTGTATGAATTTTTGTAGTCATCATAAACAAACCGCAGTGCTCTTTCCTGTATTTTTTCCATTTTTCTTGTTTCTCGTTCACCACAAAAATGCCAAACTAATGGACAGTAGTTGAAGTTTGACATGATAAATGTATGATAAACACTGCGCATGTCAAGAAAATGTAAACATGGCGGACATAATTAATTTCTATTTTCATTATCATTATTCAAAGTCATGTATAATTTTCTATCTGAATTCAATATAATAATAATAATAATGGATAAAGATATTTTATTCCAAATTAGATAATTTTTATGATGTATGTATTTTTACCTGTATTATAATCAAAGCGATTTACTCATTCAGATCTCTGTAGTAATAGGCAAGAAAAATAGTCTTGAATTCTGCAATAAAATCTGAGACAAAAAAAGAAGATTTTCCTGTTATTTCAAACGCATACAAGTAGTTTTAAATTCAACGATGATATATGTCAATCAAATGCAATTCGAAATGCTATACTCAATATGCACGTTAAGAACGTACGAACAAAGAACAACTGCAAGAAGCTATATTTTGAAGAAAAAAATTAAAGAAAAACTACGAGTTTTCCAACGTATATTTACATTATATATGATATTAAATCAATATCAATATAAAAAAAATTATAAATGGTTTAATAATCGTTTTCTTTTGTAGAATTAAGCAGAGAAGACCAAGAACGGGAGGTACAAAGGTTAAATTAGCGCGCCACGTGCCTCGTCTGTGGAACAAAGAAAAGAGAAATTTTGTGTCTTCCTTGTCATCATTTTATTCTTTGCGGGAATTGTAATAATCTATTTCAAAATTGTCCACAGTGCCAATTACTCATTGAGGATCGTATACGTCTGCAAGTGGCGAAATTTCCTATAACTGGAAACGTTGCAAGAAAAGACAATGAAGAAAACTAAATTCTGAATAATGATAAAGTTATGGTACATAATGACACCGTTTGTGTTCTAGGGGAAATGTTGCAATACTGAACCTGTAAATGAGTTAAAATTGAATACAGAAATTGAGCTTTGATGGTTTTGTCTATATCTACAACTGAATTGAATCTCCACTATATCAATAAAACAATGAAATTTTTCTTGTAATTTATCATTGAAACATGTGAGTTCTTTTTAGCTTTCTGTGAGACTATGTTGATTTAAAACCAAGTGAAAATGCTAATACATTCATACTGCAGTTTCTCAGTGTCGTATCACATTTCTATGGTTTTAAATAGTTTTTTAAAGAAATAAATTAGTGGTTTCACAATTTTATACTTGGAACATGTTTTGGGCAAACCTAAATCCTCATCATACACAGAATGTAGTAGGATATCGTAGGATGCATACATGTATTCCTCTGAAATAGATAAAACATTAACTTTGAAATTCTAATCCCTTATTTTTGCTCTATCCCTGTCTCAAATGTGACAAAATAGTTCTGCGTTACAAACAGATGCTTAATGTTTGGAAACTAAACTCATCGAGACATGTTACCATTCTATTCGTTGCGGGAATTGTGCACTAGTACACTATTTCAAATTAATACCCCTCTCTGGAGGCCACAGTTTATATTTGCAGAAGGATGAAAAAGAGCCAGTTTGAGTCAAAATGACAAACATGTACCCTTATTTAATGTAGCTATTTTGCTGAAGCAATTCTGCAATGATAAAGTTTCTGATAGTTTCAAATTTTAAAGTGGAATATTTAACATAAAGTTTGAATAGTTATGGATGCCATTAACACGTGTGGGAAGTTTACATAGTCTAATTTCACATAAAATATAGTATACCATGAAACATGTACAGAATCTGAATAGTTTTCTATAAATTAACAAGATTGAATTACTTATAGAAATTGAACAAGAGGCCCACGGTCCTCAAAGGTCAACTGAGTATCATGTAACAACTTTCTACCAATTGAATTTGGTTCATGTTTCAAACCAGAGGTCATGAAATTCACAATTTTGAAAGAGAGACACCATTGCTTATCATAACTATACACTTAACAGACTTACTTTGGTTAATTAATACCCAGAGGTAGATCAGAGTAACAAACAGAAAATTAATTTCCACTTGATAACCAGTTGTGCACTCCACCTCAAAGGGAACAACTGACCGTGGGGCCACATATTTCAAAATTTTGGAAATTTTATTTACCAAAAATGGTTGATTAATACCAAAGAGCAGATCTCAAAGCATTAATTTATTTTAAGACTATAAACCTCCTAAGTACCCCTGTCTCAGGTCCCTGAAATTAACCATTTTGGAAGACGCACCTTTCTTCATCCTAAATATGTACTCAGATCATTGGCATAATACCAAGGAGCAAAGGAGAAGATTTGTATAGAATGAATTCATGCATTTTCAATATAAAATCAATACAGCCCCGCCCCAACACCAGAACCCCTGACCATGGAGAATGAAATTCACAATTTTGGAAGAGACACCCTTCCTTAACATAACTATGTACATAATTCAGTGGTTAGTTTGTTTAATACCCAGAAGTAGAGAAGCAGATTTTTAAAGAAATTGTGTATTTTCCCAATATACTTTATAGAGCCCCGCACTAGCACCTAAGAACCCTGACCCCGGGGCCATGAAATTCACAATTTTGAAAGAGACAGTCTTACTCAACATAATCATGTTCTTATTTAGTTTATTTAATACTTAGTTAGTTTACTAAATACACAGGGACTTAGAAGAATATTTTCCAAGAAATAATGCATTTTCACTTAAGTCTCGTAAAGAATGTTCTTTCTTTCATAACAAAGAAAAGTTTAGAGTAATATCGGTACATTTTATACTGAAGTACTATGACTACTATCCAATGAAACATGGAGATAAGAAACAGTATTCAAGACCGAAAGTCCATAAAACAACACAAAATAGGAGCAGAGTGGACCTCCAAATATTAGACGTTGGATCAAGTACCATGGAGGAGTGAGCATCACCTTCCGACCGGTTACACCCGCCATGTGCTCCTTGTCATGATCGGAGAATAACGGAAAAATCCGTCGTCAATTCAGTGTATAGATAATGGACTAAACAGTAAGTATGAAAATCGTCAGTCAGCATTTAACTCAATGATAAATTGTATTTGCTGAGAAGGTAGTTGTATCGAACATAGAACTTACGAATTGTTGTCTTTGAACGATACTGCTGATATTCTTGCCTCATCAACTTGTTTGTCAATGGTTTATCTCGTTTTAGAAATTGTTCATATGGAGAGCATGCTCTTGCGTATTGAATCAACTGAGATATATAAATTCTAGATGCAGGTGATGAAGGTATATTGCTGCATAAGTAAGGGGAGTTGACGAAAAAAGTTAGAGTCATCACGTTTATCATAGAGCTTGGTTGTTAGATTAGCGTTAACAGCTATTTCAAGTAAAATATCAAAATATGAAGCAGATGTGTCAGACTCTGTGGTATCTTTTATCTTAAGCTCACCAGAATATATCGTATCGACATAAGAATGGAAATTATCATTCTTAATTGAGAATACGTCGTTAATGTATTTAAAAGTAGAGTTGAAGGCCAAAGCAAGTGTTTTCTTCTTTTCACGTATTAGATTTTGCATAAATTCTGCTTCATATGAATACAAAAATAGGTCTGCTAATAACGGGCCGAAATTGTTACCAATAAAAATTCCAATAGATTGTTGGAACTGAGCATCTTTTTATATAGACAGAGAGTGCGAAAAGAGGGGTGGGGGGTTCTAATTCCAATTGATTGTTGGAAGACCTGGTCTCGAAAAACAACAAAGATATTGTCAATCAGAAACTCAAGCATCTTTTTATAAAGACAGAGAATGCGAAAAGGGGGGTCTAAATTTTGAATTTTGCCCTAATCTTTCAAAAGATACAGTCAAATTTAAAATTTTTCAAAGTAGGTCAAATCCAAGGTTAAGGTCAAAGGGTCAAAATTCTTGAAATCAAATGAAAGGTCTTGTCACAGGGAGTAAATTAGAAAATTATGAAAGCTTGTATTTTGCCGCAGTGGTTAGAGTGTCTGTTCTAGAGTCGCCAAGTAACGGATCGACCTTTACGTTGTGGGTTCGAATCCCAATGTGGGACTTGGAGACCGATCCTTCGAATGAGACTATATAAACCGAGTTCCCGTGTCTCAGTAGGTAAAGGCAGGAAAAAATCCCTTCATCCTCAATGGCCTTGAATGCCGAGTATAAGACAACATTTACAGCTCCCCATCAGCAAGTGATGGTGTCTCCATATGAGTGAAAAATTCTCGAGAGGTCGTTAAACAATCAAGCAATCAGTTTGCTTATACAGCATTTCAATTCACATTGCTATGCAAATTTTGTATAAAATAATCAGTCAGTTTCTGTCTCATAATTGGCAAACATATGCGACAGTTTATACTATTTTATAATAACATTTCCAATAAACAAACCTCTGTTATTTCCAATTGCCTAATTTTTTGATAATTTACGAAAGCCGGTAGATGCCAGGTAGAAAAATATTTTTGTAAATGAATGAACACTTGATTGTTTAAATCACTGTATGTATTCTTGTGTGTGGAAAATGTGTGTTCTTTTCCTTTAACACCAATGCAAAATATATATATTGGATCTGAAATATTTCATCAAGCTACAGTATTTTTACGCATACATTTTATCCCAATGTATTCAACTGAGTAATTAACTTCCACGATGCATTCTTATGTACATACTTGTGTACATATATTTTTCAATATATTTAAAGGTATCATTTTTTTTTTGGTAAGAGGAATAAAGAAAATAATGATTGAATATTTAACGGGTGTGTACACTATATTGTTCTTATAAGTTAAGCTTATGAATGAATAACTTTGTTAAAGTTAACTTTAATACCAATTTTACAGAAAAAGCTTCTATTCCATTGATTTTTTTTTTATTTTCTCATTTTATTTCAAAACATATTACCTAATATTGAAAAACGATATTATGTCAAAGGTACTAAAAGTAGTTAATAAAAGAGAGACAACTCTTCTCATTTTAAAGAGCCTTGATATCTAGAAGTTCAAGATAACCCCCTTCTTTCAAGAAACAAAAACCCCTTGTATATATGATATGCAAACATACCATTAGCGTCTGACACCCCCTCCCAATTTTGAATATGATGTGTTTTAAAGTGGTATTTACTGTAACATACGATATATATAAACATTCATATTTATTTATGGATTTCCAAATTTTAAATAAGCACTGCAATTTATCAACTTCTTAGCATTCTTAAATTTTAGTTTGCTTGCATGTCTACTGATTTCACTTCTTATTTAAAGAAGGATATGGAGATAACGAAGAGTATTCAGTATCAAAGCCCATAAAACAATACAAAATAGGAGCGGAGCAAACACGGACCTCCGAAACATCAGAGGTGGGATCAGGTGCCACGGAGGACTGAGCATCCCCTGATGACCCTGTAAAACCTGCCGTGTGCTCATTGTCATGATTATGACATAACGGAAAAATCCTTCGTCAATTCAGTGTATAAATAATTGACTAACAATTGGTATGAAAAACGTCAGTCAGCATTTGACTCAATGATAAATTGTATTTGCTGACAAGGTCATTGCATCGACCATATAACTTACGAAATGATGACTTTAAACGAGACTGCTGATATTCTTGTTTCATCAACTTGCTTGTCAATAATTTTACTTCGTTTTAGAATTTGTTCATAAGTAGAGCATGCTCTTGCGTATCGAATCAACTGAGATATATACACCCCGTATGCAGGTGATGAAGGTATATTGCTGCTATATTAAATTAAGAAAAAAAATGAAGTTATATATTGTTACATTAATACCAAAGAATAAACAAGTAGGCAGAATAAGAATGAAAACAAAATGCATGGACTTTTGGAGGTATTTCCCTTCCATACAACATTGTTAGGTAACCTTTTGTTGAAATTTGCTTTTAATTGCATGTGCAGACTTGGGAAACAATTTACAAGAAATATTGCGACAGGTTTAAAGTATTTGTGATGAGGATGGATAAAATCATAAAAATTGTGCTAAGGTATTGGAAATCTGCGTTCATTATACAGTTGACCATCCCTTTTAAACCCCACTTCTAATTGCTGTATGTTCTTCGAGTTCTCTCTCTGCAGATGTTTCCTCCTTTCAGATCATATCCTGAGCCATATTATTGTCTTTCATTATATAAGCATTGGTCAAATTTATTAGAGAAATTTTTATTTGTCTTGAACATTCTAAGATAGGGAACAAACTGTAGCTGACTTGTGGAGCAACATAGATAATATGCACAGCGGTACGACTCTACGAAGTACTGTCCTTTCTGACATATTTTATCAAATAATCACAGCAACATGACTATTTTATGTCTTATACAAGGTAAAACTTCCTGTTAGAGAAGAAAAAGTAAATCTCAATCCAACTGATGGACATATTTTCTGTTAAAATTGCATTTTGCTATATTAGGCTCATTAATCAGTCATTGTTAAGTCACTGTTTCAAACATATCACTTTTTTTGAAAGTCTTATTCCTTCATAAATAGTTAACACAGGGTCGAATTGGGTATTCAAATAAAGTTCTTCTGCACAATATTTTTGACAATTTTTAACACAGTTCCAGCAATATAAAATATTGCCAAATGGTCGCAAAAAGCACAAAAGGAAAGTTTTTCTGCACAGCATGCACATCTGTGTTTCATTTTCTCTTCTTGATGTTACCCTGATATCTGGTAAAAATGAAAATATTTAAAATCAATTATATTATCACACCACAAAACTTTAAAACCAAACTATTTAGAAAACAACAAACAAACAACAAAATATACGTTAATCCATTTATTGGTAATATGATATTCATTTCTTACTTTTAGCAGCATCAATGCTGAGGCATACATGTAAATACAAAATATTATGTAAACATTTCAATATTTCTGGTGACAGATTCATGCTTTTAATAAATAGTTTGATTAAGTGTTAACCCAAGAATGTAAGATGTAAATGTCAACAAAGTGTACAATGCAAACTAAACATGTATACATGTAAAGCAAGTTTAAAGAAACCAATTGATACATAAACTACATCTAGCATGTAGGAATTACAAAGATCCAAAGGAAGACCTTTTTTGTTAGTGTGGTTGTACCATTCCTTACAACTGCTATTATAGTGGCCTTCCTCAGTCTTATTAAAATGCTGATTTTTAACCAAAATTTTATATAAATAAACTACAAAATAGTCTTTCTGTGAAAGCAACGGTTCCATAACACATATAAATTTCAAATACTCTGGGGAGCTTTTTTGTGCTCTCCTGGCAGAGAGGGACCCCATGAACATTATATTAGGAGTGAGGAAATTCGGGAAAGTATGTTAAGCTGTACCCCATTGTGTGAATACTAAAAACAGCATCAAAGCTTGTTTTTAACCACGCAATATGAATATAATTTTAATATCTTATTGAAGATTATCATCTTTATCGGTCTTTAACGTAGTAAAAGAAAGACATTTTTTCTTGGTCTAAAGGTGACTTTCCTTGTTTTGTAAGGATTCACATTTGTTATACTGAAACCCGTTTTAATTAATAATCACATGTGACTTTATTTGGCAACTTATATTTGAAGAAAATGACAGATTAAATGTTTTCAAAAAGAATTTAGATAGATTCATGCAAAAGAGATGTTTACCACGATCTCCCATCTTCTTTCATTTAAAAATGGCCGCCATGCACTTAGTCACGCTTATCATATATTGGTAGAAATGTTTCTGAAGAAATGATCGATTCAAATAACAACTTTATTACGCAAACAGCTTTTATGTCAAATACTTTTATGTCAAAACTTAAAGATTAATAATAATTAAAAATTATAATAAATAATAATTCATGCATTTTATTGTCATATAGTAAAATTGCATTTCTTTTAACAGCTTGCTGTTGTCTATCCTTAAGGGAGTATTATTTCATGCAAATTTCTTTGATGAAACCTTTTTATTTATTTTACTCATAAAAGGAAAAAAAGTTATCAGACATTTAAACTATAATTAATGTTGTCGGAAGTTTTCGGATATTTCCGACACCAATGACGAAATAGAGTCTATAAAAAGATTTTATATCATCCTCCCTAGAGATGGAAATTAAAACATTAAATAAGGAATAACTTTGGTTAACTATTCATTTAAAAAAACAACTTATCTTTTCTCCAGGATCAGTCAATAAAGACCCTTTTCCTTGGTCCATACATATTTTTTTAACGGTTAAGATTCAGTCTCCCTTTGCTATCTAACAAAAATGGAACCTGTCATTTTCAGACATCACAACAATTTATATACGGGTATTTCATTGATTTGGAATAAGTTCAAGATCAATAATTTAAAGTTTAAAACCCTCCCATCATTGATTTGGAAGGTGTCCAAGATGCAGACATTTAAACACATTACTTATAACCCCCATTTGATAACATGATATACAAGTACTTTATGAACCCATGCCAAAATTCCAGTTTTTCATGGAATGTTAAGGAGATATGTTTGGTCCTTTGCTGTCATCCTAACGTACTTATAATGCACACTATTTTGCTGTCAGATACAGACTAATTAACCGTTCTCCTGTCTTTGAACCTAAATGTAATTATACCCCCGTTTCGAAGGAGAAGAGGGGTATATTGTTTTACCCTTGTGTGTCCGTCCGCCTGTCTGTCCGTAACAAATTTTTCATCAAATTTTCCTCAGAAACTACTCATCGGAGATGCTTGAAATTTTAATACATTCTTGACCATTAAATTACCAAGTTGACTTAAATCTACAATTTACTTGTTTTACAAGATTCTTGTAATTTAGACGATAACAGGTGTTGGGGCGGTGTGTAAAACGCCCTCTGGTGAGAGAAAGACATTTTTAGCTGCTGTTCCCCAAGAATAATCCTTTTTGTAATTTATACGATATATCCCTGTGAACTTGAAATAACAGATACTTCAGAGTTTGACACATCTGTTTCATATTTGAAAATTTAATTGAAAAAGACGTTAATGGTAAACTAACAACCAAGGTCTACGATAAACGTGATGACTTTAACTTAACAATCGTCAACTTCCCTTATTTATAGCAATATACCTTCATCACCTGAATACGGAGTTGATATATCTCATTTAATCTATAGGCAAGAGCATGCTCTACGTATGAATAATTTCTAAAAGGAGGTAAATTATTGACAAACAAGTTGGTGAAACAAGAATATCAGCAGTCTCGTTGAAAGGCATCATTTCGTAAGTTCTATGGTCGATACAATGACCTTGTTAGCAAATACAATTTACCAGTGATTCAAATGCTGACTGACGTTTTTCATACTTATTGTTAGTTCATTATTTATTGGACGACGGATTTTTTTTTCGTTATTTCCGGATCATGACATTTATAATGTTTAACTAAAATAAAATATGATAACATTTTTTTTCCAGTCACATTAGCCTAGTAGCGTTCGCATTGTGATCGGAAGGCCGGGGTTCGATTTGCATCATACCTAACGCGGTAATCATAAGCAGTGATTCTTTCTTCACGAAGCGCAACTTGCACTAGAAGTTAAGGTCTTTCGGATATCTTCAAACCGGAGGCCCCACAGTAGGTGTTGGCACGATAAAGAACCCCCACTTTTCAATGGCCCCGAGTTTCTAGTATATGTCTTCACCATCATACGTATGATGATATCTCTGCATCCCCGAAAAATACTTGAAAGGGATGTTTTACACCATACAATCAACATTAAATCTTGATTTCTCTTCTTTGCAAGAGGATGGAACAATTTCTTTGCTGTGTCATGTTGTAAATTTTGAATTTACTGGGTGGCAGTAATTACAAAATTTACACATTAGTCGTCATGTTGTAAATTATGTATTTACTGCCACCCGGTAAATTCAAAATTTACAACATGACAGCTAGTGAAAGTTTATCCGCAATTATCTCAGTATTCAACATTTTTTTCTTCCTGCAAAAAAGCTGGTTCAGATGTACTATACATCGTCACAGGCGTGGCACAGTGGTTAGAGTGTTTCCTTTAGAGTTGTCATTGATTGATTGTATATTCCCTTTCGTCCCATTCGAAAATGTTTCACTTGTATAGAAAGTAACCTTATAAAGGTAAAGTGCTTAAAATTTTGACCTTTACACGAATGACTATAAAAGCTCATATGAACAACTAGCTACAGATCGTTATGGTTTTATATATTGGTCTTTGACAATACGCTACTGGTCCCGTAATTCAAAAAGGCGCAATTTTCGTCGCAATATTTTTTACGCACTTTTGGGGAGAATTTCTCCACATTCCAGAATCGGTCAATTAACTACCTTTCACTCCCTAATTCTAGACACAATCTGTAGCCAATATGTATATTTTATCCACCTCCCAACCATTTATAGTTGTCTCTACCGGCAATAAACTCGCTTGAAGTGAATTTTCAGCAATCTAACAAATAATTTTAATCAAGCGAGTTTATCACCTGTAGAGACGACTATAAAGGGTTGGGAAATGGATAAAATATACAAATTAATTAAATAATGTGCCTAGAATTAGGGAGTTAAAGGTAGTAAATTGACCGATGCTGGAAGGTGAAAAAATACTTCCCAAAAGTGCGCAAAAAATATTGCGCCGTAAATTGCGCTTTAATTTAATTACGGGATCTGTAGCGTTATGGTCAAAGACAAATATATAAAAACATAACGCTACAGATCTGCAGCTAATGAACAACTATTGGAAAGATCCAAATTGCCCTCCCTTAAGACCAGAAGAATGAGATTACTGGCATTATAGTAACATTTAAAAATATTTCAAAAACAGTCCAATCTTTTTCCAAGATCTGGTCATAGTGAAAGAAAACTCATATAATTTTAGGTATGCCAAAGCCGCAGAAATTTCTAGCCCCAAAACTACAAGGTATGGAAAAGGTTCATTCAGATAGGAGGCGGCTAGGACATGGAATACTCTTCCTAATGATATTCGAAACACAACATCCTTTAATTTATTCAAGAACTACCTGGTGTGGATATCAGATATGCAAATGTAATTTGTGTAAATACCAGTCCATGCTGCCTATGTCTGAGAAGCCTTCCTAAATGTTCTTTTGTTGTGATTCGAACTATTTATTTTTAAAATGTATTTGTTTTTGTGTGTGTTTGGTTTGGTTTTGTTTATTTATTTTTTTTATTCATTATAATTTTTTTTATGTTCAGTAAATGTCCATAATCTATGTTGCTATAATGCTATCTATGTTTCTTTCCTTGTTGTTTAGTTTTTCTTTTCTGTCAGTCTAGTTAATGTTTTCTACTGTACTGTGTTTTATGGATGTCCTTACTTGTGACAGTCATATATGTTATTATTTATTTTCTCTGTCTCTACTATTATTTTTTCCATCAGCACGATCAGTGCTTACTAGAGTAATAATCTATGGCGTACTATGTTTTATGTATTTCTGTTACCTTTTAATCATACGTGTGCAAAAATAATTTATGATGCTTCTTTATTTCTTTTTTTGGAATAGGTGCTAATATCTGTGCGGTTTTTTTTTATCCTTAAAGTGTCATTTTAACAGTTCATTTAAATTATCTTTTTCTTTTTACTAACAATGTATTTTATTTTATTTTTTTATTTTTTTTCTTTTAAAGTCGGTTAAAGAGCTTACCACAGCTCATGTTATTTCTGTTATACTGTATACACTGTATATGTGCTGACTATAAATAAAATTATTTGACTACGTGACTTAATTTGATATTAAAACTGGGGTATTCTTAAAATGACGAATTAAGACCTGATACTGTAATTCAAAATATCTGACGTTTTTCGGGCTTTTTAAAGATTTTGATATTTAACGTAAAGGTTGTCCAAGTACTTAAAATATCAAAATCGTTAAAACATAAATATAAAACGTCAGATTTTTCGGGCTACTAATGCAGAAATCGTATCGAAGGATAAGATATGGACAAAATTTCAGTGCGTATACATTAGATGCGAGCGAGAGAAAGGTTTTCCAAAACTGATTTTTTTTCCTCCAAATTTCGTCAATTTGTGAGAGATTTTTAAGTTTATGTGTTTCCTCTGACAATATAGAAATGAAGTCATGGTACTTAGATAAAAGATGTTCAATAGATAGCGTCTATAAATGTGTTCCTTTAGAATATAATTGAATTCTTTATTACCTTTTTCACTTTAAAGCACAGAATTAGTGTATACTGTATCGATTTAAAACAAAGAAGCACGTCAAAGGTTCAAAGAATAGTACAAAGACAGAGAATAAGGAGATAAAAAAGGGAAGGGCTTCCAGAATTATGTTTAATTTTCGGACCTTTCCTCGTCGCTCACGGTCGTAGAGCATAAGGTCAAGCTTAAGAGATATATGTTTTATAAATATTTTGATCAAATACATCAGGTTGCCAACATCTTGAGGATTAAACTTCATTTGATATTTTCTCTGTAATTGCTCTAAAAGTATGTTGGTCAACTATATGATTCATTCCCGAATTATTCATTCCATATAATAGATGTACACTTTGTATCAGGGAGACTAAATTTTGCACTTAGTTATCCCAGGTTTCTCTATTAACCTTTTATGAATTGTATACCTGCAATATTTGTTCCAGCGAACAAATTAGATTTTAGCACATATTGAATAACAAAAAGCTGACTAATTTAGGCGCATTCTAAATCGGTAAATATTCATTCTTTTAATTAAACACATTTAGTATGATTAATAGCAGTAAGCAAACCATAAAATAAGCGAACAATAAGCAATGTATGTCTATATATGAACACTTTTAATCTTACATTTCATTTATATTTTAACAAGGTGTAAATAATAATTAATATCGACAAGATGAAAAATCGTTAATTTTTTGTTTGTACATCAACACTACAATTCGTCAAAGAACTAATCGTACGAACAAAAAATTAAACAAGTAGCAATTATTAATTTGCGTTTTACAATTAAGCACTCTTTCAATGGTGAATATGGTTTGTTATTCGATCAACAGAAAAAATAATTATTGATACATGTAAATTTTTTCTGATAAAAAGCAAACCATATTCACCACCAAGGAGTCCATAATTGTTTTATATGTATTATGTAGTCAGGATTTGAATGAATAAAAAAGACATTGAAGGCTGCATTACCTTTCCATTTTCATAAAAGAACTTCCGAGTGGAAAATTAGTACTTGTAACCTGTTTCTTTTTCTTTTGCTGTGTGTTAGACATCGAAAAATTTGGAAATACATCCTGCAACTTATGGACTTGCCCGACAATTTTCATGCTCAGATAAGCAGGTGACTCTGTCGTTGCAATCATCTTTTCTACGCTTTTGGGGTGACGATTGTAACATCACAATCCCTCTGCACGCTCACTGACCCTCCGGTGAATACGGTCTCAAATCCAGTGAATATTATACATTTATTGCATGATAGTGAGGGAAATATGAAGACTTATTCAGCCAAGAAAAATCATATTCCCCGAATAAGTCTTCATGTTTCCCGAACATTCATGCAATGAATTGTTTATTATACCGAAACAAGCAAAACCTTTGAAATAAACATAAACTTTCAAATTCGGCGCCGCTCTCAAATTCACTTTCGTTTTTTACGTAAAGTTACTGTAAAACCCTTTGGTCAACACATTATCATCAATTTTGTGACGTGACGTAAACCATGAAGTCTATTGTGACATCTACTACTCTCGGGAGTTTTCGTTCAACGAACGAGAACTATGTTGTGGGAAAATACACTAAGTGTTCCGAAGAGGTGGAATATGATGAAAAGCGTGCCGATGGCCGTGAAATATGAAGTTTTACGGCCCGATCACATGATAACCTAGAACCAATATGATAACGCGTTGTGTAGCAATTCATTTTGCGGAGCATTGCTGCATGATTTATATTTTAAGGGAAAGCTACAAGAACCCTGGGCTTCCTGAGACGAAACCTTGGCCAGTGCACACCATGAGTTAAAGCAACAGCATACTGTACCATGAAGAGACCATCGATGGAATATGCATCACCAGTGTGGTATCCCTACCAGACCATCTTAACAAAGGATCTAGAACAGGTACAGCGTAGAGCGGCCAGGTTCGTCTTAAGTAATGAACAAAAAGAGTGGGACTCACTCCAGCATAGGAGAACAACACATCGATTAGTCCTATGCTACAAAATAAGGAACCGCCTGTCGGACATCAATCCAGACAAGTATTACACAACTGGGGACAGAAGAACTAGAGGTAGCCATAGATACAGACAGCCTCCTGCCACCAAGGAGGTCTACAAGAATTCTTTCTTCACATGGTCGGTGAGAGACTGGAACCGCCTACCAGAGACACTTACAGCCGCCCGTACTATTCAGGAGTTCAGGACTGGACTAAACAGCGTCCCCTGGACCCAACTGCAACCCTGGTAGACAAGACAGCCACGGTGTATAAACTAGTAGTTTTATCCGCTTTTAAAGAGGACGCCTCCTGTTTTAACCGAGCTGGAGTTATTAACACTGTATAGAGTTGAACTCCCTACTGGAAGAAGAAGAAGAAGAAGAAGAAAAGGTTTATCACTCCTCATTCAGATATTGGTTGATTTAGTCAGGCAAGCTTTTTGAAAAGCTTTTACTTCAAACCACTTTAAATCTTAAATAGGTAGTACGATACTTATATTGATTTTGTATATGCGAAATTTTAAAGTTCCCCTTGTATATACCCTTATCAGTCTGATTAAAATCAGATCTTTCTTACGCTCCGAAATTCTAATGGTCGCTGTACTAAGGGGCCATAATGATTGCGGAGCGTAACAAAGATCTGATTTTAATCAGATTGATACCCTTATAGACTAAAAATTGGAAATCAGCCAAATTTTGGAATGATAAACCACAACTGCAAGAGCAAAGACTGATAAAACACAGTGACTAATTGTTCAGAGCTTCCATTTAAATTGAACATACTTTTCAGAACTTCGATTTAAATTTTTCCGAATAAATACTACGTTAAAACACTGTTAAAACGGGAATAAAATGGTTGTATATTTCAGGTAAGTTTTTTGTTCTGGTAAAGAATTCCAAAGTTTTGCAGACTCATATCTAAAAGACTTCAACCCCACCCGTATATAAATTGTTGTGATGTCTGAAAATGACAGGTTCCATTTTTGTTAGATAGCAAAGGGAGACTGAATCTTAACCGTTAAAAAAATATGTATGGACCAAGGAAAAGGGTCTTTATTGACTGATCCTGGAGAAAAGATAAGTTGTTTTTTTAAATGAATAGTTAACCAAAGTTATTCCTTATTTAATGTTTTAATTTCCATCTCTAGGGAGGATGATATAAAATCTTTTTATAGACTCTATTTCGTCATTGGTGTCGGAAATATCCGAAAACTTCCGACAACATTAATTATAGTTTAAATGTCTGATAACTTTTTTTCCTTTTATGAGTAAAATAAATAAAAAGGTTTCATCAAAGAAATTTACATGAAATAATACTCCCTTAAGGATAGACAACAGCAAGCTGTTAAAAGAAATGCAATTTTACTATATGACAATAAAATGCATGAATTATTATTTATTATAATTTTTAATTATTATTAATCTTTAAGTTTTGACATAAAAGTATTTGACATAAAAGCTGTTTGCGTAATAAAGTTGTTATTTGAATCGATCATTTCTTCAGAAACATTTCTACCAATATATGATAAGCGTGACTAAGTGCATGGCGGCCATTTTTAAATGAAAGAAGATGGGAGATCGTGGTAAACATCTCTTTTGCATGAATCTATCTAAATTCTTGTTGAAAACATTTAATCTGTCATTTTCTTCAAATATAAGTTGCCAAATAAAGTCACATGTGATTATTAATTAAAACGGGTTTCAGTATAACAAATGTGAATCCTTACAAAACAAGGAAAGTCACCTTTAGACCAAGAAAAAATGTCTTTCTTTTACTACGTTAAAGACCGATAAAGATGATAATCTTCAATAAGATATTAAAATTATATTCATATTGCGTGGTTAAAAACAAGCTTTGATGCTGTTTTTAGTATTCACACAATGGGGTACAGCTTAACATACTTTCCCGAATTTCCTCACTCCTAATATAATGTTCATGGGGTCCCTCTCTGCCAGGAGAGCACAAAAAAGCTCCCCAGAGTATTTGAAATTTATATGTGTTATGGAACCGTTGCTTTCACAGAAAGACTATTTTGTAGTTTATTTATATAAAATTTTGGTTAAAAATCAGCATTTTAATAAGACTGAGGAAGGCCACTATAATAGCAGTTGTAAGGAATGGTACAACCACACTAACAAAAAAGGTCTTCCTTTGGATCTTTGTAATTCCTACATGCTAGATGTAGTTTATGTATCAATTGGTTTCTTTAAACTTGCTTTACATGTATACATGTTTAGTTTGCATTGTACACTTTGTTGACATTTACATCTTACATTCTTGGGTTAACACTTAATTAAACTATTTATTAAAAGCATGAATCTGTCACCAGAAATATTGAAATGTTTACATAATATTTTGTATTTACATGTATGCCTCAGCATTGATGCTGCTAAAAGTAAGAAATGAATATCATATTACCAATAAATGGATTAACGTATATTTTGTTGTTTGTTTGTTGTTTTCTAAATAGTTTGGTTTTAAAGTTTTGTGGTGTGATAATATAATTGATTTTAAATATTTTCATTTTTACCAGATATCAGGGTAACATCAAGAAGAGAAAATGAAACACAGATGTGCATGCTGTGCAGAAAAACTTTCCTTTTGTGCTTTTTGCGACCCTGAATTGACGACGGATTTTTCCGTTATTTTCCGATCATGACAAGGAGCACATGGCGGGTGTAACCGGTCGGAAGGTGATGCTCACTCCTCCATGGTACTTGATCCAACGTCTAATATTTGGAGGTCCACTCTGCTCCTATTTTGTGTTGTTTTATGGACTTTCGGTCTTGAATACTGTTTCTTATCTCCATATGTTTCATTGGATGGTAGTCATAGTACTTCAGTATAAAATGTACTGATATTACTCTAAACTTTTCTTTGTTATGAAAGAAAGAACATTCTTTACGAGACTTAAGTGAAAATGCATTATTTCTTGGAAAATATTCTTCTAAGTCCCTGTGTATTTAGTAAACTAACTAAGTATTAAATAAACTAAATAAGAACATGATTATGTTGAGTAAGACTGTCTCTTTCAAAATTGTGAATTTCATGGCCCCGGGGTCAGGGTTCTTAGGTGCTAGTGCGGGGCTCTATAAAGTATATTGGGAAAATACACAATTTCTTTAAAAATCTGCTTCTCTACTTCTGGGTATTAAACAAACTAACCACTGAATTATGTACATAGTTATGTTAAGGAAGGGTGTCTCTTCCAAAATTGTGAATTTCATTCTCCATGGTCAGGGGTTCTGGTGTTGGGGCGGGGCTGTATTGATTTTATATTGAAAATGCATGAATTCATTCTATACAAATCTTCTCCTTTGCTCCTTGGTATTATGCCAATGATCTGAGTACATATTTAGGATGAAGAAAGGTGCGTCTTCCAAAATGGTTAATTTCAGGGACCTGAGACAGGGGTACTTAGGAGGTTTATAGTCTTAAAATAAATTAATGCTTTGAGATCTGCTCTTTGGTATTAATCAACCATTTTTGGTAAATAAAATTTCCAAAATTTTGAAATATGTGGCCCCACGGTCAGTTGTTCCCTTTGAGGTGGAGTGCACAACTGGTTATCAAGTGGAAATTAATTTTCTGTTTGTTACTCTGATCTACCTCTGGGTATTAATTAACCAAAGTAAGTCTGTTAAGTGTATAGTTATGATAAGCAATGGTGTCTCTCTTTCAAAATTGTGAATTTCATGACCTCTGGTTTGAAACATGAACCAAATTCAATTGGTAGAAAGTTGTTACATGATACTCAGTTGACCTTTGAGGACCGTGGGCCTCTTGTTCAATTTCTATAAGTAATTCAATCTTGTTAATTTATAGAAAACTATTCAGATTCTGTACATGTTTCATGGTATACTATATTTTATGTGAAATTAGACTATGTAAACTTCCCACACGTGTTAATGGCATCCATAACTATTCAAACTTTATGTTAAATATTCCACTTTAAAATTTGAAACTATCAGAAACTTTATCATTGCAGAATTGCTTCAGCAAAATAGCTACATTAAATAAGGGTACATGTTTGTCATTTTGACTCAAACTGGCTCTTTTTCATCCTTCTGCAAATATAAACTGTGGCCTCCAGAGAGGGGTATTAATTTGAAATAGTGTACTAGTGCACAATTCCCGCAACGAATAGAATGGTAACATGTCTCGATGAGTTTAGTTTCCAAACATTAAGCATCTGTTTGTAACGCAGAACTATTTTGTCACATTTGAGACAGGGATAGAGCAAAAATAAGGGATTAGAATTTCAAAGTTAATGTTTTATCTATTTCAGAGGAATACATGTATGCCGGTATGATAAAATATACAATTATGGACTCTTTTAGTGTTGAATATGGTTTGTTATTCACCAGAAAAATATCCATATTGGCCAAACTATCTCTATATCTATAAAACCAGAATTTAGATTAGAAAAAAAATTGTTACACACATAGCCATACACAAGTTCTATAAATAGCATATGCTGAAAAAAGTTTTGCTCCTTGTTTGTGACGTCACAATGTGAAAATGACGTCACTATACAGGTTACTTGTGACAAAAATGGTTGTCACAGTCAAACTCGTTCAACAAACGACTGTAGAATTTATGGTATATCTTAAAAATCCCTTTGAAGAAGCGTATAATAATTGTACCCCACGCAACTAGTTGCGTGAGGTATAATGTTTTTGACCCGTCCGTCAGAGTGTCAGAGAGTCAGAGTGTCAGTCAGTCCTTTTTTTTGTCAGCGCAACTCCTCATAAACCGCAGCACAGAATTTCGTCAAACTTTGCAGGTATTTAGGACACAATGTGTAGATGTGCATATTACCGGGAAATTCTGATTTCTTATTTTTTCCGGGATTTCCGCACTAAAAACTTAGGTTTTTGGCCATACGTTTTATATAGAGATGAACAGTTTGTCAGCACAACTCCTCATAAACCGCTGCACAGAATTTCGTCAAACTTTGTAGGTATTTAGGACACAATGTGTTGATGTGCATATTACCGGGAAATTCCGAATCTTTTATTTTTCTGTGAATTTCCACACTTTTCAACTTAGATTTTTGGGGATATCTTGAATATAGAGATGAACAGTTTGTAAGCACAACTCCTCATAAACCGCTGCACAGAATTTCGTCAAACTTTGGAGATATTTAGGACACAGTGTGTAGATGTGCATTTTACCAGGAAATTCCGAATTCTTTATTTTTCTGGGACTTTTGGCACTTTTCAAATTAGATTTTTTGCCATACCTTGAATATACAGATGAACATTTTGTCAGTGCGACCCCTCATAAACCGCTGCACAGAATTTCGTCAGACTTGGCAGATATTTAGGACACAATGTGTAGATGTATATTTTACCAGGAAATTCCGAATCCTTTATCTTTCTGGGAATTTTGGCACTTTACAACTTAGATTTTTGGGGATATCTTGAATATAGTGATGAACAGTTTGTCAGTGCAACTCCTCATAAACCGCTGCACAGAATTTCATCAAACTTTGCAGATATTTAGGGCACAGTGTGTAGATGTGCATATTACCGGGTAATTCCGATTCTTTTATTTTTTCCGGGATTTTCAGCACTTTGAGTTTTGGGGGAGCGTGGGGTATGTGAGCTTGCTCACTTTTTCTTCTATTTGTACACAGTTAATCAAGACAAATGACGTCCTATAAATTCAATTATTGATTGGATTGATCGTTTTAGTGAAGGAAGGCAGATGGTTAAAAATGATATTTGTTATGTTGCCCAATGAAAGCAAGTTTGAAAAGAGATGTGTTTATAATTAAGCAATTTGCCACCAAAGACCTCCAATTTACACTTTGAAAAATAGTTAAATATTTCAACAATGATATTATTATCAAATACCTAAGATATCATTTACTTTAGATTTTAAACATATTAGATATGAAAAAAAGGAGGCACCCATTCTCAATCCACCTTGAATAAACGTCTCTCCTGAGACAGCAGATTTGGGTTTCGATTGTCGCCATGCTTATTTTTGGAAAGGATATTCCTATCCACCAATTCTGTTGCCGAGATTTGACCATTTTTGACAAATCAACTGTTCTTGATATAAAAAATTAAATTACATGGAAAGAAATATAAAACTCGGAAAAATATTTCACCTTTTGTGACAGACCGCTACGGAGGGGGGTCACGTGACCGCCTATATCACGTGAATTGCGCATGAGCAGAACGGTGACAGATGTGAAGTGAAATCGGAGAGGACTGATTTAAAATATAATCAAAATTGAAACCAAATATTGTTTCTTTTATGGAAGTTATTCAATTAGTTCGCGAACTTTTTGATCACCCCTCGTGGTCCAAATTTGAATAAATGAGACATTGAAGGCTGGATGACACCACTTTCACTTAAGAACTTCGATCCGTCATAAAAAAGAAGTCCAAAGTACAGTTTGTCACTTCCTTGTTTTCGTTTCCGACTTCCGCTGTGTAAGACGTCCAAATGTTTAAAAATATTCCTTCAATAGGTTTGTATAATATTTTTCCTGCTCCATTACGTAGCTCGCTGCGGCCGTTGCAACTATTGTTTACAAGGTTGTTTGTACGAAAGCCCAGAAGGCTCATTCGAGATTCGAGTTTCAAAGTACGAGATTCGAAATTCGAGTTTCGAGATTCAAGATCCAAACTAACCAATCAGAAGCGAGTTTCAAAGTACGAGATTCGAAATTCGAGATTCGAAATTCGAGATTCGAAATTCAAGATCCAAACTAGCCAATCAAAAGCGGGTTCAACATTTGATTACTCCCCTTTATTATGTTTTTACTATGAAGAAATCGTTTAAAATAATTATAACAAATGGGTCATTTAATTATATTACAATGCAAGAAAGAGTGTTATATATATTAGAAGGAAATTTTAATAATTATTGGATTTTTGATCAGAAAAATATACTTCAATCTATATTATAGCTTCTTAAATATTAAAAAAATTACTTATATCATGAGTATATATATTTATTTGTATTGTCTTCTAAACTTAATTTTTATGTATTTTCCCGCATAGGAAAACCAAATGTACTTGTGGACAGGGCACCCCCCCTCTCGATATTCAACCCCAGGGCTTATTGGACTTTTTTCACAACATATATCTAATACACTTATTCATCGTGTGTTCAATGCCAAAAAAAATAGTAAAAACCCAGAATAATCGCTCAACACAAAAAATACCCCACTATACATTATAAGTTTGTTTACGTTGTACGCCCGCTGCTATTTCTAGGTTTAAAACCATGCATTTATTTTAACTTAAAATGTTGATTAAAATTAACTGTCTCTACATATATTTCTGTCTTAGTCCATGCTATCGGATTGACTCTGCATCTCGTAATAATCCCATATTTTCTCCTTAAATGACACCTCTCTTGTATAGTGGGGAGGGGTAATGTATAATGGTTTTTTTTTTGGTTAAACGATTATTCTGGGGGTTTTACGCCCGTGATGTTTTCGTATTGTACACATTAATAAGTGTAATAAATATAATTTGTTAAAAAAATTGTCCAGTAAGCCCTGGTATTGAATATCGAGGGGGGGAGGGGTCCTGTCCACAAGTACCTGTGGTTTTCCTATGCGCGGAAATACAAAAAAAAAATAAGTGTAGAAGATAATACAAAAATATATATACTCCTGATATATGTAATCTATTTAATATTTAAGAAGCTATAATATAAATTGAAGTATATCTTGCTGCAAAAATCCAATAATTATTTAAATTTCTTTCTAATATATATAAAACACTCTTTTTTGCATTGTAATTTACTTAGTAATCAAATGACCCATTGGTTATAATTATTTTAAACGATTTCTTGATAGTAAAAACATAATAAAGGGGAGTAATCAAATGTTGAATCCGCTGTTGATTGGTTAGTTTGGATCTTGAATCTCGAAACTCGTATTTCGAATCTCGAATTTCGAATCTCGTATTTTGAATCTCGAATCTCGAATGAGCCTTCTGGGCTTTCGTATGTTTGAGGTTCTGATTACGACGTCACAAAGCCGCTGCACACGCAATGAATCTCCGGTGAATACGGCCTCATATCCAGTGAATATGTTGTGTTATGAACTGTTTGCGCTTGTATAGATTATTATAGGGAATATAAATAGACATTTAAGAAATAAACAACGTTATTCAGTGAATATGGCGTTATGAATAGCAATTGCTCTGCTGGCATATTCCATGATGCGCGCTTGCGCATCATGGAAAATATGCCAGCAGAGCTATTGCTATTCATAATGCCATGTTCACTGAATAATCGTTGTTTATTACTTATATTTGCATTCTTTGATTTTTTTTTTCAAGAATATTAGAGGAAATCCTTACTTACATAAGGACGCGGCTTCTTGTCTTCAGTAAATAACATACGGCTTTAAAATTAGCACACCAGATCAATGCTCCTTTTCTCTAATGAATCACAAACAATTTGTAAGGTATTTCCCTCTCAAAAACAGTTATCTGGATACAAGCAGCGCCGTCATCACATTTTCTTAATTTTTGTTTCGATGCAGTTGTGACATCATCGATCAACGTTATTAAAAACCTCAGACAAAAATCAATAATTTAACACTATTATGAAAAATGAGAATGCTTTTATAATGATTATTACTCCAGAATGCTTATCTATAATTTTTTTTTAGTTTTTCTATTTATTTTTTATAGCTGAAACCATTCTTGAAAAAGATGTAGTAGTTATTCTGAATGTTATTACCCAAGTGTGAAGAGATATCGTTCTTTGTACAAATATGCATGATACGCAAAAATAAAAATATGGCAGTTCTCTACAATTTTAAAAAGTTTTATTATACAAATGAATACATTAATCAAAATTGAATTATTAAAGATAAAAATCAGCAATTTTAACAGTTATTCTGAATGTTATTACCCAAGTGTGAAGAGATATCGTTCTTTGTATAAATATGCATGATACGCAAAAATAAAAATATGGCAGTTCTCTACAATTTTAAAAAGTTTTATTATACAAATGAATACATTAATCAAAATTGAATTATTAAAGATAAAAATCAGCAATTTTAAATATTCTGAATTTCTTTTTTTTCAAAGAATATCATTAAACACTTAAATTAATTCCTCTTACAAAACATTTCATATATGTACTTCTCAACACCATGCAGAAGTGGAGTAGAGCTTGTTCAACACGAGTGTGATAGAGCAATTGCACTCTTAGCAGAAGCAGTTGATGACTTTATGTTCATAGTCACATAGTGGGAGAGAGCAGTGGATATGCAAATATAACACTATAAGTAGTTTTATGAACTTTTTGCATTTGTATATATTATGTAGGGGATATTTGTAGAGTATATAAAAAAAAATCATTTCTTGGTCTCTTTGCATTCAAAATATATTAAATTTTCTGGAATTTTTTTTTTCAATAAGTTTTAAGTATTTAGATTTTATTTTCTTGGCCAATCTTCTAAGGAGCCTATCATAATCATTATTAACAGTAAATGTCAGTTTTGTAAACAGTAGGATACCAGAGACCCACTACAACGCATTAATTAAGACAGTCAAAATGCCGATACACAATGTATTTAAATTAAAGCAATATGAGCTGCATTTTTGAGAATTTAATTTTGCAGGTAAAATATGCTTTTATGATTGATTTGTATGTAATTTAAACCCTTATGATCAATAAGCCCCAAAAAAGTTTTTTTTATTAAAATGTTTCAGAAGAAATATTTCTGCACGACCTAATATACAGTATTATATGAGAAATCATTATTGTATAGGCCGACAATAATTCAATTTTGCTTCAATCAAAGCTAATAAAAAAATTTCCACCGCAAATATGAACAACAGAAGTTTATAAATATTTATTTTTATGTCATTAAAATACTTAATTACAAATTTGCAACAAAATTTTTTGATGTCAAACATGCAGCTCATATTGCTTTAAATTGATGTAGTCAGTTTACACTGTATTTCCCACAAATTAGAGTTAGCTGTAAAAAATGCGTTTCTAAACCAAAAAAATAAAAAGAAGGGCATTTAAGATGCGACAAACACACACAAGGAGTATCATTACTCACAAAACGCCATAGGAGGGACATTGCAGGTGCTTTAGAAAAAGGTATTTAAATAAAATTAAAAACCAGAAGTCTCTATCAAGGCTGTACATGTAACTCTACTGGTTTCTACTTATAACAAAAAGAAGAGAAAAGTAACATTTGGGACTTGAAAATTTACAACAGCAATAAATAAAATAATTATCCGTAGGTCTCTTTTTGTGGCAAGATTGCAATATTAAGACTACAACTCTAAGAGTAGCTTTTAATAAAATTTTACAAATTTCCAACTTAAGTTACCATGCTAACATCATTCATCGAAACAGAAAAGAAAATTATGTTTCTCTATGTAGTCTACTTGCATGCAACATTATATCTTAATCAGACTAAAACTGTCTGTATTGGGAGTAGCATTTTGAAAGTATTTCACAGAAATTTCTATTTTTAGGCAACACCGTTCATCGAGAACAAAAGCTTATACACATAATTATGTATCTTAGGGTATATTTGATTAAGCGACACAAGTGACAAGAGTTGAAAATAAAACGAGACATCTTCGACAGGGGTGCCTATCCCATGTTACGCGTGAATACTCCTCAGTTTACCTCGAGTAACAGATGAAATGAAAGAAAAAGTGAGCAAGCTCACATACCCCACGCTCCCCCAAAACTCAAAGTGCTGAAAATCCCGAAAAAAAAAAAATAAAGGAATCGGAATTCCCTGGTAATATGCACATCTATACATTGTGTCCTAAATATCTGCAAAGGTGGATGAAATTCTGTGCAGCGGTTTATGAGGAGTTGCGCTAACAAACTGTTAATCTTTATATTCAAGGTATGGCCAAAAATCAAAGTTGAAAAGTGCTCAAATGCTCACAAAAATAAAGGGATCGGAATTTCCTGGTAATATGCATACCTAAACACTGTGTCCTAAATATCTACAAAGTTTGACGAAATTCTGTGTAGCGGTGTAAGAGGAGTTGTGCTGACAAACTGTTCACATCTATATTCAAGGTATGGCCAAAAATCTAACTTTTTAGTGCTGAAATTCTCAAAAAATAAAGGAATCGGAATTTCCAGGCAATATGCACATCTACACATTGTGTCCTAAATATCTGCTAAGTTTGATGAAATTCTTTGCAGCGGTTTAAGAGGAATTGCGCTGACAAACTGTTCATCTCTATATTCAAGATATCCCCCAAAATCTAAGTTGAAAAGTGTGGAAATTCCCGGAAAAAATAAAGGAAACGGAGTTTCCTGGTAATAAGCACATCTACACATTGTGTCCTAAATATCAGCAAATTTGACGAAATTCTGTGCAGCGGTGTATGAGGAGTTGCGCTGACAAAAATAGGACTAAGTGACAGGTCAAAAATATTATACCTCACACAACTTGTTGCGTGGGGTATAAAACGGCAGGAATGGAAAACTATTTCAGTATCTGCATCAAGGATGACTGCACTTAACGCTGTGTTTTGGTCTTTTTCGATCGCTTCTATTGCTTTTTAATTTTTAACCTAATTTAACACTTTGTATATTTACTACATACGTGGATACAGGGAAGGGTTACTTAAAAATGGCGGGCAGGAACCATAAGGAGTCATGATATAAAATTAAAAATATAAAATATAGTAATCGCAAAAACTATAAAACGATTGAAATGTCCACAAAAAATGAAAGTTTTCCGCGCACTCAGAAATTATGATCTTGAACTTTGAACCTTACAATCCAAGGTGGTGTAACAATCACTAGTTGAACCTTTAGGGTACCCCTTTGTTTGTTTCAAGTTTTGCCCTTCGAGCACCTCTTTGGTAAGCACTCAGAATTCCTTGCAGAATTCTGGCCGACAGGACAGGTAACAAAAGCTAGGTATTCCCGGCGGAGCTGTCCAGTGTGTAAGACGTTGTAAGGGACAGAACAGATTTGATACAATGAAGCGCGTTGAAGTGGTAAAATTTTCCGTTTGGATGAAACGTTCTGAGTCATGTTTTGAATGTCCATTATTACAGAATGACACGCCCATTTCTTTAGAAATGAACAAGAAATATACATCGTAATGTTTTAGGACATCCCAATCGTTGCGAAAAGCAACATGATTTTCACTGACATGGATATTTTTTAAGTTATATTAAGAGAAATTTATAGAGTTCCAGCTTCTATAAAGCACGTATTGCAACGAATTTGTACATAATTATGAATTTATCATGTTTATTGGAGTTTCCATAACACATGTATTGGTCGAACACGTGCGTACTCTGTGTTTATGTAGACCGTCAATTTGATTGAATGTTATATTTTTAGAATACCTGTTCTACAGGTATTCCAATGAACCATTTGACCGAATTTTACTTTCTAAAGAAATGGTTGTGTCATTGTATGACAATCAACGTTCTAAAGATAGCTCAAAACGTTCCATTCAAACGGGAAATTTTACCACTTCAATGCGCTTCATTGTAGTTTATAACAGCATGTGACCATAACTTGCAGCAAGTTTTCTGCAACATTTCAGTTTATTTCTGCACGGAAAACAGACCGTGGTAAGTATATTTTGCAAGTATTTTTAGTTATGTTTTTGTACTTTTAAAATTCATTCACCTTGGCAGGCAGTCATCAATGACTTACCTGTGTGTGCGTTCAGGTGTGACGTTAGCAAGAGTGTTTGAATAGGTTTTCTCGTGAGAAGTTTTATCGCTGTTAGTGTATTTCTATACAATTAAAGAACAGCCTGTTTCTTTATTTTATTGTATTTTTGTTCGCTGTATTACTTTTTCATTTAAATGTCTGGGCGGAAGTAAGTGACCGGAAGTATTGTCAGCCATTTTGTATCTATGTCAACTGTAAACAAACTGAATATATTGAAAGTATCTTAGTGTATATGTTATATTGAACTCAAGATAATTACATGGTTATTAATTAAAGCCAGTATAATTGTATTATAGTATTGCCATATGTAGAGTACATAATTATTTACTGATAAAGGAAAGTTAATATTTTAGCACCATGCTGAGGTGTTCGTGGTAACTGATGTTATGATGACGACGATGATTTCGATGATGACGACGATGATGTCGATGATGTTGATGATGGTGTCGATGACGATGATGTCAATGATGATGGTGTCGATGACGATGATGTCGATGATGATGTCTACGACTTAGACGCGGGAATCTCCAGTACTTGTGAACATTTATCCCAACCACAGTCTGGGACTAAATCTGGGACTACAGCCCCAGAGGTTTGGGAGGTTTAAGGACAGTTTAAGGACAGTATTGGACTTGATTGAGATTGTCGCACGGATATGGACAATACTAGTAATGATGACTAGTTATGATTGAAATTGAGTTTGAAATTGGTTTGAATTGATCTGTTGATACAGCTGTTTAAACATTTGATCATTTATTTTTTTTTATCATTGTAAATAATTTTTTTGGTACGATCATTTGAGTGAGTGTGATTTATTAGTTAATTTTCTTTTCTTTATTATTATTTTTTTTTGTAAGAAATTCTTGCTTTTGATCTGGAAAGAAAAGCCTGTCTCATTCCACGTTACAAATTTTGGTGGCAGTGGTGGGATGACAGACTCTCTTTTTCAATCAAACTAGAATTCTTCAATTGTCTTCCGTATCGAATCGACTGAGAGATAAAATCAATGTATGCAAGTAACAAGGGTAAGTAAAGGTAAGTTAAGAGTCATCATGTTTATCATAAAGTTTTGTTGATAAACGTAAACGTCTCTTTCTTGAACAATTGAAAGTCAAAAATTCCTTGGCAAGTCAAAAAAGGGCATCAGATTATGTTATTGAGGGGACACAAGTATATGGGAGTTATGTTTTCCGAATAGAATAGAATAAAATTCAACCAATTTTGACCCACAGTGGAGCATACAGATAAGCAATGAGCAAAATCATCACAGTTTATATAAATACAATAGACAGAACAAAACAAATTGCATTGTATAATGAACAGAGAGTTACATCTAGTTATATACTTTTAGGATGTTTAAAATATACATTACAAATAGCCTATGTATAGGCCTAGTGACATTGCAATATGCCTAAATTTAACTATTTAGTTTTCTCACATCAAATTTAGCATTTAAAAGTTGGTAGAACAAAACAACAAACCCAGAATCTGCATTTGACAAAATCCACGGAAACAGGTCAACCTTGTTAAGCAGTATCAAATTAGGAAACGTTTTAAAGATTTTATTAAAAAACTCTCCTCTAGAATCAGTATACAGCCGACAATCTAACAGGTGCAGTAACGAAAGACTTTCTCACACCTCATTTTTATTATTTATTAGGTCACCTGAGTATTGCCATCTATTTTCGCTATTATATGAGCGAATGGGAACAGAAATAGTGAATTTCATGGTCCCTACCCTACTTGGGCCTGAGGGGTGGCGCCATAACCACTAAAATTAATGCAATCTTTAAAAGATGTTTTTTTTCTCGTGGATATCAAGCAATCAAAATGTTGTTATGAATGTATTAAGCATTTAGTCCTCTACCAAAATTGTAAAATTCATGATCCCAGGATAAGGTTCTGGTGTTTGGATGGGTCTCTATTGATTATGTATTGAAAATGCATTAATTAATTCTTTATAAAGCCTCTTCTCTGCTCCAGAAATTTAAACAAACTCACTACATAGTTATGTTAAGGATTCGAAGGGTGCCTCTTCGAAAATTTTGAATTTCATGCCTCCAGGGTCAGGGTTTCTGGTGTTAGGGCGTAGCTCAATATATAATATAGTGAAAATGCATTAATTCTTTGAAAATCCTTTTCTCTGATCTTGGGTATTGAACAAACTCGTACGGTAGTTATGATTAGCAAGGACCATTCTTCCAAAATTGCGAATTTCAAGGCCCCTGGATTTAGCGGTACCATAGAAGGTTGGGGTCTATTGATATGCTAAAAATGAAATACTGTAAAATCACACATTTTCGAATAGTCAAATTTTCGTGGTTTGAAAAAAATATATTGATTCATAGGAATTTAATTTAGTGGTTGAAAAATTGTTCAGTAGTAATTTATTTACTTAGGCTTCTTCATGCTAGGTGGAATATAAGACAGCCACAAAGTCCCGCCACTTTTTCTTTCCACGTCAGTCCTATCTCTAACAGCTCTTTCTCTGTTGTTCTTCGCTATGTTGTTTTTGGCCTGCCCCTTTTTCTCTTGCCGTCGGTTGTCCAGAAAATGCTCTCTCTTGTGATGTTATGCTGGTCTTTTCTGAGCATATGTCCGACCCATCTCCACTTTCTTCTTACAATATCCACCACAATGTCTTCCTGTCCTGACATCTCCCTGAGTTCCTTGTTGGTCACTATTTTTTGCCATGTGATCTTAAATAGTGTCCCTAGGCAACGATTTACAAACACTCTCAGTTTCCTTGCGAGGTCTTTCCGGAGCTTCATGCATTCTGATCCATATAATAGTTTTGATTTTACATTAGTACTATTGTATATCCTAAGCTTTGACTAAATGGTCAATTAGGAGGAGGTCCAAACTGGTTTTTAAGATGTAAAACACATGACGGGCTTTGTTGATTCTTGATGTAATGTCCTCGTTAGCACATCCTGATGTCGTTACAATGTTGCCTAGGTATGTCTCCCAAACGCCCTTTATTAACTTGTACGGGGTTGTTATTCCGTGCATTAATTCTTAATATGCTGGTCTTGATGTCCCCCATTTTCGCGAAAGCGAGGGGACATTAAATCTCATTCATCTGTCCGTCAGACTGTCAGTCCGTCACAAAAACTTTAACCTTGCCCATAACTTTTGATTTAGTGGAGCTATGACTTTCATATTTCACATGTGTATTCCTTGTGACAAGACCTTTCTTTTTGTACCACTAAATTTGACCTTTTGACCTTGACCTTAGAGTTTGACCCACTTTTACACAAAAATTCAAAACTTCAACTTTGGTCATTACTTTTGAATGGTAGAAACTAGGACTTTCATATTTCACAAATGTATTCTTTGTTACAAGGCCTTGCACTGCATACCAGCAACTTTGACCTTTTGACCATGGAGATTTCCCTACTTATAAGATTTTTTTAGCCGTGACCTTAACTTTTTAACGGTAAAGGCTAGGGCTTCCATACTTCCCATACGTAATTCTTGTGAAAATACCATTAATTAGATACCAAAAACTTTGACCATTTGACCATGGATTTTTAACTACTTTTTTATACTTTAACCTTGGTCACAACTTTTGAACGTAAGATACTAGGGCTTATATATTTTACATATGTATTCTTTGTGGTAAGACCTTTCATTGGATACCAAAAACTTTGCCCTGATGACCTTGGAGATTTCCTTACTGATGAAAAAAATTAACTTGACCATAACCTTTGAACGATAAAGGCTAGGGCTTTCGTACTTCACATATGTAGTTCTTGTGGGAAGACCTTTCATTGGATACCAAGAACTTTGACCATTGCACCTTGACCTTGGAGTTTGACTTACATTTCAAAAACTTTTACCTTGGCCACAACTTTTGAATGGTAGAAACTAGGACTTTCATATTTCACAAATGTATTCTTTGTTACAAGGCCTTGCATTGCATACCAACAACTTTGACCTTTTGACCATGGAGATTTCCCTACTTATAAGATTTTTTTAGCCGTGACCTTAACTTTTTAACGGTAAAGGCTAGGGCTTTCATACTTCCCATATGTAATTCTTGTGAAAATACCATTAACAAGATACTAAAAACTTTGACCATTTGACCTTGGATTTTTATCTACTTTTTTATACTTTAACCTTGGTCACAACTTTTGAACGTAAGATACTAGGACTTATATATTTTACATTTGTATTCTTTGTGGTAAGACCTTTCATTGGATACCAAAAACTTTGCCCTGATGACCTTGGAGATTTCCGTACTTATGAAAAAATTTAACATGACCATAACCTTTGAACGATAAAGGCTAGGGCTTTCGTACTTCACATATGTAGTTCTTGTGGGAAGACCTTTCATTGGATACCAAGAACTTTGACCATTGCACCTTGACCTTGGAGTTTGACTTACATTTCAAAAATTTTACCTTGGCCACAACTTTTAAATGGTAGAAACTAGGACTTTCATATTTCACAAATGTATTCTTTGTTACAAGGCCTTGCATTGCATACCAACAACTTTGACCTTTTGAACATGGAGATTTCCCTACTTATAAGATTTTTTTAGCCTTGACCTTAACTTTTGAATGGTAAGGGCTAGGGCTTTTATACTTCACATTTGTAATTCTAGTGAGAAGATCTTTCAATGGATACCAAGATCTTCAACCCTCTGACCTTGACCTGGGAGTTTGACTTACGGTTATGGTTAGGGTTTTCGTCCTCCACAAATGTATTACTTGTGACAAGACCTTTCTTAAGAAACCAACAACTCAGACCCTTTAACCTTGGATTTTGACCTACCTTTCAAAAATTATCTTTGACCATAACTTTTCGAACAGAAGGTGATAGGGATTTTGTATTTTACAATCGTATTTCTTGTGAAAAAACCCTTCTTTGGGTAATAATATATTCAATTTGCATTTAAGAAAAGTTTAATCTTCGTTATGTTGCCATACGGGGACATCAGTGTTTTACAAACACATCTTGTTCCTTATATGAAGAAGAGATAGCGCTTTCATATTTGACATGTACTTTACCTGTGACTAGATATTTCCGAACATGCTATGATTTCTTACCCCTTGACCTTGACCTTCACGATTGACCTTATTAAAAAAAAATCAACTTCGGTGATAATTTCTAAATAATTGACACATAATAGGATGTTCATATTAGACACAATATGTCATAAAAAATGACATCTCACCCACAAAGACGCCGAAAGCGGGGGATAGTTTTTTTTTACATATCCAATTTTTGAAATATTTAAAATCTTGTTCAATTGTTGAAACGCCTCTGCTTTTTTCCTTTACTTCAAAACTTCCATTCCTTTTTTCTGTTGCCATAGGATTTACCTTTAACAAAGGGAGGAGTAAATGAAATTCCAATTTGTCACACGATGTCGCATATAGATGATCTTTTAATACAAAATTGTGTAAATAAGTAATACCAGTATATAATTTCAGGAGTATGTCATTAATAAATAATTCAAAATGCGTTAAATAAATTATCCACCTCGATCATTCGTAACAGGTTTGCTTGATAAAACACGTGTCTTAACTGCAAAGATTTTCTATTAACAGGTCGGAACAAGCTATCCACGGGAAAATAATTATTACCCTGACTTTTTGCCGCACGTAATCTCTTATGTGTGACAAAGAACACCAAGGCATTTTTTTTCTAACACGTCAACTTCATTCATATTTTCCGGATATTATTTTTGACACTGTCCCTTGTTTTTGAAACGGAAATTGGTTTTGTGATTTAGTTTCGTTTTAACGTTTTACCTACGTTCTCATATAAATTCTTAAACACTAAAAAATATTAATTCTCAGATCATACAAGTAGTATGAAACTGCCTGTGTACGGGACTGCTCTGAGCTAATACATGATGTATTAGGAAAAACTCAGGATACCTCTCTGGTGACGGATGTGATAAACCTTGGCATGTTACTCCTCTTACAGACGGTCGTAAGACCTGAATAAGGCAGACGGTTGCGGGGGAAAGACAGCTAAGTGTTGTAGACAAACCAACTCGTAAGACCTGAACAAGGCAGATATTTGGTTTGGGAGAGAGGTGGCATACCACAGAGGTGGGGGAAGTGCCAAGATGCAGTAATAGTGGAGAGGCAGGGCAAGAAGAAAATTACTTGCGGGAGACACCCGTTGACCGCAGTTAGTGGTTGGCCAATCAAGAAGAAACCCATCATTGTATTTGTACATATTTGATTATAATCGTATTGGTCAACAAAAATCTGAGTTAACAGGTTAACGAACCTGAGTGAAACGCCTGGTGATACAAGCCATATCACCACACACCCAAGCTCGGCCGCGTTGCACGTTACATTTTCATTAATTTTTTAATGCGGGAATCGCACTAATGAACGTCAAATATTGATCAATCTTCGAAAGTAACGCTTGGAACTTTCTTTTGTTATACAAAATTAATTGACGTTGATTGTTTGAAAACATTCATTTCACAAGAACATTTTGTATTGGCCGGACAATATTTTCCATGGTTTGAAAGTAAGGCCGGGTATTGGTCAGACATTTCATATTGCGATATTTTAAACTGTTTTGCGATATGTATTGCAATATTTTCAGCGTAAACAAAAAGCCATTTTCTCCCTATATTTACCTAAATTTTACATACAGAATGTATGTAACTTTGATAAGCAATCACAAGAAAAGAGCCAAAAGTCTCTGTCGAGACTGTAGCTCAACTGGTTTATACTTAAAACAAAGGAAGAGGACGTAGCAGTTGGGACTTGAAAATTTAAAACAGCAATAAAAAAAAAAAGATCCTTGCCACTCATCAAAACCAGAAGTCTCTGTCGAGACTGTAGCTCTACTGGTTTGTACTTATAACAAAGGATGAGAAAAGAAACCATTGCCATCAGATCAAAACTTTATAAAGAGTAGTGTTTTAAAGGAATTTCACAGACAATTCTATTTTTAGTAAAAATGACAACACCATTCATCGAAATTAAAATCCGATGACTATTTTATGTATCTTAGTGTAGTCTACTTGTATGCCAATTTATATTGGAATCAGACCAAAATTGTAGGAGGAATAGCGTTTTAAAGGAATTTCACAGAAAATTCTATTTTTTGTAACCATGGCAACACCGTTCATCGAAATCAAAAACCGATGCACTATTTTATGTATGTTAGTGTAATCTACTTGTGTGCCAAGTAGTATTAAAATCTTACTAAAACTGTAGAAGGAGTAGCGTTTTAAAGGAATTTCACTGAAAATTCTATTTTTAGCAACCATAGCAACACCTTTCATCGAAATCAAAAACTGATGCACTATTTTATGTATCTAAGTGTAGTCTATTAGTGTGCCAAATAATACTGAAATCAGATTAAAACTGTAGGAGGAGTAGCATTTTAAAGGAATTTCACAAAAAATTATATTTTTAGCTACCACGGCAACACCGTTCATCGAAATCAAAAATCGATTTATTATTTTATGTACCTAAGTGTTGTCTACTTATGTGCCAAGTAATACTGAAATCAGATCAAAACTGTGAGAGGAGTAGCTTTTTAAAGGAATTACACAGAAATTCTATTTTTAGTAACATGGCAATACCGTTCATCAAATTGAAAAACCGATGCACTATTTTATGTATATTAGTATACTTGTGTGCCAAGTAATATTGAAAAAAGACCAAAACTGTAGAAGGAATAGCGTTTTAAAGGAATTTCACAGAAAATTCTATTTTTAGTAACAATGGCAACACCGTTCAACGATATCAAAAACCGATGCACTATTTTATGTATATTAGTGTAGTCTACTTGTGTGCCAGGTAATACTGAAATAAGACCAAAACTGTAGAATGAATAGCGTTTTTAAGGAATTTCACAGAAAATTCTATTTTTAGTAACCATGGCAACACCGTTAATCGAAATCAAATACCGATGCAATATATTATGTATCTTAGTGTAGTCTACTTTTGTGCCAATTTATATTGAAATCAGACGAAAACTGTAGAAGGAGTAGCATTTTTAAAAATTGTTTACAGACAGACGGACGGACGCCGGACGCATTACTATCGCATAATCTCTTCTGGTCTCTGACCAGTAGAGCTTATAAAAACCGATGCACAGAATTATGTTTCTTAGTATAGTCTACTTGTGTTCCAAGTTATATTAAAATCGGACCAAAACTGGAGGAGGAGTAGCATTTGGAAAGAATTTCACATAAATTTCTATTTTTAGAAATCACGGCAACACCGTTCATTGAAAACAAAAAACGGAGGCACAGATTTATGTATCTTAGTGTAGTCTACTTGTGTGCCATGTTATATTGAAATCGGACCAGAACTGTAGGAGGAGTAGCATTTGGAAAGAATTTCACAGAAAATTCTATTTTTAGTAATCACGGCAACATCGTTCATTGAAAACAAAAAACGGAGGCACAGAATTATGTTTCTTAGTGTAGTCTACTTGTGTGCCAAGTTATATTGAAATCGGACCAGAACTGTAGGAGGAGTAGCATTTGGAAAGAATTTCACAGAAATTTCTATTTTTAGTAACCATGGCAACACCATTCATCAAAATCAAGAACCCATGCACAGAATTATGTATCTTAGTGTAGTCTACTTGTGTGCCTAGTTATGTTGAAATCGGACCAAAACTGTAGGAGGTGTAGCATTTTGAAAAATTGTTTTCAGACAGACGGACGCATTACTATCGCATAAGCTCTTCTGGTCTCTGACCAGTAGAGCTAAAAATCACGTTGATTTAATTACAATAAGGCACTTAAATAGACCCACATGACAGCTTCTGTCTTACTGTTTGGATTTCTTTATATTTAATGATAGAATTCCTGAGTCAACAAATTTTGCCGGTATATCGGTATTACAAAAACGTATTGCAATACGATACTTTTTTGTCACAGTATTGCATTATTACGAAAGCCCAGAAGGCTTATTCGAGATTCGAAATACAAAATTCGAGATTCGAAATTTGAGTTTCGAGATTCAAGATCCAAAATAACCAATCAAAAGGCGGTTTGAGATTCACTATGCACATCTACACATTGTGTCCTAAATATCTGCTAAGTTTGATGAAATTCTTTGCAGCGGTTTAAGAGGAATTGCGCTGACAAACTGTTCATCTCTATATTCAAGATATCCCCCAAAATCTAAGTTGAAAAGTGTGGAAATTCCCGGAAAAAATAAAGGAAACGGAGTTTCCTGGTAATAAGCACATCTACACATTGTGTCCTAAATATCAGCAAATTTGACGAAATTCTGTGCAGCGGTGTATGAGGAGTTGCGCTGACAAAAATAGGACTAAGTGACAGGTCAAAAATATTATACCTCACACAACTTGTTGCGTGGGGTATAAAACGGCAGGAATGGAAAACTATTTCAGTATCTGCATCAAGGATGACTGCACTTAACGCTGTGTTTTGGTCTTTTTCGATCGCTTCTATTGCTTTTTAATTTTTAACCTAATTTAACACTTTGTATATTTACTACATACGTGGATACAGGGAAGGGTTACTTAAAAATGGCGGGCAGGAACCATAAGGAGTCATGATATAAAATTAAAAATATAAAATATAGTAATCGCAAAAACTATAAAACGATTGAAATGTCCACAAAAAATGAAAGTTTTCCGCGCACTCAGAAATTATGATCTTGAACTTTGAACCTTACAATCCAAGGTGGTGTAACAATCACTAGTTGAACCTTTAGGGTACCCCTTTGTTTGTTTCAAGTTTTGCCCTTCGAGCACCTCTTTGGTAAGCACTCAGAATTCCTTGCAGAATTCTGGCCGACAGGACAGGTAACAAAAGCTAGGTATTCCCGGCGGAGCTGTCCAGTGTGTAAGACGTTGTAAGGGACAGAACAGATTTGATACAATGAAGCGCGTTGAAGTGGTAAAATTTTCCGTTTGGATGAAACGTTCTGAGTCATGTTTTGAATGTCCATTATTACAGAATGACACGCCCATTTCTTTAGAAATGAACAAGAAATATACATCGTAATGTTTTAGGACATCCCAATCGTTGCGAAAAGCAACATGATTTTCACTGACATGGATATTTTTTAAGTTATATTAAGAGAAATTTATAGAGTTCCAGCTTCTATAAAGCACGTATTGCAACGAATTTGTACATAATTATGAATTTATCATGTTTATTGGAGTTTCCATAACACATGTATTGGTCGAACACGTGCGTACTCTGTGTTTATGTAGACCGTCAATTTGATTGAATGTTATATTTTTAGAATACCTGTTCTACAGGTATTCCAATGAACCATTTGACCGAATTTTACTTTCTAAAGAAATGGTTGTGTCATTGTATGACAATCAACGTTCTAAAGATAGCTCAAAACGTTCCATTCAAACGGGAAATTTTACCACTTCAATGCGCTTCATTGTAGTTTATAACAGCATGTGACTATAACTTGCAGCAAGTTTTCTGCAACATTTCAGTTTATTTCTGCACGGAAAACAGACCGTGGTAAGTATATTTTGCAAGTATTTTTAGTTATGTTTTTGTACTTTTAAAATTCATTCACCTTGGCAGGCAGTCATCAATGACTTACCTGTGTGTGCGTTCAGGTGTGACGTTAGCAAGAGTGTTTGAATAGGTTTTCTCGTGAGAAGTTTTATCGCTGTTAGTGTATTTCTATACAATTAAAGAACAGCCTGTTTCTTTATTTTATTGTATTTTTGTTCGCTGTATTACTTTTTCATTTAAATGTCTGGGCGGAAGTAAGTGACCGGAAGTATTGTCAGCCATTTTGTATCTATGTCAACTGTAAACAAACTGAATATATTGAAAGTATCTTAGTGTATATGTTATATTGAACTCAAGATAATTACATGGTTATTAATTAAAGCCAGTATAATTGTATTATAGTATTGCCATATGTAGAGTACATAATTATTTACTGATAAAGGAAAGTTAATATTTTAGCACCATGCTGAGGTGTTCGTGGTAACTGATGTTATGATGACGACGATGATTTCGATGATGACGACGATGATGTCGATGATGTTGATGATGGTGTCGATGACGATGATGTCAATGATGATGGTGTCGATGACGATGATGTCGATGATGATGTCTACGACTTAGACGCGGGAATCTCCAGTACTTGTGAACATTTATCCCAACCATAGTCTGGGACTAAGTCTGGGACTACAGCCCCAGAGGTTTGAGAGGTTTAAGGACAGTTTAAGGACAGTATTGGACTTGATTGAGATTGTCGCACGGATATGGACAATACTAGTAATGATGACTAGTTATGATTGAAATTGAGTTTGAAATTGGTTTGAATTGATCTGTTGATACAGCTGTTTAAACATTTGATCATTTATTTTTTTTTTATCATTGTAAATAATTTTTTTGGTACGATCATTTGAGTGAGTGTGATTTATTAGTTAATTTTCTTTTCTTTATTATTATTTTTTTTGTAAGAAATTCTTGCTTTTGATCTGAAAAGAAAAGCCTGTCTCATTCCACGTTACAAATTTTGGTGGCAGTGGTGGGATGACAGACTCTCTTTTTCAATCAAACTAGAATTCTTTAATTGTCTTCCGTATCGAATCGACCGAGAGATAAAATCAATGTATGCAAGTAACAAGGGTAAGTAAAGGTAAGTTAAGAGTCATCATGTTTATCATAAAGTTTTGTTGATAAACGTAAACGTCTCTTTCTTGAACAATTGAAAGTCAAAAATTCCTTGGCAAGTCAAAAAAGGGCATCAGATTATGTTATTGAGGGGACACAAGTATATGGGAGTTATGTTTTCCGAATAGAATAGAATAAAATTCAACCAATTTTGACCCACAGTGGAGCATATAGATAAGCAATGAGCAAAATCATCACAGTTTATATAAATACAATAGACAGAACAAAACAAATTGCATTGTATAATGAACAGAGAGTTACATCTAGTTATATACTTTTAGGATGTTTAAAATATACATTACAAATAGCATATGTATAGGCCTAGTGACACTGCAATATGCCTAAATTTAACTATTTAGTTTTCTCACATCAAATTTAGCATTTAAAAGTTGGTAGAACAAAACAACAAACCCAGAATCTGCATTTGACAAAATCCACGGAAACAGGTCAACCTTGTTAAGCAGTATCAAATTAGGAAACGTTTTAAAGATTTTATTAAAAAACTCTCCTCTAGAATCAGTATACAGCCGACAATCTAACAGGTGCAGTAACGAAAGACTTTCTCACACCTCATTTTTATTATTTATTAGGTCACCTGAGTATTGCCATCTATTTTCGCTTCTATGAGCGAATGGGAACAGAAATAGTGAATTTCATGGTCCCTACCCTACTTGGGCCTGAGGGTTGGCGCCATAACCACTAAAATTAATGCAATCTTTAAAAGATGTTTTTTTTCTCGTGGATATCAAGCAATCAAAATGTTGTTATGAATGTATTAAGCATTTAGTCCTCTACCAAAATTGTAAAATTCATGATCCCAGGATAAGGTTCTGGTGTTTGGACGGGTCTCTATTGATTATATATTGAAAATGCATTAATTAATTCTTTATAAAGCCTCTTCTCTGCTCCAGAGTTTTAAACAAACTCACTACATAGTTATGTTAAGGATTCGAAGGGTGCCTCTTCGAAAATTTTGAATTTCATGCCTCCAGGGTCAGGGGTTCTGGTGTTAGGGCGTAGCTCAATATATAATATAGTGAAAATGCATTAATTCTTTGAAAATCCTTTTCTCTGATCTTGGGTATTGAACAAACTCGTACGGTAGTTATGATTAGCAAGGTCCATTCTTCCAAAATTGCGAATTTCAAGGCCCCTGGATTTAGCGGTACCATAGAAGGTTGGGGTCTATTGATATGCTAAAAATGAAATACTGTAAAATCACACATTTTCGAATAGTCAAATTTTCGTGGTTTGAAAAAAATATATTGATTCATAGGAATTTAATTTAGTGGTTGAAAAATTGTTCAGTAGTAATTTATTTACTTAGGCTTCTTCATGCTAGGTGGAATATAAGACAGCCACAAAGTCCCTCCACTTTTTCTTTCCACGTCAGTCCTATCTCTAACAGCTCTTTCTCTGTTGTTCTTCGCTATGTTGTTTTTGGCATGCCCCTTTTTCTCTTGCCGTCGGCTGTCAAGAAAATGCTCTCTCTTGTGGTGTTATGCTGGTATTTTCTGAGCATATGTCCGACCCATCTCCACTTTCTTCTTACAATATCCACCACAATGTCTTCCTGTCCTGACATCTCCCTGAGTTCCTTGTTGGTCACTATTTTTTGCCATGTGATCTTAAATAGTGTCCCCATTCGTAAAAAAAAAAAAACCCAATGAAATAACATGTTAAGATAAATACATTGTAAATCCAAACTTCTGAGGGTGTGAAATTTTATTAGTTCTGTTAATGATAGTCTGCATCATCCAGACGCTTGCGTTTACCTCCACAAACGTCTGGACGCTTTCTTTAAAAAATAAATTGAACTCAGAGCGAGGCTTATCAGAAATCTGATAAGAAAGCTGATTGGCTGTTGAAAAGTGTCATGGCTGCGCCCATGGAGAAAACGTTGAAAGCAACTCTCGACTCTTTAAATATATCTTTTCCATTGAAAGAAAAACAGATTATCTGTTTAGAGAAGTTATCCATCGGCAAAGATGTTTTTGCCGTTCTTCCAACGGGGTATGGCAAGTCCATCATCTATAGTATTCTGCCAAAAATGTGGCGATTAATAGAGAGTACTGCTGCAAACCAGACCGACAATTTTAGCTCTGTCGATGGATCATGTGTTGTACTAGTTGTATCTCCTCTTGTATCCCTCATGAAAGACCAGGTACAGAACATAACAAAACTTGGAGTTGATTCCATTTATCTTGGAGAACCCCATACCGAAGGTTTGTCAGTTAATACAGGTCTTACATTTACAGTCAACTCAAACCGACTCGTACCCAAACCGAGTCGTACCAAGGGAGTCAACATTTACCCAAAACTGTTACTAAATACTAACATATAGAGTGTTACACTATATACAAAGGCACATACTATAGATTATTTAGTATACACGTAATATTAACAAAGGAGTGTAACTGATTCGAATAATAAATCAGATATCTTTATGAAAAGATTTCAATTTGAAAAAGAAATCTTTTCATGTGTACGACTTCAGTTACAAGTTGACTCTTTGGGTATGACTCAGATGGGTCTTTTTCTCCGCAATTGCAAATTATACTCAGGGTTGTAAATAACCACTCGCCCACTCGCAAATGCGAGTAAATTTTCCTGTGGGCGACCAGCTCTTGACGATATTATCGCCCACATGGCGAGTAAGAATTTTATCGGACCTTTTCCAGAATCAGATCGTAGTTTGGTTCAACTATCCAATGTACTTTCGTTTTCATATCCCAGGCGGATTTTTCTGTGTTTGATCATTCAGCTGATTCCATTTTTCAAATATTAATTGTATATAGCTTTATTTGAGATACAAAATATGTAAATCTAGTCAACGTTTACCTTAAATTTAAAGAGTAATTGCTATTGTAACAAGAATCCCCACATTCTTTTTCTGCCGCTATAGGCAGCTATGTTGGGTGTCCACTGTAAATATAACACCTGGTTAATTCAGTCCAGGTATGTTTGGCTCCTTTATTTATATATAAAAAAAACGACATACCGACCCTTGGTTATTTGGAAATGTTACAAGAATCAAATATTTTTTAAGCCTAATTCAAAATACATGCCCTGAAACAACTTAAATCAAAAGAAACAAAATTGAATTGAATGATAACATGGAATTTCATACATTTAGTAGTGTAAAAGTCTGCAGGAAAAATTTGAAAAGAAATAATGAAATAATATAGCCATAAAGTATTTTTCTCTAATGATTTCATATGAAAAGATTTTTTACAAAGTGAAAAAAAAATGTGGGCCCCATAAAATCAATGTGGGCTGGTAAAATTTATGAAGTTGGGGGCCCACATGGCCCCTAAGGTTTAAATGTTATTTGCAACCCTGTATACTTGCTTACTCATCATGCTCATTATTATACATTTACATGTGATTTTAGCTATATAAAAGTAAAATTGTAAAAAGTTACCTGGAAATAGCTAAATAAACTATCTAGCTATCAAATGAAGCTACTGTAGGTATTTCTGGCTACGTAACTATATGTATTGATTGTATTGGATGTTACATGTACTGATTTAGCATGATTTTTTAATTTCTTTATTTTCAACTGTACATTAGTCACTCCTGCATTATGGAAATGCGAACTCTTACATAAAACTGAATAGCTTAGCGGTGAAAGCGTCATTGCTTTAAGCAATGGAGACAGTGGTTCGAATCCACTTTCAGTTTGTTACTAGTTCATTTCCTGCATGCAAACTTCCAATCAATGTAATTTAATTCTGATATCTGTATCTCTGTATCAACTGTCAACTTCTTACTTACATTTAAAAAATAAAATTGAAGTCATTGCAAATATTTCTTTCCAATCATAGGACAAACAAAGTTTTATTTCGTGTTAATGGTTACAGATTACTCATATCAAATTAACGACTGCCACATGGATGACACTATTAAGGTTATGTCAAGAACAACAAATTGCCATGTAACACATAAATATATGGTATAAATGAACATGAGAATACAAATGATATACAATGTTGTATTGTGGTATATGCACTAATCAATATGTAATATTGCCCTCCATAAGTAGCTAAGTATAAGGAAAGAGGACCTTAATAATTATGAATAAATTTTACAGCTTTTTTCCATTAATCAAAATTTTTCTTCAAAAGACTTCATGTATACTGTGTACTACATCAGTTTCAAACAGCAATCAGATAAAAAGTTTGTGCACATGGTGATTACACCAACACATGATAGCATAATAATTGAGATTCAGTGATTCAAACTATTACAAAGTTGGGTTTTTAAAAAGAAATCCACCGCTACTCTTATAGTGTATTGGTGCATCATCTCTTAAATATCTTTTAAATATATATTTCACAGAACGCATGCGCTTGATAAAAGAAGGACAGATTCCTTTGATAATGTTGAGTCCTGAAAGTCTTTACTCTGGTACCTGGAGAGAGCTCATCCTCACAGATCCATATCAACAGCACCTACACACAATTGTCATAGACGAATGCCACTGCGTTGAACAATGGTACATGTACATAAAATAATACAACATACACAAATATAAGTGGAGTACAATTTTAGCCCTTTAAAAGAAATAATAATATCTTACTATTTTCTACCTACAAATTTAACTGCCTTGCACTGATATAATGCTTTTTAGCACATGGAAAATAATGGAAATTCTACAAATAATGATCATGTTATACCTTTCTTACATAAACAGATTTATATTTGGTACAACTTTTTTTTTCTAGGGGTACAGAGTTCAGAACAGATTACTCTAGATTAGCAGAATTGAGAAGTTTGCTTCCTAATGCGAATATGTTAGCCTTAACTGCTACTGCTACACAGTCTGATAGAAAAAAAATTTCAGAAATGTTATGCATGAAGAACTTTCTTGAAGTAATCTTGAGTTGTGACAGGCCAAACATAAAGCATGTCTGTATAAAAGCTCCAGCAAGCATAAATGAATGTTTTTCGTGGTTGTGTAATGACCTTAATGCACTGAAAGAAAATACCCCGAAATGTATTATTTACTGCAGAAATATTAAATCTTGTGGACTCATTTATCAATATCTAATGAGCCAGCTTGGTTCCCAAAACTCCTACATTGGGACATGTTCAGCAAAAAACTGTCTTTTTGCCATGTTTCATCACTCGACTGCTCAAAAAAACAAAACAATCATAATGGATACATTTTGTAATACTGATAGCACGTTACGAGTTGTAATAGCAACAACTGCATTTGGTATGGGGGTGAATGTACCAGATGTACGTGTTATTGTCCATTGGGGGGCTTCTCACAGTATTCAAGGATACATGCAACAAAGTGGACGCGCTGGAAGGGATGGAAATCAATCGGTGTCTGTAATTTACTATCACCCAGCTGATATAAGTACTGTTGCAACTGATAGTCACACGAGAGAATTCTGTCTGTTAAAATCATGTAGACGTAAATTTTTACTGGAACATTTTACACCAGAAGATACCGCAATCACAAATGTTTCCAGCCTGTGTTTGTGTTGTGATAACTGCAAGAACAACTGTGAATGTGGTGATTGTCCTTCTGACTCTGCTGCAGTTCTGGACTTAGAAGAGGATTCCCTAGTGAAGGCTGTGGATATGGTTGAGGAGCCTCCAGTGCGTACTGTACATGACCTGCAAAGAATGAAAATTAAGGAAAAACTGTATGACTTACGTGAAAAGTTGTTGGGTGATACATGTACTTCTTTGTTAAATATTGGACTCATAACAGGTCTTAGCAACAAAGTGATAAGTGATATTGTTGCAAATGTGCATTACATTTTTTCTGTTGAGGACATTCTTTCCCAGTTTGTTTTTGATAGAGCCTGTGCTGAGGAAGTTTTTGAAATTATTGAGAATGTTATGTCTGAATAAAATGAAATGAAGATGAAAAATAAAATTACCACATGTACTAGTATATAAATACCATTCAAGATACACAAAACTCATTTAAAACCAACTTACATGTATTTAAAAGGCTTGTTTATTTCCAGCATACTCCTTCTTCTTTGCATTCATCCACTTGTGGAATTCAATAACATTGAATTGTGTAAAAATATCTGATGGTTCATTTTGAAATGAGTTGTGGGCCCTTCCAGGTGTACAGGTAAAAACATTTGCTTTTTGTAATTCTCTTACAAGTTTTGTCAGGTCTCCGGTGGTATCCTGGGCTTTGTGTTCCCTAGATATAGGCGCAGCTCCCACCTGACATTCCAGGTTTCTAGAAATGTCATGGCAAAACATCATGGTTTTACCTATTCTTAGTACAGCTTCTGGGGAATGGTTTGGTCCAATTAATTTTACCCTTGCCTTGGCATACTTATTTAAAAGTTCCATTACATAATCCCCATCTAAATTTTTTCCCCTTCCACCACTTAAATTGACAAATCTATTCCATATAACTTGATGTTGTTGTCTTGGAGTGAAGAGAGCAATGGTGCAGGCAATTAGCAGGAAGGCTTCCAGTCTGTACTTTGTCTTATGCGCAGTATGATAGAGCAGCATAGCATATTTCCAATGACGTAAAATGCGCATCCCATCTCCACTTCTTGTGGCCACTATGCTTATTTTACGTAGAAGCCAGAATTTCAAGAAATTGGTCGCATAGTTATAAATTCTGTCATTATTTTCATCTTCACAATGCTGTTCTCTATTAAGGGTTTGGGATAGTATGTTCATTATATGGCTGTCAACCAGCTCACCAACAAGGTTTCGAAGTATCCTCTTCTTATGATCAATGTCTGCTAGATGAATGCCATGTGGGAAAACTTTGCATGGTGCATTAAGATCTGCCATTCCAAAATGTGTTAATGCAAGGGAAATGACATGACTTTCGCCAACTAAGTCTATAAAAGCACTGTCGGCATGATAGTCTTTTGACACAGTACTGCTGACATTTTTTCTGTTAATCACACTCTTTAAGTGATATAAAGTTCCTGGTTCCCTTGCACTTCCACTCTTGTAAAATCTGTCCATTATCACCTGCAATTATAGAAAAAAGAATATGATAAATCTAGTGCAATTATTATGAATCTTATTTCTAATGTACAAATAAATAGTAGTACTTAAGTTGTAGTAATTAAATATACTTGAACTCATTTTAGTAGCACTACAGTATAACATGCTTATAATGTAGTGCCAGGGTATGTAATTTAGCATTTGAAGTAGCAACAGTTATGCTGGTGGAGAAGCACCTCTCTTTACATAAATAAGTTGCTTTGTAAAGTTTCAGAAATATCTGCTGCCTGCAGGTCATGATGGTTCTGTAGAAATGAGATATTGATGGAACATTAACAAATAGGCCAAAAAAATTTAAGGTGTACTTGTTTATCTAACCTGTAAAAAATTCATCTTCTCGTGGAAATCTTCCATCATGGACGCACAGCCTTCCAGCCTCTCCTCTGGACTATCTGCATCAAACCGTGCCATATGAGCCCCCCTAATACGTTCACAGGTTAACTGGTCACCTCCCAATGGTATGACTCGCATAGGCCCCCTGTCCTCCCTAGAAACATAAATATACAGATAATTATAAAGAACTTTCTTTTGCACACAATACAATGCAATAAGAAGCTTGTTTTTCTTTTCAAATTATTAATTATGGCCTTCCTTCCCCCCTTCAATCCGTGTGACTAACTCAGCTAGGTCTCATTTTTTCAGAATAAAAAGGACAAAAATACAAATACATGTACCCTTTTTAATATGTTTTGGTTGAGGTTAAGTATTTTCACCTAACTTTCAACACATCAAACAACCGGGTTTTTTTCAGTTATAATATACACACCTCTCTGTTAAATTTTCTATTTCGTCAGCATTCCTTGCATTTGGCACAAACTTGTGAAGGTATTCCAGAATTTCAATCATGTCGTTCATCTTGTTTTCACTTTTGTCAAGAATTCCTAGAGGTACCTTAGAATTTAAAAATAAATGGTGATCACATTGAACATGTTGAAATAATTACATGTTTAAATGCCAATGTCTAAAAATTAAATTAAAAATTTCAATGAAAACAATGATTCTAAGACATATATTTGACAACTTATTATTTTTTTTTGTATAAAAAATTGAAAAAAGAAATACAGTGTGTGCTTTTTTCATGTTTTTCATATATTCAACATTATTTTTCTTTCATCATAAATATTAGCACAAATAATTTGAATTTTCTGTACGTCATGGAAAACAAAAAATGCAAACAAAAAATAAAAGAAGAGCATACCAAGTTCAAAGAGATGAATCCATAATTCTAAATTTTTATCTGCAATGTTTATTACAAATTTTAAACCTTTCTTCAATCTAACCTTAGTTCCTTCTCTATGTCCTTTACATTTGTGGTCGGTGAATTTCCAATTCCAAATAACTTCAAATCAACAAGAACAAAAAAAAATCTGAAACAAATTTCAATAGTAAAATGTTCATGCATATTCCTGTAAAGCCAGATGAAAAGAAAGAAATATTAATTTCATTCCGTTTTATTAATTCTTTATACATGTATTAAAATAAACGGTTTACCTTATAAAACACACAGGATAAAGAATTCAAATTAGGCTTAGATAAAAAATAATCTATATATGATTATTTCATATGGCTTTACATATCTATAAAAATCAAGTCCCATAGGCCACAAGGTTCAGGAAATAAGTTATTCTAGGGAATCTGGTCTAAAATTAATTCCATTTTTGCAAAGAAATGCTTGATCAGTAGATATTTTGCATCATATGTACTTTTTTCTTTTTGAATCTGATCATATTTAAATCTAATCACACAAGAGATGCCTTCACATTCATTTCAGGCTTTGTTGATATTAGTTGACTTTTTTCAAGAATTCAAAATTATGACAGGCAGACAACTGGACAAACTTTAAACAGAAAACTTTCTTAGACCTGATTCCTCTGCTTCAGTTGAGCTAACTGCTCTTAAAGAAGAATGGGAAAGAAGTCTAATATCACCTTTTATTATATACCTAATGTGTATCACCCAATTTTACTGTTTAATTTACGCTATCACGTGACGTCGTGATCCGATTTACCGGATCACCAACATGTTGTTTTCTGAATCCATATCACCACTCTCTGAAACTGATGACGTAGTACGCAGAAATATGACGTTATTTTTCTTGCGCGTTAAAAAGTCCCTTGTTATTATACTTTGTTTTATGGATAAATGTCATGCAATTGATCTCTAAAGTTTTCTTTTGCTATATTTTGCTAGTTATGAGGGGGTATATAATAAATTTATCATTATAACAGTAACTTGATCCGAAGAGCCGTATCACGTCTCGTTGACAGGCGCGGATCATCAGATCAAACTCGACGCTTCGCGTCTCGTTAGATCTGATGATCCGCGCCTGTCAACTCGACGTGATACGACCATTCGGATCAAGTTACTGTTATAATAATATATATTTACTAAAACTTCCAACAGCATTCTTAACACAGTTGTGAAACAATAACAGTAAAACAGAAATACTTGAACATGCTATGATATTTTACTTTTTTTTTTACAAGTAGCAGGATTGCAGTATTTAAAGTACTGGTCATTAGTTTACAGGAGTAATCAATATCTGATTTTAAATTTAATTTTTTGATTTTCACAAAGAGATAACTACCAAAAATAATAATGCTGATTATGATAATGTATTTTATCATAAGACAAAGAATTTTGCATTTTATGAGCTTACTGCAAGGTAATTACTTTTGAAATATCTAACCCTAAACACTTCACAGTAAATATTTAAAGTAAAACATGTTCAAGTATAAACATTAAAATCTTGTACATGTATTGCAATTCAAATGTGCCTAAAACCCTGGTAATGAATAAGAAACCAATTGTGATCTCAATGTACCAAATAAATTGTACCATTTTGTAGATTTTTTTTTCCATTCCATGGATACTAAACATGGAAGAAACTAAGAATGGCCTTAAATTGCAATAACATACACTTTATCAACATAGAAATGAACAAAATACTTGAATACATATATTTTGCTTAACATGCTTAATGTCAACATACCACAACTGACTTCTGATCCATGATGTCTGAATAAGGGTGTTGGAAATAATCAGGATACACATCTTTGAAAATACTGAAGGCCTGTAGATGCTGGATTAGAGTCAGTGATAAGATGTGGATCATATCCTCTCTTAAGTCATTGTTGTCTTCAGCTGACGGCATGAGTTGTTGGTTTTCCACCTGGTTCAGGTCACCTATAGGATGTTCATCAGGAAGATGTTCACAATTTACTCGATCTTTCACTGCCATGATTTGCACATAATGTTTGCTTTGATTCTGGTGTGTCTCTGTCATGTCTCTGACACGTAAATAAAAGTCTAAATTGTCCAAGTTAAATCTATAGCCAGGCTCAAAGTCAGCATCATTCACAACACTACCATCTGCTGGTGCTGCATAGTCGTGATCCACTTTTTGATTATTACTCACTTGCACTTCAATACGTCTGTTCTCCTCTACCCGAGATTTTAGTGCATATATTTTTTCATCTGAAGAAGCAGCAGCAATATTTAGAGTTCTTTGTAAAGTGGAATGTCCAACAGTAATTCCCAATTTATGCAGAACTTCAAAACCTTCCTTTTGAAGATGGTTATTATAGAGAGAAACAGCAACATTATGCTGCAGCTTACTCATGAACTTTGATCTGGAATTTAACAGCAAACATGCAGCAGTAGTTACTTTTGCAGTGTCACTAACTTTATTCTTATTCTCAGCTACAGTGTTAAGAACACACCAAGTAATTGGCATAGTCTTAATAGAGTCTGTTGTTTCACTCAAACTGAATTCCAAGGAATCTTTTGATGTTTGGAATACATCTTTCTGTAACATCCTGCACTCTTGACGTATTACATCTGTTACACCTATTGTTTGAAAAAAAAATTACTTTGGAATATTAATGTGAAAATATTTGCTTGTTTTATTATTGAATGAAACAAATATACTTGTGAAATATAGTTCATAGCCTTACAAAGATGTTGAACTTCATTTTTGATGTTTCACTTTGATCATGCTGTCATAAAGTTATGATCTTAACCAACTCAGAATGTGATTTATAGTACAAAATTATTTTCCATTGAAAACATGATAAAAAGACCTAAGAACCAAAAATTAAATACCCTCCTTCTTTATCTGATCTTGTATACATTTAAAAAACCATACTTTTATCAAATATGAAAATGTTTAATATCAACAAGCCTTTTTAGGATTTAAAATGTCCTGGTTTAAAGCTATAAATGCAATAAATTATATAAAGTCATAATGACATCTACCTGCAACTGCTTTCTCTTTCACTGTTGCATCAGCATTTGTCAGTAAAAGTCGCATGCCCTTCCTGATACTACCAGATGTAAGGCATCGGACAGCAGGCTGGAGATTTCTCTTGTGGCTAATGCTATAATACTGGTGAACTTCCTTCTTCTCTGACACACGCTGTACACCAACAAGTTCACACTGCACAGCAGTATCAAGGACATCTTTAACATCAGACTGACTGAAATCTAAACCTCGCTTGCTTTTACTGGAGGAAGCACCTACAAATTTTATAGATGAAGAAAAGATGAAGACGTAGCTTAATCTCATTTTCATTTGTTGGTTTTCAAGAACAGCCCTCCTAGCTGTTATATCATGAAAGCCAATACAAAATACATGTTTGAAAAAAATAAAATGAAAAGTATAACAAAACATTTATTGACCGAACTCTCGGGCTAAATGCGTTTGTCGGCCCTCAAACCAAACTGTCTGCCTGACAACTTGGTTCTTTGGTACGACACACAAAAGTTGTACGAGATAAATGGGACATCTATCATTGTGTGATGTGATATTGGCTTTATCCAACTTGTTGAAATGGTGTATATATTCGCTCGGCAAGCCTCTCGAATATATACACCATTTCAACTTGTTAGATAAAGCCAATATCAAATTACACAATATAGATATCCTCTATTTATCTACCTGTATAATATAGCTTTATTTAGTTTTACAAAAAGCAGACAGAAAGTCGAATAATGAGCCAGTATTAGTTTTCAACTTTTAAATGGACTAAATACAATTCATGCAATCACACTTAGTCATGCCTCATTGATCTTCCAGTGAGGGACAGCTATCTAAACTATAAAGACGCATTTTTGGGGTGTTTAAAAGAGGCAATGTTTTTACTATAATCTATGCCTACGTTGTTTTTATCAAACCTTTAAAAAAATATCAGTCATAATTTCCATGCAATTTTTTGTCTGCTTTTCATAAAACAGACCCTTATTCTAGAATAGCTAAATAAAGCTATATTATGTTTTTAAATAAAGCTATATAGGTAAATTAAGTTATATAGCTAAAGTGATTTTCATGGACCTGATAAAATGTATTATAAATATGATTCCTCTGCCAATTAAACTCAGTTTAACACATATTCAAACTCAGTTTAACACATATTCACAGATGTTGTGTTGCAAAAAATATGTATGCAACTTTATATCAGATGACATTTTTAAGATACCTACCACTAAATGATTTCATATAAGGGGATTTCAGCTGCGGTGTTTTAATTCGAGAACGTTTCTCTGAATTGGCTCTGCCTGGTGTCTCTACCCTCGCTCTCTTTGGGACATGCATGAGCTTGAACTTCTGAGATGTATTATTTAAAGAAGTGGTTAATTCCTCCGATTTGGACACCATTTCTAAAATTCTCTCCGTCAGCCTTTTGCAACCAATGCAAAGAAATGCGCCATCATTTTCCACTCGGTCAAAACAAGCACCATAAAACTTATTAACTAACTTTAAACTAGGTCCAGCACATCCCTGTTTAGTTCTCACAAAGTATCTCTGTTTTGACTCTTTACTACAAGCAACACACACTGTTTTATCTGGTACTACGAAGTACTCGTTTCTCTTCATGGGCGTCGCCATTTTGGATTTCACGCCATCTCGCGGAAAAAATATTTTATTATAGAAAGCGTCCAGACGTTTGTGGAGGTAAACGCAAGCGTCTGGATGATGCAGACTATGTTAATGAATGCATCGCTTATTGTTTGGACAATGTAATTCATCAGGTTATGACTAGAAGATATGGCGTAAAAGAAGTCGACCATGAGTTATCGTTCACTTTTAAATGGTAGAAACTAGGACTTTCATATTTCACAAATGTATTCTTTGTTACAAGGCCTTGCATTGCATACCAACAACTTTGACCTTTTGACCATGGGGATTTCCCTACTTATAAGATTTTTTTAGCCTTGACCTTAACTTTTGAATGGTAAGGGCTAGGGCTTTTATACTTCACATTTGTAATTCTAGTGAGAAGATCTTTCAATGAATACCAAGATCTTCAACCCTCTGACCTTGACCTGGGAGTTTGACTTACGGTTATGGTTAGGGTTTTCGTCCTCCACAAATGTATTACTTGTGACAAGACCTTTCTTAAGAAACCAACAACTCAGACCCTTTAACCTTGGATTTTGACCTACCTTTCAAAAATTATCTTTGACCATAACTTTTCGAACAGAAGGTGATAGGGATTTTGTATTTTACAATCGTATTTCTTGTGAGAAAACCCTTCTTTGGGTAATAATATATTCAATTTGCATTTAAGAAAAGTTTAATCTTCGTTATGTTGCCATACGGGGACATCAGTGTTTTACAAACACATCTTGTTCCTTATATTGAGAAGAGATAGCGCTTTCATATTTGACATGTACTTTACCTGTGAGAAGATATTTCCGAACATGCTATGATTTCTTACCCCTTGACCTTGACGATTGACCTTATTAAAAAAAAATCAACTTCGGTGATAATTTCTAAATAATTGACACATAATAGGATGTTCATATTAGACACAATATGTCATAAAAAATGACATCTCACCCACAAAGACGCCGAAAGCGGGGGATAGTTTTTTTTACATATCCAATTTTTGAAATATTTTAAATTTTGTTCAATTGTTGAAACGCCTCTGCTTTTTTCCTTTACTTCAAAACACCCATTCCTTTTTTCTGTTGCCATAGGATTTACCTTTTACAAAGGGATGAGTAAATGAAATTCCAATTTGTCACACGATGTCGCATATAGATGATTTTTTAATACAAAATTGTGTAAATAAGTAAGACCAGTATATAATTTCAGGAGTATGTCATTAATAAATAATTCAAAATGCGTTAAATAAATTATCCACCTCGGTCAGTCGTAACAGGTTTGCTTGATAAAACACGTGTCTTAACTGCAAAGATTTTCTATTAACAGGTCTTATATACTCATTGATGCCATTTCGGAACAAGCTATACACGTGAAAATAATTATTACCCTGACTTTTTGCCGCACGTAATCTCTTATGTGTGACAAAGAACACCAAGGCATTTTTTTCCAACACGTCAACTTCATTCATATTTTCCGGATATTATTTTTGACACTGTCCCTTGTTTTCATTAATTTTTTAATGCGGGAATCGCACTAATGAACGTCAAATATTGATCAATCTTCGAAAGTAACGCTTGGAACTTTCTATTGTTATACAAAATTAATTGACGTTGATTGTTTGAAAACATTCATTTCATAAGAACATTTTGTATTGGCCGGACAATATTTTCCATGGTTTGAAAGTAAGGCCGGGTATTGGTCAGACATTTCATATTGCGATATTTTAAACTGTTTTGCGATATGTATTGCAATATTTTCAACGTAAACAAAAAGCCATTTTCTCCCTATATTTACCTAAATTTTACATACAGAATGTATGTAACTTTGATAAGCAATCACAAGAAAAGAGCCAAAAGTCTCTGTCGAGACTGTAGCTCAACTGGTTTATACTTAAAACAAAGGAAGAGGACGTAGCAGTTGGGACTTGAAAATTTAAAACAGCAATAAAAAAAAAAAGATCCTTGCCACTCATCAAAACCAGAAGTCTCTGTCGAGACTGTAGCTCTACTGGTTTGTACTTATAACAAAGGATGAGAAAAGAAACCATTGCCATCAGATCAAAACTTTATAAAGAGTAGTGTTTTAAAGGAATTTCAACTGTAGGAGGAGTAGCGTTTTAAAGGAATTTCACAGAAAATTCTATTTTTAGTTACCATGGCAACACCGTTCATCAAAATAAAAAATCGATGCTCTATTTTATGTATCTTAGTGTAGTCTACTTGTGTGCCAAGTTATATTGAAATCAAACGAAAACTGTAGAAGGAGTAGCGTTTTGAAAAATTGTATACAAACAGACGGACAGACAGACGGACGGACGCTGGACGCATTACTATCGCATAAGCTCTTCTGGTCTCTGACCAGTAGAGCTTATAAAAACCGATGCACAGAATTATGTTTCTTAATATTGTCTACTTGTGTTCCAAGTTATATTAAAATCGGACCAAAACTGGAGGAGGAGTAGCATTTGGAAAGAATTTCACATAAATTTCTATTTTTAGAAATCACGGCAACACCGTTCATTGAAAACAAAAAACGGAGGCACAGAATTATGTATCTTAGTGTAGTCTAATTGTGTGCCATGTTATATTGAAATCGGACCAGAACTGTAGGAGGAGTAGCATGGAAAGAATTTCACAGAAATTTCTATTTTTAGTAATCACGGCAACACCGTTCATTGAAAACAAAAAACGGAGGCACAGAATTATGTTTCTTAGTGTAGTCTACTTGTGTGCCATGTTATATTGAAATCGGACCAGAACTGTAGGAGGAGTAGCATTTGGAAAGAATTTCACAGAAATTTCTATTTTTAGTAACCATGGCAACACCGTTCATCAAAATCAAGAACCCATGCACAGAATTATGTATCTTAGTGTAGTCTACTTGTGTGCTTAGTTATGTTGAAATCGGACCAAAACTGTAGGAGGTGTAGCATTTTGAAAATTTTTTTACAGACAGACGGACGCATTACTATCGCATAAGCTCTTCTGGTCTCTGACCAATAGAGCTAAAAATCACGTTGATTTAATAACAATAAGGCACTTAAATAGACCCACATGACAGCTTCTGTCTTACTGTTTGGATTAATCACAAACCTTTCTGACAACTTTTCTTTATATTTAATGATAGAATTCCTGAGTCAACAAATTTTGCCGGTATATCGGTATTACAAAAACGTATTGCAATACGATATTTTTTTGTCACAGTATAGCATTATATATCGAAATATCGAACGGATATTTTTGCTCAGACCTATTTAAAAGACACAAAATCGGGAAAAAAGAGGACAGCTTTAACCTGACAAACATTTACTTATTTTTTATTCACCAATTAAAATGTGTTTGTGAAACTCAAATGCATGTCAAACTCCAAAGGTCAAGATTAAAAACGTTGGTACCCAAAGGAAGGTCTTGTTACAAAAATACACCTGTGAAATATGAAAGCCCTAGTTCTAACTGTTGAAAGGTTACGACCAATGTTAAAATTTTTAAAATGTGGGATAATCTCTTAGATCAAGGTCATAAGTACTTATACCAACTGAAAAGTCTTGTCACAATAAAAAAATACATGCGCAGTATGAAAGCCATATCTCCAACTGTTCAAAAGTTATGGCCAAGGTCAAAATTTTCAACAGACAGACAGTCAGGACAGTGCAAAAACAATTTACTCCCGGTATCTTTCGATCCAGGGCCATGAAAAACATAAACACCTAATCCGATGAACAATAAATTCCATTATTTTTTTTTCACACTCATAATTTAACTCACAATTATGAAAAACAGACTTGTAAAAACAAGAGATTGGACCGCAAGTAGACATTGCAAAAATGATACAAATGTACGTTTTGAGAACACTACCCGAACAGCTCCGCTCCTATTTTGTGATTTATCTAAACATATTTTCAATAGGGCTGTTCAAAATTAATTCTGCGTTTAAAATCACATCTAAAGTTTAAAACCTACGAGGGAGGGGGACAAATTAACAAAAATTGTAAACATTGTGAATTTATTCAAAGGAATCTTTTCAACACATTTAAAACACTATAATTGAGTAACAAGAGTATTGGATATGACACTTAAGTTTAATTTCTCAAGCAGTTTTCCTTAGTATGTATATTTGTTTTAGTCCTTTCGTAAGCAAAAAATGTCGACCGAATGTGCTGGAGAGTTGCTTTTAACTAGGCATCGTTTGTCATTTGGATTTATGTTGCCACATGTCCATGGTACCCTGTAGGGAAATTCTTCTTCTCGTGGGAATAGTTGATCAATATCTAAAATTAAAATAATTATGACAATATCTGACAATGTTTAATACTTTATTTATATTGAAATATCTTGAAACTGAATTTTGCTGTATTTTACTCATGGTACTAGATCTACTTGCATTACCATAGTTATTAGATTATTTTACCTTGAATTCCAAACATGACAGGATTCTTCACTTTATGGAATACCCCAATCATTTTCTTTACTCTCCTTTACTAGAAAGAGACTAATTCTGTAAGCTTCTCCCTGTTCAAATAGAAATGACTAATATTATCTTTCCCAAAAAATGTAGCTATTTGTAGGAAGAAATCAATTATTTTACTGTTACTTTAAAATTTTTACAGAAACATTTTTAAGATAAACTATTTAATAAAAGTTTAATCTTGGTTTTTGACAGACTTCGCATTCAGTAAAAAGCTTTACGATTCTCTCCAAAATACGATGGAAAGTTCAGCCAACATAATCTGCGTTACGAAAATTGACCAGAACGTCATCAAACTAGACTTGGTCATTAACTTCAATCACAAAACCATCTATTTCTTACTGATATTTATGATCCATTACCGTTAAACTCACTGTTTTCTTTTAATGAAAGAAAGAGTGATCAAGTTAACATACCCCGCGCTCCCTCAAAACTCAAAGTGCTGAAAATCCCGGAAAAAATACAGGAATCGGAATTTCTTGGTAATATGCACATCTACACATGGTGTCCTAAATATCAGCAAAGTTTAATGAAATTTTGTGAAGCGGTTTATGAGAAGTCGCGCTGACAAACTGTTCATCGCTTTATTCAAGATATCCCCGACAAAATAAGTTGAAAAGTGCTGAAATTCCCAGAAAATGAAGGAATCAGAATTTCATTTACATGTATACGTCTGCAAAGTTGGATGAAATTCTGTGCAGCGGTTTATGAGAAGTTGTGCTGACAAACTATCCATCTCTTTATTAAAGGTATGGCCAAAACTCTAAGTTGAAAAGTGTGGAAATTCCCGAAAAAAAAAGGAATCGGAATTTCCTGGTAATATGCACATCTACACATTGTGTCCTTAATATCTGCAAAGTTTGTCGAAATATTGTGCAGCGGTTTAAGAGGAGTTGCGCTGATAAACCGTTCATCTTTAAATTCAAGGTATGTCCAAAAATCTAAGTTTAAGTGCGGAAATTCCCAGAAAAAATAAAGGAATCGGAATTACCTGGTAATATGCACATCTACACAGTGTGTCCTAAATATCTGCAAAGTTTGACGAAATTCTGTGCAGTGTGGAGTTGCGCTGAAAAAAATAGGACTGACGGACTGACACTCTGACTGACTGACCAGTCAAAAACATTATACCTCACGCAACTTGTTGTTGCGTGAGGTATAATAAAACACTAACTGCTTTTACTGCAGCATCAAAAGCATGTTTTCTGTCACTACGGGATGCAGATTTGAGTCGCTAAATGTAGAACCAAACCGGAACAGTTAAGAAAAATTCCGCATTGTTTCTTTTTCTTCAAAGACGGATTTCTCCTAAACCTACGGGCGCGGGTGAGTTGAACGTAGAATTAATTCAAAATAGCCTAATATCATAAATCGTGTCTTTGCTGTTCTTGAGAAAAAAGTTTAAATTTGAAGATTTTCCCTGTTAATTCTTCTGTGTAAAACTCTGTTTGCTAAATTTGGCCCATCTTTCCCCAGGGGTCATTATTTGACCGAACTTGTATCAACACTACATGAGAATGTTATCTTTTCTGGCCAAGCGGTTCTTGAGAAGATTTTTCCTAAATATTCCTATGTAAAACTTTGGTTGTCCATTGTGTCCCCACCGTACCCACAAGGGTCATGATTTAATCAAACTTGAATCTACACTACCTGAGGATGATTCTACGAGTCTCACTTTTCCTGGGCCAGTGGTTCTTGATATTTTTTTTAAAAGATGCCATCAATTTTCACAGATTCATAATTTCTCGACTGATTGACAATATCTACGTGGTTTTTGGGGACCAGGTATTCCAACAATGTATTGGAATTGCAATGGGTACTAATTGCGTTCCGTTATTATCAGACCTATTTTATATTCACATGAAGCAGAATTTGTGCAAAATCTTGTGCGTGAAAAGAAGAAAACACTTGCTGTGGCCTTCGACTCGACATTTAGATATATCGACGACATATTGTCAATTTACAATGGTTATTCCATTCCTACGTCGATACGTATATCTTGGAGAGCTTGAGATAAAAGATACCACAGAGTCTGACACATCTGCTTTATACATGGATATTTTACTTGAAAAAGACGTTAACGGTAATCTAACAACTAAGCTATATGATAAACGTGATGACTTTAACTTTTTCTATCGTCAACTTCCCTTGCTTATGCAACAATATACCTTCATCACCTGCATACGGAGTGTATATATCTCAGTTGATTTGATACGCAAGAGCATTCTCTACGTATGAAAAAAATTATCATCAGTCTCGTTTAAAGTCATCATTTCGCAAGTTCTATGGTCGATACAATGACCTTGTCAGCAAATACAATTTTATCACTTAGTCAAATGCTGACCGACATTTTTCATACTTATTGTTAGTCCATTATTTATACACGGAATTGACGACGGATTTTTCCGTTATTTCCTGATCACCTGATCCCACTTCTGATGTTTCAGAGGTCCGTGTTTGCTCTGCTCCTATTTTGTAGTTTTATCGACTTTGAGATTGAATACTGTTCGTTATCTCTATATCCTTCTTCCGCCATATTTTAACTTAAAGAGCATACCTTATATATCCTACAAATATACGTCGACCATTTGCTTCCAAAATTTTTAATTACAAAAAATCTTTACATGGCCTGGATATCGAGTATCTGAAACATAATCCTCCATTGTGTTCATGTTCTTCGCCCTATAGCTATAGTCCTGCTATCTTCCTTAGAAAGGGAACTATGAAACCGGGGGCGAAAAATTTCCCTTTATACAGTATACCTTACATATATTATGAAACCGTAAGACAGTACTTTGACCTTTTCACAGGAAAATCTTACAATTAAGACAAAAATTTACTCATCCTCCAAAAGTTATGTATAATACCCCTGTATGACAGCTTATGGTGAGGTCAAGTCAAACGCCAAAGGTCAAAAGTCATCATTTGAACAATCTCGAATCTATACTGCCTGAAGAAGATTCCATATAATCTATCTAAATATGACTAAATTAACATATATCTTTTTTGTTTTGAAGAAGATTTGTTCCAATAAATTTTATTCCTATGTAAAACTTTGATCCCTCCATTGTGGCCCCTCCCAACCCCTGGGGTCATGCTTTGAATAAACATGAATCTACACCATCTAAGGATGCTTCCAAGTAAATATGTCCAATTACCGCTTTACTGTTCCTAAGAAGTTTTTTTTTTAAAGATTTACCCCTATAATTTTCTTAGCTACAGAACTGTATATATTGACAGACCAGAGATTTAAGTAAGAATAAGGAAGAATTATTCCAAAATTAAGAGCAACTTTTTGTGCGCAATAAATATCGAGTTTTTACAATTGATGGAACTGTAGCTCTCATTTTATTTATTATGTCATTATTTCTTAATCATCTCCACTTGAAAAGACAAACAGATGGACCGCAGACAGAATATGATCAGAAAAGCTTACTTGTACTTTCAGCTCAGGAGAACTAAAAAAACAAGAGATGTTTGTACAACACTTATGCCACCCCAAAATTAGAATTTTTCCAAGTCCAAAAGGGCATAACTCTGAAAAAATTGTGCAATCGTACCCAAAACAGAAATTGGCCTAGATATTCTTCTGATTAACCTGTATACTAATTTTCATTTCAGTATGTGCAACCTCTCTGAAGAAAATGAACGGAAACTGCAAATTATTGGAATTTTTTAAAGTCCAAAGGGGCATAACTCTGTCAAAAATGTCGCGATCGTACCAGAAACAAAAACTGACCTAGATATTTGTCTGATTAATTTGTATACTAAATTTTTTTCAGTATGTGCAACCTTTGCAAGGACAAGAGATGTTTGTAAAGTCCAAAAGGGCATAACTCTGTCAAAAATGGCGCGATTGTACCCAAAACACAACTTGACCAAGATATTTTTCTGATAAATCTGTATACCAAATTTCATCTCAGTATGTGCAACCTCTGCACAGAAAATGAAAGGAAACTGCAAATAATTGGAATTTTTTCCAAGTCCAGGGGGCATTACTCTGTCAAAAATGTAGCAATCGTACCCAAAACAAAACTTGGCCTAGATATTCATCTGAAAAATATGTATACAAAATTTCCACAGGCGCCTGGCGTTACTTATTTTTCTTTTAATAAAAACAAGAGACCTATGGGCCTTATAGGTCACCTGAGCATCATGCAACAACTTTTAATTGATTGAATTTGGTCCATGTTTTAAGCTAGATGCTTTGGCATTCACAATTTTGAAAGAGGCACCATTGCTTATCATAACTATGCACTTAAATTTTTTTTAGTTTGTTTACTTAATACCCATAAGCAGGGTAAGGAAACAAAAAATGCATTTCAACTAATCAGTAATATTCAGCAATAATCGGTAGTGCGCCTAGCACACATGAACCTCTCACCCTAGGTCTACACATTGCACAATTTCTGAAAAGCCACACTTGCTTATCAAAAATGTTTGATTAATACCAAGGAGAGATTTAAAACAATTAATAAGACAGATAAACAGACAGACACACGCACGGACACGAAAAAAATCTATATACCCCCGAATCTTCGATTAAGGGGGCTTAAAATCACTTTTCTCCTTAAATTTCAATGCAATCTTTAACTAAATACTGAGTAGATAATGATTTTTAAAAAAACTTTATCGCGGGCAATCCTGTTCTATAACAAGAGGCCCATGGGCCTTGTAGGTCACCTGAGCATTATGCAACAACTTTTGAGTGATTGAATTTGATTCATGTTTTAAGCCAGATGCTATGGCATTCACAATATTGAAAGAGGAACCATTGATCGTCATAACAATACACTTAGCAGTTGCTTAGTTTGTTTACTCAATACCTATAGGCAGGGTGGTGAACAAAAAATGCATTCCAACTAATCAGTAAAATTCAGCAATAATCAGTAGTGCCCCTACCACACATGAAACCCTGACCCTTAGGCCTAGATCCACACATTGCACAAATGAAAAGGCATCCTTGCTTTTCAAAAATATTTGATTAATACCAAGGAGCAGACTTCAAACAATTCATTCATTTTCAGTATATAATTACACCCCCCTCCTCTATGGTACACCTGACCCTGGAGCCTTGAATTTCACAATTCACAAGATTAAGGCCCTTGGTCATCATTACAAAATAGGTAGTTCATCTGCTTAATACCCAGGAGTAGAGAAGAAAATTTTCAAAGATTTAATGTATTTTCACTATATAATCAATAGAGCCCCGCCCTAACACTGGAACCCCTGACCCTGGGGCTATTAAATTCACAATTTTGAAAGAGGCATTCTCGCTCATCATAACTATGCACTTGGTTAGTTTATTTAATATCTAGTAGCAGAGAAGAAGATTTTCAAAGAAATAATATATTTTCACTATATAATCAATAGAGCCCCGCCCTAACACCAGAACCCCTGACCCTGGGGCTATAAAATTCACAATTTTGGTAGAAGCACTCTTGCTCATCATAACTATGTACTTAGTTGGTTTATTTAATACCCAGGAGCAGAGAAGAA
>PRKT01000034.1:26211-96276 GCA_003671525.1 Saccostrea glomerata | reverse complement strand
ACCACGGCAACACCGTTTATCGAAATCAAAAACCGATACACAGAATTATGTATCTTTGCGTAGTCTACTTGTTTGCCAAGTTATATTGAAATCAGACCAAAACTGTAGGAGGAGTAGCATTTTGAAAGAATTTCACAGAAACTTCTATTTTTAGTAACCACGGCAACACCGTTTATCGAAATCAAAAACCGATACACAGAATTATGTATCTTAGTGTAGTCTACTTGTGTGCCAAGTTATATTGAAATTAGACCAAAACTGTAGGAGGAGTAGCATTTTGAAAAATTGTTTACAGACAGACAGACGGACGGACGCCGGACGCATTACTATCGCATAAGCTCTTCTGGTCTCTGACCAGTAGAGCTAAAAATCAGTTAAGTATTGAACAAGTTAATTATACAAGAGGCCCACGGACCTTATAGGTCACCTGAGTATCACGTAACAACTTGAATTTGGTTCGTGTTTTAAACCAGAGGCCATGAAATTCACAATTTTGAAAGAGGCACCATTGCTTATCATAACTATACACTTAGAAATTTTTTAGTTTGTTTACTAAATACCCATAAGCAGGGTAAGGGAACAAAAATGCATTTTAACTAATCAGTAATATTCAGCAATAATCGGTAGTGCCCCTAGCACACATGAACCTCTCACCCTAGGTCTACACATTGCACAATTTCTGAAAAGCCACACTTGCTTATCAAAAATGTTTGATTAATACCAAGGAGCAGATTTAAAACAATTAATTTTCAGTATATATTTAGACCACCCCCCTTTTTGGTATCCCTGACCCAGGGGCCTTGAAATTCACAATTCTCAAAAAAGAACCCTTGCACATCATAACTTAATATAGTTTGTTCATCTGCTTATTAACCAGGAATAGAGAAAAAGATTTTCATAGATGTAATGTATTTTCACTATATAAGCATTATAGAGCCGCGCCCTAACACCTTAACCCCTGATCATGGGCCATAAAATTCACAATTTTCGTGGAAGCATTCTTGCTCCTCATAAATAGGTACTTCGCTTATTTAATATCTAGGAGCAGAGAAGGAGATTCTCAAAGAAATACTGCATTAATTTTTTCACTATATAATCAATAAAGCCCCCCTAACCCCTGTCCCTGGGGCCATAAAATTCACAATTTTGGAGGAGGCAATCTTGTTCATCAACTATTTACTTAGTTGGTTTATTTAACTCCCAGAAGCAGAAAAGAAGATTTTCAAAGAATAAATGCATTTTCACTATATTATCAAAAGAGCCCCGCCTTAACACCAGAACCCCTGACCCTGGGATCATAAAATTCACAATTTTTGTAGAGGCACTCCTGCTATCATAACTATGTACTTAGTTATTTAATTTAATACCTGGGAGTAGAGAAGATGATTTTCAAAGATCTAATGCATTTTCCCTATATAATCAGCCCCACCCTTACACCAGAACCCATGACCCTGGGGCAATAAAATTAACAATTTTGGTAGAGACACTCTTGCTCATCATAACTATGTACTTAGTTTATTTAATACCTAGGAGTGGTGAAGAAAATTTTAAAAGATTTAATGCATTTTCATTATATAATCAATAGAGCCCCACCCTTACACCAGAACCCTGACCCTCGGGCCTTGAATTTCACAATTTTGGTAGAGGACTCAATGCTGATTACAACCATACCAGCAGTTTAAGTGCTTGATGTCCAGGAGTAAAGAAGAAGATTTTTAAAGATTGCACTTATTTTAGTGGTTTTGGCCCCGCCCCCAGGGGGTGGGGGTGGGGCAGGGACCATGAAATCACAATTTTTGTTCCCCTTTACCCATAGATGCTATTTGCTAAAATTAGTTGAAATTGGTTCAGCGGTTTCAGAGAAGAAGCTGAAAATGTTCAAATGTTAACGCACGACGAACGACGACGGCCGAAAACGGATGGCAATAGGTCACCTGATTTTACTATTTACTACGTAAAGGTTACATGCCGAAAACTGTCCATTCTGTGAGAAGAAAGAACTATTGGAGGGCCGTTAGGCCCGACAATAGTTCTTTTTTCTCACAGAATGGACAGTTTGAGGCTTGTAACCTACTTAAAACATTTCATTCCATTGTGTTCAGAATGGACTCTCTTAGAAAAGTTTCTCTCTTGCAACGTCAATGAAGTAAACATCCTTTGTATTAAATTTGGCATTGTCTTCTTAGTAGACTGTCTCAGGTAAATTTGTTGATTTAAATACTGTGAATAGGATTCACTTCAATTGTTAACTTAGTGGACAGTTACAGGTGAGTTCCTTGGTTTTGTATAAAAAGCATGCACATCGAACACCACTTCTTAGTAAATGTCCCTGCGGTTAGGATGTCCTCTTCAGATGGAGAAAGCGTGTTTTTAACACAAAACAAGTTTAGAGAAGTTGATGAACAAGAAAACAACACGGGTGGTGATATTTTGGATTTGGAAAGAGAACATCCAAAAAAACAACCGAATTTTGACCTCAAAGTAGATATTTTTTCGGATATTTCTGACGAGGAACTTGTTAAGGCCACCCAAGACATAGAAGGAAAAGAAAATATTGAAAGGTTTGCACGGCTCAATCAAGAAGATTTGGATAATTTGGTTAAGAAAGGTTTATCGAAGAAAACAGAGGAAAAGTCAAAGTGGGCAATGACTCTATTTACGAACTGGCAAAATGAACGAAAGCGTATGTTACCAAACCATGATACATTTATGTACCAGGATATTATGATAATGAGTGATGAGGAAATCAACAAAACAATGAGTTTCTTTGTAGCTGAAGTGAGGAATAAATCTGGAGAGGATTACAGACCCAATAGCTTGTATGAAATTGTGTGTGCAATTCAACACAAATTACGACATGAAGGTAGATTCATAAACTTTTTGGATGATGATAAATTTCACGATATGCGCAGTATTCTTGATTCAAAGATGAAAGAACTCTCTGGGCGAGGCATGGGGATAGAGCGGAAACGGGCAGAGATCATAACTGAGGCTCAAGAAGATGAAATGTGGTCCAAGGGAGTTTTAGGAAGAGATACACCTCAAAAACTCTTAGATACTCTACTGTTTCAACTAGGACTACATTTTGCACTACGAGCAGGACAGGAACACAGAAACTTGAGGGTTGGGACAAACAGTCAGATTTCTCTTTCCATGGATGCATCTGGACTGCGATATCTCGAATATAGAGAGGATGTCTCCAAAACAAATCGCGGTGGGCTCCAGCACAAAAATCTGCAACCTAAAGTTACCAGAGCATACCAGAACAAGAATGTTCCCGAGAGATGTCCTGTGCTCACGTATGAAAAATATCTGCATTTAAGGCAAGTATATTGTTGTTAATTTCCACCAAAATATTGCTGTAACATATATCTTAATTTAAAACACTTTAATCTATAATATGCAATTTTCTTTTAAAGGCCTGAAGCTGGTAAAACCAATGCTCTCTATTTGCGACCTCTGCGGTACCCCACAGATTCCACTTGGTACGCCGACTCCCCTGTTGGAGTACACACTCTTCAACAGACCGTCGCAAAACTGTGTAAAATAGCAGGATTTACTGGCCACTACACAAACCATAGCCTCAGAGCAACCGCCGCAACACGCCTTTACGATGCTGGCATTGATGAGCAGCTAATAACCGAGAAAACTGGACACCGCTCGACATCTGTTAGATCGTATAAAAGAACAAATGAAGAACAACAGCAAAGAGTGAGCAAAATCATTCACGGTGAAAATCAGTGTGATGTAGCTATCAAGAAAGCCAAAACCGCAGCCGAAAGTGATTCTAATGTGTGTGCACCAGCTGGTGCTAGTGAAATTGAAATTTCGTCTGGAAGTGTATTTTTCAAATTTAAATTCTAAAGTTGGAATAATTATTACAATGTGTGTAATTCGTTGTTCATGAATAACATGTATATCTTTTGTGTTGGATTTGTTGTTATTTTTTCTTAGTGCTTACCTGTAACTGTCCAATAAGTTGTAAAAAAGTGTCCACTATTTTTAATAGTGGACAGTTTTTCCAACTTATTGGACAGTTACAGGTAACTTATTGGATTGTTTTTGTTATTTCAAGGATAAGAAGGTATTAAAAGAACAAAAGATGATGTCATAACAATGTTTTAATGTTTGATTTGGTAACGGAACCTGTATTATAATAACTTCTTTTTGATTCGTACGGAATATGTATTAGACATGCCGCTCAGCTAGATGAACCCCATCGTATCAAGCCACGGTCCGGAGTAGGAGAGGATCGTACATTTTCGCCGTGGTTTGCATCGATGGATGAACCTGTAGTTATGTGGATTTTTTGGAACCCGGAGACCCCCCCCTTCCACTTTGAAAAACATTTCTACAGGCTTGTAGCAAGCTATTTAGATTGATGTATTAATGTGATGTAAGTCATTAAGCAAAAAATAGGGGTGTGTATAATATTGTTTGAAGTATACTAAATTTCTACATAAATATATTGCATTAAATTAAACGGCAACGCCACTATGCTCTAGAAAATATTCCTGAAAGTGTGTCACGTAAATCCATCTTAAAAAGTAGTACGATTAATCATATTTCTTCTAATTTGATTCAATATATGAATTTTGTTTCTTGTACATGTAGTTTATTCAACAGAAGATTGAACTCAATAGCCCTCATCTTATACCATTTTAGGATATTTAATGACACTTACTAATTGACTATCTACAGCTTGAGTATTTCTGACGTTTTCTCAGTATATACTTGTTTTTATTAAAAGAAAAATAAGTAACGTCAGGCGCCTGTGAAAGTTTCATCTTAGTTTGTGCAACAATTGTGAAGAAAATGAACGGAAACTGCAAATAATTGGAATTTTTTAAAGTCCAAGGGGAATAACTCTGTCAAAAATGTTGCGATCGTACCCAAAATAGAACTTGGCCTAGATATTCATGTGATATATCTGTATACCAAATTTCATTTCAGTTTGTGCAACGGTTGCGAATAAAATGAACGGAAACTAAGTGGACCGACAGACCGACCGACAGACAGCAGCAAAGCAATATGCCCACTCTTCTTCGAAGGGGGGCATAAATATACATGCATTTTTATAAGACATTTAATTTGGAAAAAAACAACAACAAATTTCCAACAAGAAAATATAATTAAATTATATGTATATATTCACAGGTATTGGCAACTCTGAGCGTCCTGGCAAAAGGCAGCAGACATACATGGCAAATCACAGCCATCCTTCAGCAGGACCTTCGTGGATGTCATAGATGCCCTTAATTATAGTTTGAAGAATATCACCTTCCCCTCTGGCCAAGCTGAGATTCTGCAGATCAAGGAAGATTTTTTGAAAGTGTCAAACTTTCCGTATGTAGTCGGAGCCATTGGAATGTCTTGGGAAGACGAGCATGTATTTGTGTCTCGAAAAGGATTCCATGCCATCAATATGCAGGGCATTGTTACAGCTTACCTGAAGTAAGTACAAATCATATAATTTTAATTTATCGTGGGGAATGGTTGTGTATAAAGTTGAAAAGTCGTACGTTTTGGAGCTGTTGATTTTGGTAAAATCTTGTGATTTCAAATTGTCCAAAAGTTCTTTGGAATTTTAGAGTATCTACATCTGATTCACACCACTTCTTGAAAATATTGTTGCACAGTACTCCTGAAGTTTTTCCTTCAAGACTGGGCCCTTTTGTGATTTTGAACATTACTTATATTGAATATTTAAAGAAAAGACCTATTTTTTTATTACCTGCATTTTCTTCAGTAAAACGTGCGGGTTAAATATCCTTTTTCCCGATTTTCGTGTCTACACATGGCCATAAAACCCAGATGAGGGGGGATGATTTGAAACACTAGTACAGAGAACAGCTGCCATATACTTGTGTCCCTTCAATAACGTCTGATGAACTAGTGATTTTCTAGTTGATAGTCAGTGCCTCCAACTGTAAATGTGTCTGTGCCCCTCTTCCAACCGATATTGCTTCCGACAGATCTGCTGTATTTAAATAATAACAATTTCCAAGGTGCTATTTAAAATTTTCATCGTTATGTTTCTTGTTTTTTTTCCCCATTATTTAAATATTTAATTAACTCTATATTTTAAAATAATTCCTGTTTATTCTCCATTTCCTCTATTTCGCATTATCTGCCTGGTACTATATTTGTAAATTATGGCTCCAATGGATAATTGGAACCATTTGTGCACTGTTACGTCATACTCTGCAAAATGACGTCATATTAACTTAAGGAGGAACAGGACCTTTAGCTGAAAAAATTCCTGCCATTGAATTTTTTTCGTATTTTTTAAATAACTAATTTAATATGTACTAAACATTTTAAAACGGTCCTGTCATGGGATTTCTTGACTAATTTAAAAGATATCGCCCCACAAATATCGCCTTGTTTAGAGTTTTTATGGAGTTTAGATACTTCATGTTTACGGGCCCATAACGGAGTCCTTAATGCGATTTTTTACGCACAAACGATAAATATGATAGATAACACTATACTCAAATATTTCAGAATATTCATAGTGTTTAAGATATCTGAACACAATAGTTTTAATTTTATTTAGTATTTGGGTGGGATAATTTCTGCATTTTTCAAGGCAGCTTCAACAACAAAAAACCTCATTTGGAAAAAATCTGTCAATAAATATTTCTAAATTTACGATCGAATGTCAGTCCTTCATCGTAATTATTTACTGCATAATTATCACAGGGTGAAGCTTACCTCAATATCGCACAGGACATCGTTGAATTAGATGTAAGCATGATAAAAACGCTTTACGTTTGTATTTTCCGAGTGCGGGAAATCAATTGTGACGTCACACGAAAACATAAACAATCAAAATTATCTAAATAGAGAGAAGTTCTGCTAGTAAAGACGAATAAAATATTAATTTAAAAAATCTGATTCAGAAATTTATCATGATACATTGACTCTGACCTGTTTATTATGAAATAAAACTGATCATGACGGGTGTATGAACTTGATCTCGCTGCACTGAGAATTCAAACACTACGTCTATGACGTCACGAACGTCAGACTGCAGGATAAAGAGAAACGTCTATGACGTCACCAACGTCAGCCTGCAGGGTAAAGAGAAACAACTGTGTGGATTGGGCAACTACACAATATCTAAATGATGGCAACATCTTTAAAAACTTAATTAATAATAATTTCTAAAATTAAATGTCCCAAAAAAAAACAATTTTAAAATTTAGAATTTAAATACCACAAGAATTGTTGATTTTAACAAACGTTTATTATGTATATCACCACCGATTATGACGTAATGTTTTTTTAGTCATGTGACATGTTCCCTGTCTCCCCTTAAAGTCGCCCCTGTGTCATCTTTTAGCTAAGTGTCCGATTCTTAACCCCCATACCCCCCTTGTTAGATTCTAATCTTTCAAATCCTAACGTTTTGACTTTTCAGGGCAACCAATCAAATTGCTTTAAACAAATACGATTGGTTCGATTAAAGGCGGCGACCAGTGTCGACTTCATAGCAAGACAAACTGACCATATGAGAATCTTGTAATATCAGAAAAGATAGCCTTTGAACAAAATACAAGGGAGGATAAAGTACCATAAGATCTGAGAAAATTTGATAGGATGCTCACTCCTCCATGGCACCTGATCCCATGCACCTCTGAGGTTCGTGTTTTCTCTGCTCCTATTTATGTTGTTTCATGGACTTTTGATCTTGATTACTGTTCATTATCTCCATATGTTTCATTATTATTCTATTTAGTTCTTAGGACACCTCAGTCACTCAGGTGACCTATTGTTCTTCGTTTTCGTCATGCGTCGTGTTAACATTTGAACATTTTCAGCTTCTCCTGTGAAACCACTGAACCAATTTCAACCAAATTTGGTATACAGCATCTATGGGTGACGAGGAACAAAAATTGTGAATTTTATGGTCCCCGCCCCCGTGGGGCTTAAACCACAAAAATTAATGAAATCTTTAAAAATCTTCTTTGTTGGCGTGAATGTAATGAGCATTGAGTCCTCTACCAAAATTGTGAAATTCATGGCCCCAAGGTCAGGGGTTCTAGTTCTAGGGCAGGGCTATATAGATTTTATTGTGAAAAAAAAAACATTATTTCTTTGAAAATCTTCTCTGCTTCTGGGTATTAAATATACTAGCTAAGTACATACATATGATGAGCAAGAGTGCCTCTACCAAAAGTGTGAATTTTATGGCCCTAGGGTCAGGGTGTCTGGTGTTCTCTTCCAAGATTTTGATTTATGGCCCCGGGGTCAGGGGTTCTCAGGTGTTAGGGCGGGGCTCTATGGATTATATAGTTTAAAAAAATTGCATTAATACTTTGAAAATCTTCTCTGCTTCTGGGTATGAAATAACCTAACTAAGTACATAGTTATGATAAGCAAGTGTGCCTCTACCAAAATTGTGAATTTTATGGCCCCAGGGTCAGGGTTCTGTTCTTGGGACGGGGCTCTATTTATTATATAGAGAAAATGTATTAATTCTTTGAAAATCTTCTTCTCTGCTCTTTGGTATTTCATAAACCAACTTAGTTCATACTTATAATGAGCAAGAGTGTCTCTTTAAAAATTGCGAATTGTATGGCCCCAGAGTCAGGGGTTCTGGTCTTAGGGTGGGATTCTATTGATTATATAGTGGAAATGTATTAATTCTTTGAAATTCTTCTTCTTTGCTTATGGGTATTAATTAAACTAAATGCAGAGTTATGATGAGCAAGAGTGCCCCTACCCAAATTGTGAATTTCAAGGTCCCAGGGTTAGGAGTTCTTGTGTTATGGTGGGGCTCTATTGATTAATTATATAGTTAAAATACATATCATCTTTGAAAATCTTCTTCTGTGCTCCTGGGTAATAAGCAAATACACTAACTACTATAAAGTTATGATGAGCAAGGGCCCTTATTCCAGAATTGTGAATTTTAAGGTTCCTGGTTAAGTGGTACTATAGGGGGGGGGTCTACTTATATACTGAAAATGAATTTATTGTTTAAAATCTGCTCCTTGGTATTAATCAAACATTTTTGATAAGCAAGGGTGCCTTTTTTCAAAAATTGTGCGATGTGTAGACCTAGGGTTAGGGGTTCAGGGGTACTACTGATTATTGCTGAATATTACTGATTAGTTGAAATGCATTTTTTGTTCCCCTACCTTGCGCATGGGTATTAAGTTAACAAACTTAGCAATTGCTTAGTGTATAGTTATGATTAGCAATGGTGCCATTTTCAAAATTGTGAATGCCATAGCATCTAGCTTAAAACATGAACCAAATTCTATCATTTGAAAGTTGTTGCATGATACTCAGGTGACATAAAAGGCCCATGGGCCTCTTGTTCTTGATATAACCTCTTCCAGACAATTCTCATAACTGCATCCAAGGATGCTTGGCTAATGCGATTCCTCTTGGAGGTGCAGAGAGAATTCATAAGACTGATTATCCTCTTAACACTAGCTGTGCTTGATGGAATAATTGAACTTAAAAAGACAAGAATTTCTCACTGATATGGAGACGACACCATTTGCCGATGGACCGCTGGAAATTTTTTTATACGTGGCACTAAGAGCCATTGAACAAAGAGGGATCTTTTTCGTGTCAGCACCTACTTCGACCAAGACCTCGGTTTATACGGTCTCATCCAAAGGACCGGTCTCAACGTCCCACAGCGGGATTCGATCCCGCGACGTTAGGATCAACTCCTTACTTCGCGACCCTGGAGAACACGCTCTATCAACTGCGCCACGAAGGCAGCTTTGAGAGAAACAAATCATTGACAGGAGTTTCTGAAAATTAAATAAAAATGAGTTTAAAACATTTATTAATATTTCTGTCATCAGCATTATATTCAAATGACATATGAACTTGGAAAATCAATCTTATTGCGTGGACCTCAGGGTCCACGCAGAAAACATACTAACGAGGTTTAAACCGAATGCCATGAGCAAACGTCATGGTACGCGTGCGCGAGAATGATAGAGAGTTCGCCTCTTAGACAACTTGCCCGTAGAAAAATTCGCCCTACTCGAATTAAAATATGCCATTCATCGGGAAATCTCGCTTTTAATCTGTATATCGTATTTATATATTCATTGACGGATCCAAATTTTTTTTCTTGCACTTTTAATCAAATACAAACTGAATATTGATTCTATGGCACAAGCATTTTAAAAAGTAGGAAGAACTGTTTAGAGATAACATAACAATTTTAATAAACAAGATGTGTTTGTGAAACACTATGCGCCCGGCGGCATCAAAGTTCGAAAATAGCTATTTTTATCATATAGGTCAAGGTCACAAGGTCATTGACTTTGGTATAATTTGAAAGAACTTGATTAGTTGAGTATGCATACCAAACATGAAGTTTCAATCTCTCATGGTTCAAAAGTTATGGTTAAGGTTAAAAAAAGCTATTCTTAGCATAAATGTCAGTCAAGGTCACAAGGTCATTGACCTTGGTGTCATTTAAAAGAATATAATTAGTGAAGAATGCATACCACTTGTGAAGTCTCAATCTCCTATGGTTCAAAAGTTATGTTGAAAGATCAAATAAGCTATTTTTAGCAGAGTCAGTCAAGGTCACAAGGACATTGACCTTGCTATCATTGGAAACAGCTTAATTAGTAGAGTATGCATACAAAATTTGAAGTCTCTATCTTTCTTGGTTCAAAAGTAACAGCGAAGGTTAAAGTTTGCAGAAAAAAACTATTTTTAGCATACAGGTCGCAGTCAAGGTCACAAGGTCATTGACCTTTGTGTCATTTGAAAGAGCTTTATTAGTGCAGTATGCATACTAAATATCATCTTCCCAAGTCAAGAGTTTCTGATCCGCTCCGCTCCACATAAACCCTTGACGGAATAGGCTAAGTTTGACGGGGTTAAAAATGCGTTCTCAAATTGGCCTCAGGAAAGTTTGCATGAACTAATCAAAATCATTGTTTTATTTAAACTACAACTAAATTGTAAACATAACCAGAAGTCTCGGTCGAGACTGAAGCTCTACTGGTTTGAACTTATAGCAAAGGAAGAGAAAAGTACTTAAGCAGCTGGGATTTGAAACTTAACAACAGCAATAAATAGAATAATGATCGTTGATAAAGTCTCTTTATGTTCTTAGTGTAGTCTACTTGTGTGCCAAGTTATATTGAAATCAGACCAAAACTGTAGGAGGAGTAGCATTTTGAAAGAATTTTACAGATATTTCTATTTTTAGTAACCACGGCAACACCGTTCATCGAAATCAAAAACCGATATACAGAATTATGTATCTTAGTGTAGTCTACTTGTGTGCCAAAATATACTGAAATCAGACCAAAACTGTAGGATGAGTAGCATTTTGAAAGAATTTCACAGAAGTTTCTATTTTTAGTAACCACGGCAACACCGTTCATCGAAATCAAAAACCGATAAACAGAATTATGTATCTAAGTGTATTCTACTTGTGTGCCAAGTTATACTGAAATCAGACTAAAACTGTAGGAGGAGTAGCATTTTGAAAGAATTTCTAAGAAACTTCTATTTCTAGTAACCACGGCAACACCGTTCTCAGAAATCAAAAACCGATATACAGAATTATGTATCTTAATGTATTCTACTTGTGTGCCAAGTTATATTGAAATCAGACCAAAACTGTAGGAGTAGTAGCATTTTGAAGGAATTTCACAGAAATATATATTTTTAGTAACCACAGCAACACCGTTCATCGAAATCAATGACCGATACACAGAATTATGTATCTTAGTGTATTCTACTTGTGTGCCAAGTTATACTGAAATCAGACCAAAACTGTAGGAGGAGTAGCATTTTGAAAGAATTTCACAGAAATTTCTATTTTTAGTATCCACCGCAACACCGTTCATCGAAATCAAAAACCGATACACAGAATCATGTTTCTTCGTGTATTTTACTTGTGTGCCAAGTTATACTGAAATCAGACCAAAACTGTAGGAGGAGTAGCATTTTGAAAGAATTTCACAGAAATTTCTATTTTTAGTAACCACGGAAACACCGTTCATTGAAATCAAAAAACGATACACAGAATTATGTATCTTAGTGTAGTCTACTTGTGTGCCAAGTTATATTGAAATTAGACCAAAACTGTAGGAGGAGTAGGATTTTGAAAAATTGTTTACAGACAGACGGACGGACGGACGCCGGACGCATTAATATCGCATAAGCTCTTCTTGTCTCTGACAAGTAGAGCTAAAAACAAGCTAGTTTTAGTCCCAAGGATAACGTCATTATCATTAAATAGCCCAGTTTAAGGTTTGACTCAGCTTTTTTAGTTGAATTATATTGAATTTATTTCAAACTTCCAATATTATCTCGAATTCTCTGTTGAATTCGTTTACTCTGATTGGAAGACAGCAAAGGTCAGTAGAGTTCAAAATGTGCCATCTCACTAGATGGCGTGACAGTAAACCCCGTCAAACTTAGCCTATTCGGTCAAGGGTTTATGAGGAGCGGAGCGGATCAGAAACTCTTGACTTGGAAAGATTACTAAATATGAAGTCTCTATCTTTCATGGTTTAAAAGTTATGGCGAAGGTTTTAGCTTGCAGACGCATAAAAACTTCATTCAAAGACGAGTTCTAGGTTATTAAACATCGAACAAGTCTTTACCAATATAAGTTCTTTCCAGCAAGGCCCGCAATACTTTAATGACAAAATCTTTGATTGATCATATGTTGTTGAACGTCCCTTTCGAGATTTTTTCACTCTTATGGAGACGCCACCACTTGCCGGTGGAGAGCGACAAATTTTGTCCTATACTCGGCACTCATCATCACGGCCTTTGAGCATTGAGGGATCTTTTTCGTGCCAGCTTCTACTTCGAATAGGACCTCGGTTAATACGGCCTCATCCGAAGGACCGGTCTCCACCTTCGCACCCGCGACGTAAGGATCGACTCCTTACTTCGCAGCTGTAGAGCAGACGCTCTAACCACTGCGTAACGCGGGCGACTTAAAATCTTTGAAAAAAATTATTGTATCATTATTGTATATTGAGGAACGTATCGTCTGTCCTTAAAACATAATTTTATAATTACCCTTGTCTTGATATTGATCACAGAAAAATTATTGTTTCCTTGTACGGAACTGGCTTCAGAAGATCACGGAGAACTAGAATTGTTGCCAAAAAATTCTTCTCCAACAGGTGCTCCCTCACTCAAACTCGATGAATCTCTGGTAACAAGTTATCACTAAGCTTCGAGTTAACATTCGTGGTGCACCGTGTAAGAAGTTTAATTGTGACTTTAGTAAAAATAACAAGCAATAAAAATCAAATTAACGAAATGATAATGCTTTTATAACAACTTGAATTTATTAATTTTATACTGAAATTATTTTTACTTCTATTTTTCTCCATAAAAAATAGAATTTTAAGGTTCTGAAACCGAATATTTTTACATTTGTCAATTATCCCCTTTGTGCGTCGCTTTAAAAAAATTCCCTATATTTACATTTTCAATTTCTTGAAGCATAAAGAATATTTGAATTTCTCGCTGACCTATTTTGTTGCATTTTTCTAACGTCTCTGTAGCCTCATTGTGACGTCACATTAGCGCACCTTTTTTCCGTGTATCTTTCTACGCGTGAGTATACATGAAAATGGTATTCAAATCAATTTCACTATTGGTTTACTAGAACAAGAAGCCCACGGGCTTAATAGGTCACCTGAGGATCATGTAACAACTTTTGACAATTGAATTTATTTCGTGTTTTAAACCAGAGGCCATGAAATTTATAATTTTGAAAGAGGCATTATTGCTTATCATAATTATACACTTAGCATGCTTACTCTACTAGTTACTTAACACCAAGAAGTAGATCAGAGTAACAAAGAGAAAATGCATTTCCACTTTATAACCAGTTATGCACCTCACCCCCCAAAAAAACACTAACCCTGGAGCCATTTATTTCAAAATTTTGGAAAATTTATCATAAATTTTGTTTCATCATAAATGGTTGATTTATACCTAAATGAAGATTTCAAAGTATTAATTTATTTTCAGACTAAGTACCCCCCCCTATCCCTGACCCAGGGGGCATAAAATTATAAACTTTATAGATAATTGGCATAATTTAATACCCTAGAGCTGAAAAAAAGATTTTCAAAGAATTAATGTATTTTCCCCCCCTAAAGCAAATGGCAGAACCCCTGATACAGGGGACATAAAAAACCACAAATTTGGTTGAGGTGCCATTCTTGCTCATCATAACTGTGTACTTTGTTTATTTAATACCCAGAAGCAGAGAAGATTTTACAATATAACCAATAGAGCCCAGCCTTAACACCAGAACCCCTGACCAAGGGGCCATATAATTCAAAATTTTGAAATAGGCACTCTTGGTCATCATAACAATGTACTTAAGTTAGTTTATTTGATACCCAGGAGCAGAGAAGAAGATTTTCAAAGAATTTATGCATTTTCACTATATAATCAATAGAGCCCCGCCCTTACACCAAAACCCCTGACCCTGGGGCCATAACATTCACAAATCTGAAAGAGGCACTTTTCCTCATCATAACTATGTACTTCATTTGTTTGTTTGATACCCAGAAATAGAAAAGAAGATTTTCAAAGAATTTATGCATTTTCACTATATCATCAATAGAGCCCCACGCTAGCACTAGAACCCCTGACCCTGGGGCCACGAATTTCACAATTTTGGTAGAGGACTCAATGCTGATTACAATCATATTAACAGTTTGACTGCTTGATGTCCAGGAGTAAAGAAGAAGATTTTTAAAGATTGCACTAATTTTAGTGGTTTTGGCCCCAACCCCAAGGCCCCAGGGGGGCAGGGACCATGAAATTCACAAAGTTTGTTTCCCTTCACCCATAAATGCTATATGCTAAAATTGGTTGAAATTGGTTCAGTGGTTACAGAGAAAAGCTAAAAATGTTCAAATGTTAACACACGACGACGGACGAAAACGGATAGCAATAGGTCACCGGAGTTTACTCATGTGACCTAAAAACACAGCAAATGAAAATATTTGACACTCAATTTTCAATGACATGCAGTCGGTCACATGATCATACTTTCATGCGTACATGCATCGAAAGCAAATCGCGCGAGACTTTTGGAAAGTCTTGATTGTGACATTATATGACATATATATACGTTATATTGCATTTCAATAACAAAGTCTTAATAGTGCATTATTGTATGTGAATAGAAATAAAAGAATAAATTTAAGAAATAAAATATTTTTAGAGTTTCATTGGGATATGACAGGAAGTCGGTACGTGATCAAATCTACTATATAAATTACTATATAATTTGATCACACGACCGACTTCATGTCATATCCTAATGAAACTCTAAAGATATATTTTATATAAAACTCCAACAATGTGACAGTTACCAAGTTTATTATATACAACACACATATTGGATCATGGGGACTGACAACCGACTTACAATGTGTTTACGAAACTGATCTATCTCCAGGACAATTGGAGATAGGCAAAGTATACATGGTAACACATAAGCAGCAAACAAGTAATAAGAATGCGCGACTGTTGAAATATATATAAAAATGTAGTAAACAACCATACATATAGAAGACACACATTAACCCCCAGGAGAAAACTTGGGGATTATTGGTTAAAATATGGAAACATTTTAAAGAATTTGTAATATTTGTACACCAAAACAGCCAAATACATCTGTAAGCAGTTGTAGCCCCAAGTTTCCAATGTAAGTAAAAATATATGATTAAGGTCAAGATCTAGTAAATGAAAGGTGGCTACAGAATTATCAAACTTGAGAAATAAATTCCTTTATTGATGCTTTACAACTTTAGCTTGGTCAAATAAGGTGTTTCGGGGCATAATTTGAAGGTAAACAAGATGAAAAACTGTATTTTAAACTGTCATTTTCAATGAAAAATTAAGAAAACCAGTCATGAATATGGGAGTTTTTTTCGTATTCGGCCAAGGAAATGTATCCAGATTGCCTACAGTCTCTCGGAAAACGGCAATTAGTATGCCCATGGCCTCTTCTTTAAATCAATATCAAATTTGATATAGGTATCCGGTTTATTTTTCATACGATTTTAAATTGAATGAGATGAAAATACCCTTTTTTCTACATAATTCTGCTAAAGCCGTAAAGTACTGGAAAAGGAAAGTTGAAATTGAATATGACGTCATAATGGATCTGGCACCAAAAAATTAGTCTCATGTTATTTACTAGATCTTGACCTTAACAAATTTCCACAATGGCTACGAACGCTAAGTAAGATGGTGAAACTGAAAACGAGGCTGGGTTATAAATAAACAACAGATGAGGCCCAGATAAGGCATATCTCGATACATGTAACACAGAATACCCATTGAGATGATTTAAATAGATGAACAAAATGAATATGATGACAATTACTTAATTATATAAACTAAGATTATAACAATAATCTTTCACTTATTTCTTATATGGAATCAAAGCCATTCTGTACTTTATTACCAAGCACAGGCCATGGCGCTGCAGAGATTTGGGCACATCTAGGCCCAGTTCTTCATCACTTGAAATAGAACTATCCAGTAATAGCTACGATTCACTTTTTCAGCAATTGTCCGACAACGAAGTATAGATCCAAGAAGAATTTTGTCCCATTCAAGAATTTAAACCATTCAAAATATAGCGTTCAGCATGCTGATGTTGGGGCTACAGTGAAAAGAGCTGCCCATATAATACTTCGTAGTGTTGTCATAGAGTACGCAGTTAACCTTCGAACGATGCGTGTATCGGTTAGTTAACTCGCTATTCGGTTACTCGGATAAAATAAAACTTTACATCTTAATTGATAAGGCCTAGAAAAAGAAATGGTGTGTTACGGGTAACCCGACCTACCCCCAAAAATGTCCGAAATAAATCCGATTCAAGTTCCTTTTATTTCTATGTAAAATCAGTTTTTATCAGATTATTACTTTTTTTTGTTCCTCGGAAACGTCTTAAAAACGCTTAGGCTTACAGTCAACATTAACGGTATTAAAATCAACATGCAAGCGTTTTTATGATGGATCCGACAGCATGGAGGGAAATCTTTTTGATAATTTCTGTAATTTAAAAGGATGGTGACATAGTTGAAATGGTATTGGGTTGTAACGTTCCAATAACATGTTCGACCCACGTGGTTTCGTACTGCGTATGTATAAGCCAACTTGTATACATGCCTACAGGTAAACCAACATGTTTAAAAACGCACAGCCTGTGCCACAGGAACATATAATAAAATGTTTTTTCTATATTTCGAAAAGATTTTTGTTACAAAATCATAGATTTTGATGAATGTGTATTTGAATATTTTAGATGGCTTTTCCCATACAGCAAAGCCTGTTTGAATGTTCTGGAAAGAAGTTCAAAGAACCCACAAACGCAAGGACAAGCTGCAATGTAAACTATAACTAGATGTGGCCTTAAGAAAGATTTCTTAATTCGTGTCTAGTTCATATTTTTCTTATGGATAAACCTGGTGAGTTGCCATTTTACATGATTTTAACCCAAGGTCATTTGGGCAAGTTCAATGTCGCCTTAAGGTGATTCGAACCTGTCGCCAAAGTAATTGGATTTTTATTAAAAATGATAAGAATGATACTAGAGGATTTCCTGTCTTGAATAATGACAGTTTTGATATGGGTCAATGCGCTAGTTTCCATGGCAACGGCCTCTGAACATGAGAGTGTTGAACTTGTCTGCTGTCCCAAAATTAACAAGTGATAGACATAATCAAAATTAAAAAATAAAAAAAAAACTATTTTCAATCGTATTTTTTTATCATGGAAATGAAAGATAATAACATTGACTTCCTTCAGATTGAAATAATAAATCATATTTAAAATATTTAATCCGAATTTCCTCAGACTGCTCTTAAAAAATGCCATTTTCAGCATGACTTTCAATTAATAGAATGGCAAAAAATCATACCAAAAGTAATTGGAATTTTCCTTTTAACTTTTCTTGAATAGCAGTGATACAAAGCTTTAAACCTTGAAAAAAAAGTTGGTAGGTTCACGAATCCGGAAGAAAGATATAATCATTTGACTTTCATTGGGTCTTGCTCAATTTTTAGCCTTTTCCAAAAAAATTATATATGAAAAGATGAACACAATAAATCTTAAAAATTGGCAAAAAGTATTCAAATACATTGTATAATTTATCAACTCTGAACATTTGATATGAAAATATTCAATAAAATAGTCATTAGCTTCAGAAACATATAAATAATCTTTCAGTTCGAATTTCCTCTTAGATATTGAAACTAAATGCATTTTATATGTATGCCATGTAATATTTAGGCCAGCATTTTTTTTTTAAGTTTACAAACCCGCCGCTCAAGTTTTTGAATTATCCGGAAAAAAAAATGATTGGAACAAGATTTTTTTCTTTCCGATGTCAAATTTGAGTCGGGATCGAAATTTCAAATTTACGAACTCATACTTCCGGTTTTCTTCATTTTAGATATATTTATACTAAAACAACCTTTGCATAGACATGATACTTAATTTAAATACTACCAATTAATGTACTTAATCAAAGAATTGCTCTTCATTATACATGTACATTGTATGTTGTATTATAGTGTCTTGTTTATCTGTGATTACATGTATACTCGCTTCTCATTTTATCGCGATTTACATTGTATCGCGGTATATTCCAAAAAATTCAGATACATAGCTCATACCCCTATCTGCTTGTCGTCTTATTGTAAACTTTTGTGATGATTAAAAAGTATGGAACATGTGTCGGTAAATTTTTTATTAGTATAAAACGTAATTTTACAGATTTCCATTGCCGTTTTTATTATATTTAGATCATTGATTTTATAACCTAGTAAAAGCCATAATAAACTTCATGTTTCGAAAGTCTTTAGTTTGCATAATTGTTTATTTTATTATGTAGAATTACATCGTTGATATAAAAAAAATAAAAATTGAAGTCCATGTCGGCCACAGGTTTCCATGTTTTCCTATACCGAGATACTGTGAGACTCTCCAATTTAGGAGCAAAATAAGACTTCCCGTTTTAAAAATAGACAACAAATTAAACAATGCAAACTTGAGAAATAATTTGACACTGAATAGTTCGGCCATAGATTTGTTTATGGATAGTATTTGTTAAAAGTTAAAGTAAAATATTTGGAATAAGACTTTTTATGCAAAAGGATTAAGTACCGCGATATTATGAGACACCACATCTTCGCTAGCCAAGGGTATCCGATCCGAAATCTACTCTACAACTGTAGAGTAGATTTCGAATCGGAAACCCTTGGCTAGCGAAGATGGAGACACCAGTATAATTTTTTTTCCCAGAACCCTGAATTGGTAATAAATCGTTCTTTAATCCTATAGTGAAATTTTTTTACATGTACTAGTTTATCAATTTATTTTCATATTTGAAAAAATTAAAATGCTTCATGTCCATGCTTCATTGATGACTATTCCTTCATTTTTCAATTGAAAACCCCATTTGAGGCCCTAATTTGAAAATCTGACGAGGAGTAACTTCCCTTTTATTTTAAAATGTAGACAAAAAATGTTCTGTTATTTATATTCTTTCATAAAAATCTATAATTCTTTTGTTCTATAATAATTATAGCTTAATTTTATGTTTTAAAATATGTCCTGAGTCAGAGAATATTAATCAGAAATATGAAAAAATAATAATCGTTTCACTTATATTAGTAATATCAAAAACAAATAAAGTTTTCGTTTTTTTAATGACATCTCTTAAAGCCACGTTCACATACAGAATACTTATCTAAATGTTATGTGTATATGGTATCTCTCTTTATCTTCATTTTACGTTTAATGTCTGGTGGGGTAACTGTGTACCTTGTTTTACATACATACATGTAAGTTTTGAATGTTCCAACTTCCAAGTAGCGTAAATGTAACAGTTAGTGTTCAAGTTACAACGTAATCGCAGGTGTGTATGGTATTTGTAATGTGAACTGAGTATATACTTAGAACTGAAATAATTGTGATCAGGAGGTTCAGACTTCTTAGCCCATCTTGCTGCTTGAATACTGGACACCCGTGGTATTTACTTGCTAATTTAACTGTTTTAAACCCGTGTTTACGGTATCGTGTCATTGTTTGTAAACAAATTCTTTTCCTGTCGTCTGTCAAACTACATACGCCGTAAATCAGTGCTATATACGAAACGCCAAATAAATAAATAATTTTGTTGCTAAGATACATAACCGTTGTCAATTTAACAAATTGGCTAATTTTAAACAATATAGGAGAATTTGAATAAGAAATTGACAAACAACATTTTAACAACATCATAGATCGAATAACGGCATTTCGCATTAGCAGTTGACGTATTTTCGTCACGTTCGAATCACCTTAAGAAAAATTTCTGAATTCGTGTCTGGTTCATATTTTTCTTATAGATAAACCTGGTGAGTTGCCATTTTACACAAAGGGTGTGTCGTGACCTTGATCCAAGGTCATTTGGGCAAGTTCAAGGTCACCGAAAGAAAAAAGTTCATAATTCGCGTTCTTCACATATCTTTCTTTTGCAAACACGTGAATCGACTACTTCAAACAAAGATTGCTAATAACCTGAGACTGTGTCACGACCTTGACTTAAGGTCGTTTGTGCAAAATCAAGGTCACTGAAAGAATCATTACAATTTGTGTCTGTTTAATATCTATCTGATGGATAAACTTGGTGCGTTATAGTTTTACACAAAGACTGCTTATGACCTGAGGATGTGTCATGACCTAGATCAAAGGTCATTTGGGCAAGTTCAAGGTTACTGACAGAAATAGTTCATAATTATGATTCTATTGACGTTAAAACAATGGTTGCGTTCGCAGTTCTACCAATGGTAAAAATCAATGGTTGCTTTTGGTACCATTTTTTGACAATGGTGCTATTGGTAGCCTTAGAACTGTGAACAGAATTTTGTTAGCCATTGGTTAGGAAATTAACATTGGTAACCAATGGTGACCAGTGGATGCCAATGGCAACCATTAGTATCAATGGTTGATATTGGTACCATTTTTTGACATTGGTGCTACTGGTAGCCATAGAACTGTGAACAGAATTTTGTTAGCCATTGGTTAGGAAATCAACATTAGTTACCAATGGTTAACAGTGGCTGCCAATGGCAACCATTAGATACTTGTGTAAACCATCATGGCTACAAATCAGTTGATTCTTGCTTTGCTTATGCAAAAGCATAATAATACACAGACCTTTTTAATGTATAATCAAATGTCCGGAAATGATTTCCTTTATGCAAGATCTGTTAAGCGTCAGTATGTACCACGGGTTTATCGATTTTTTGAAATGACTGTCCCCTTGTATTCTATGGATGACTTTAAGTCACATTTTCGCTTGTCCAGAGGAACATATCAAACAACATCTTTGCGGTTAGGAGTCCTATCTGAATACAATCCAACTACTGGACCAACCCCTGATGTGGAAAAAGACCTACTTATGTTTTTGTGGTTTATAGGCAAGTTAATAAATTTAATTTTAAAAATCTTGGATTGTATGTTTCAGAGTAATTAAATATTGACATGAGATACTTAAATGAATACATAATTATTCAATTTCTTGTAGGTAACCTCGAGAGCATGCGATCAATGTCAGATAGATTTGATGTTTCCAAAAGCAGTTTTCATAAAAGCATCAAACGAACTGGATCTGCTCTGTGTAAAATTATGCCCGACATAATAAAATGGCCAAGCAATGCAATCCAAGTTAATAAAACATGCAGCTTATTTGCTGAGCGCTCACAGTTTCAAAACATACTGGGAGCAATTGATGGGAGTCACATCCATATAACTGCTCCTAAACATCTTCACCAGGCATATTTCAACCGAAAAGGGTTTTATTCTATTGTTCTCTTGGCATCCTGTGATGCCACTCTAGCATTTAATTATGTCTGGACAGGTAATCCAGGGAGCACACATGATTCTACCGTGCTGCGACAATCTGATTTGTTTGCGCAAAGTAATGAGAGAATACCACCTGGATTTTGCCTTTTAGGTGATTCAGGTTTTTCTTTATTAGGATGGCTGGTGACTCCTTTTAGAGACCATGAAAATTTGACTAGACAGCAAAAGCTATTCAACAAAACGCACAGCAGATGTCGATAAGTTAGTGAAAGGGCTTTTGGTATGCTGAAAAACAGATTCCGGAGGCTTTACAGGTTTGAGATGTTAGATTTGACACTTCTTGTGAATAATGTGCTTGCAGCTTGTGTTCTCCACAATATATGCATCTCTGAAGATGATGGTGATCTACCAATTGAGCCGCAGCAACCAAATGCAGCAGAGAACTTTGATGACATATTTGCTAGAAATGGACATGAACTTCAAGGAGTACAATTGAGACAACAACTTAACAGCTACTAAACATCTAATAAATGAATTCAAAGAATACAGTGTATTTTTTTTTCTTTTGTTTTGTTTTTAAGAAAAATCATAATCGATTCCTTTCGTTGATATAAATAAACAACAAATAAACAAGATAACAATAACAAAAAAGAAAAAATGCACCACATAGAATTTGTGTAAAAAAAAAGTATCTAGAAGGAATTTTTTCTCAAATTCTTCCTCAATTTTTACAACTTTTCAATCAGTTTCTCCATTAGTTTGTTGGTTTTTTCCTGCATGTTTTGGAACGCCTTGAGAAATTTCTCATCCCTGTCTTTTAGGTACTCAACTAACTCGTTGCCTTTTTTCTTTTGAGCTTTTTTCTCATTTTCACTGCTGCTGCACCTGTCGGAACTGGTGTCTTCTCCTCCTAAGACTATGGTAGAACTGGTCTCTTCAGTTCCTAATGAGCTCTTCACAATTAGTGGGTTAAAAGCTGGGTCATCATGTAATATGTCATGGATTTCCATTTCAAGTAGGAATGGCTTTGGCCTGCAGTTTCCTGTTTTTTTCTTTTCCGTTAAATATTTTGGGTAAGCTCTTCTCATAGAGTAGAACTTTTCTCTACACTGATCTGGCAAGGGACTCTTCTTTCCTCCTCCACTCATCGATTCCGCCACCTTTTTTCCTGCATTTTTCGAAAAAGATTCCTGTTTTTTCTTTTTCTCTTTGAGTGTAGCTAGCAGCTTTTTTGTCGTTGACAATTTCCATTCAAATCTTGATTTGCATTCTCCCTCTGAGTCACTTTCAACATTGTCAGCTCCTGTTTCACAGTAGTTTTCTAATTCGCCATCATTATCTTCTTGAACCGCTGTCGTCCATGTTATTGTTCTGATCTTCATCTTTACTTTTGTGTTCTTTAAATTTCCTTAAAACCACTTCAGGGATGTGGACATTTCCGTTGATAAAAGTAAAATATAAAGGGTCATCTGGGACTTCATCTAATGGTATAAGACCAGTCAACTTCCTTAACTACATCGACATCTGAATAAATTAAAAAGAAATTCAATTAGTGTAAGACAACTGAAAAGGGAATTTTATACTGTTTTTTAAATAGGTCATTTTGCCTAAATATGATGAGAAAATTATTATACAAATGTATGCGTGTATACTATAATTACTATATACACGGATGATAAAACATGCATAACACTGTCAACAAATATATAACGATTTCATAGACAATAATTATATGTATAATTCGAAGGATTTTTTGTCATGACTCATGTATACATCTAAATATGCGTTTTAAACAAAGAATTTATACATATATTTTTATCTTTTTATAATACAGGTGTGTATTTATTAAAAAAAAAACGCGCGGATTGAGAAGGGGTGTCTATGATGTATATACAGGTAAAGTAGTGACTCAATTTTATACCTACGATCCGATAAATACTTCAAATCTTTTCCCCTGACCAGAAATTTAAAGTTTTTCCCTTTTATTTCCAACTGAAGAGGCAAAACTACATCCGAAATGTCTCTCACATTCGCGTGCACTGTGTTTTCCGCCATTTATACGATCCCACTAATGAACGAAAATCCCGCGCTACCAATCCTAACGTGAATGTGGTCGGCCTGCAAAAAAGTTTACTAGTGGTAACTACCATTGGTAAACATTGGTATTATAATGGTAATTAAAAATACCGACGGTTACCATCTGAAGAACTGTGAACGCACCCAATGCACGGCGCTGAAAAGAATAGGTATTTCTGGCTGCTTTGTGAAGTTATTTTGTATTTTAATCTAGCCAAACTTTCAACATGTATTCAACATTGAATGTTACAGTAAGTGTTAAATGTCGGATTCTTTTTTATGGCGAATGAACAATGAATGAAGCTCCGCAGCCGCAACAGTTTCTATATAGAGATTTCGCGCTTTCTTTTGCGTAGGAATCTCAGGTAACTTTACAGACGCCGACAAAGCATCATTGGACGAGTCCACTGATTACTCTGAAAGGTGACACAGGTTACCCCAACGTTAACACATCTACTATGCATGTAGTCCAACTTTTTTCAATATCAACTACTTTCAGTACCAGCTTTTATACTAAATTTTTCCTACATCACTTATAGTAGGGGGGGGGCAACTTGACTTTCAACTAACATTTCCTATAGAATAAGTAAGGTTGGGGAAAAAAGGGGCAGGGGGCCCCCCTGCCCCCCCCCCCCCCCCCCCCCCCTGTTGCTACGTGCCTGCATTATAGGATATTAATGACTCTGCCTAGTTGACTTTCTACAGCTTGAGTATCTCTGATGTTTTGTCAGTATATACTTGTTCTGCTTCTTTAAACAATAAAGATGACTTGGTGCATTCGTAAATCATCACTTCACTGAACTGACTTGCACATCACGGCTGTACATTTTTCCATTGATGACATTTACCCCTGTTTCTTCTGCTTCCTTTTCAAGCATAACAAACTGTGAAAATCTTTCTTTGCAATGGACTTCAGATATCTGAGTAATGATGTTGCTTCTTGCTTATGACAATTTGGAAAGGAGACCTGCTTCAAAAACTTTAACCTGTTCACTCATCCGGAAAATGTAGGTCAGATCCAGAATCCGCAGCAAGCATTGTAGTATGCATCTTAAGATGCATCATTCTTGTAAGTTTGTCCAAAATATGGCATATTTACCTGGCCATTCCTTTGCTGAAATTGCACCATCTTAATCCTTGAATGGTACAATGAAACCAATCTTATCACATGAAGCATCTTATGTCTAAATTTTCAGATTGGAGAAATATTCGAAGAATTCTTTGTATGTATCATTTTATGTAATAGTTAGATTGGCCCATTCTTCATGACAAAGATTTCTCTTCATATGATCTTACTGACTTAGAACAGAACCTAAGCCAATCAAATGAATGGATTAAAAATAAACTCCTCCCACGACTGAGTCATATATAAGGCTTAACTTGACCGCTCGTTTTACATATCGAGCACGCAATCAATATCGAACAACCCATTCAGGTTAGCACGGGTTAATATGAAATAGCTTGATTTCCTGGGAAATGGTATGGTGAAGATATTAAAGTTACTGAACTGATGAAAACCCATGTAACAGGAATCGTTATATCTAATAATATTTTTGTAAAATGATTGTGTTTAAGATGACAAGGCCCTAGTCAGCAGGAGTGGGTATCGTTGTTTAATATCCAATTAAAATTTGATGAAAATTGTGATTAAATCTGTCTTAAGAGACAAGGTTTGTCTCTGATATACATCACGATGGTTGTATTTTCTGTATGTACCGAAATGTGAAAAAAATAATATTCAAAAAGGCGACCAATGATTACAGTGGGAAAAAAGTGTAGGAAGGCCTAGAAAGTTTAAATATCATTGTAAGCAGCACGTGGGTTTTGAATAGTTTCTTTTTGTGTGCTGAACAAAGACCAATGAAGACACGCCCATACAATTGTCACGTGAAACAATCAGACACCGTTAAATAGTCAGAAATAGAAGAATTCTTCACCATGAAGAAACAATTCTTCGCGAGAAATGGAAGCATTTGATTGGCTGAATAAGTAGGTTTTGTTCTAATTAAAGTAAAAGATATTTTTAGTCTTTCTTTAGGAGAAAAAAAGATGTAGGTAGTGATCCAAGGTCTTTTGAGGGGGAAAGGTATAGTAAGTGATATCGTGGCAAGAGTCAGGGTTAGGTACACTATTTATATAAAATACTTCTTTACATGTATTTAGCTGCCCCTATTCTTAAAATTCAGCGTTTTTAGATCACCTGAAACTTATGGCTATCTGTTTTCGTCCGTCGACGTACGTCGGTCGTAAACTTTTTAACATTTTTAGCTTCTCTGGAACCACTGAACCATTTTCAGCCAAAGAATGGGTGGACTTAACGCCCTATTTTGGATCTTTTTGCGACTCCTCCACCAAGCTGTAAATGAAGTGAATCCATAATATATTACGAGCAATGGAAAGAGCTACATATACTTGGTTATATTAGGTGGATCATTTGTGCAAAAACAATGCCATGTTGTCATGTATCAGAATTGAAGCAACGATACATGAGTATGAATTCGACATGTACCCGGAGTGGTTTTTATGTCACACAATCAATATTTATAGGAGGCGGGGCTATCGATCGGCGTCAATGTTGACATCTCTCTCTCTCTCTCCCTCTCTCTCTCCAGAAATTTGAATACGTGTTTAGCATATTACAGCGATGTTATTATTTTAAAAATGTGATGACACTCAAAATTAAAACAATATTTATTTTGCTAAATTCTGAAAACGGCAACATACCACGCTCAAAGATATAATTTAGATCGAGGTCAGGTTGAAGAATACAGTGTAACTATTTTCACGAGTACACTCGCAGGTTGACATCACGTGATGAATTGTAATATTAAACAGGTCAATCGGAGACATAACAATGGAAGCGAGAAGTTTCTTTCGAACATGTTTTTGTTAAATTAGGTGTGAGCACACGTTTGTCGGCTCTTCTCCTTTTAATATAACATCATTTTGTTCAATATACAACTACAGTTTTCTTAAGAACAGCCGACAAACATGTGCTGACTATGTATTCAGACGATGAAAAACGCGTGACCCTGATTATCTATTGATATTCAAGAAATCTTCAGGCACCAGGCCTTCGATATTTATTTTGTTTACTTCGAAAAAAGAGTTTTAAATTCACACCCGTACCACAAATACATAGTTAAGATATCGGGGGTTTATATGATGGAAAAAAATAAACATTTTGTGAAACTTAAATTTACGGCATTTTTTCTGGCCAGTTAAGTCCACCCATTCTTTGGTATACAGCATCTATGGATGAAGGGGAACAAATATTGTGAATTTCATGGTCCCTGCCCCCCCCCCCCCCCCCCCCTCCTGGGGCCTGACGGGTGGGGCAAAAACCACTTGATTAAATGCAATCTTTAAAAATCTTCTTTACTCATGAACATCATGCAGTCAAACTGTTGGCATGATTGTAATAATCAAGAAGAACTCTACAAAATTCGTGAAATTCATTGCCCCTGGGTCAGGGGTTCTGTTGTTAGGGGGCCATACAGATCATATAGTAAAAGTGCATTATTTCTTTGAAAATCTTCTTCTCTGCTCCTGTGTATTAAACAAACTAGGTAAGTACATGAACATAATTATGATGAGCAAGAGAATTGTGAATTTCGTGGCCCCTGGGTCAGGGGTTCTTGTGTTAGTGCGGGGCCCTATTAATAATATATTGAAAAAACATTAATTTTTTAAAACAATCAAGCCAAGAACATGACCATATTTATGATGAGCAAGAGAATTGTGAATTTCATTACCCCTGGGTTAGGGGTTCTGGTGTTAGTGCGGGGCCCTAATGATTATATAGTGAAAAAACATTAATTATTTGAAAATGTCATCCTCTGCTCCTTGGTATCAAATACTACAGTATACTAAGTACATAGTTATGATTTACAAGAATGCATCTTCCAAAATTGTGAAAATTGAGGGTCACGGGGTTCTTGTGTTAGGGCTGGGCTCTATTGATAATATACTGAAAATACATTAATTTATTTAAAAATCTTTTTCTTTGCTCTTGGGTATTAAACAAACTAAGTATATAGTTATGATGAGCAAGAGTGTTCCATCCAAAATTGTGAGTTTCATGGCCCAAGGGTCAGTATGCCTGGTGTTAGGGCAGGGCTCTATTGATTATATAGTGAAAATGCATACAAAAATCTGCTCCTGGGCATTAAACCAATGAACTATGAACTTAGTTATGATGATGTAAGATGTCTCTTCTAATATTATATTGTGAATTTCATGGCCCTTGGGTCAGAGGTTCTGGTTTAAGGGCGGGTTCTAATGATTATGAATACTGAAAATGCATGAACTCTTCGAAAATCTTTTACATTGCTCCTGGGTTTTATGCCAATGATCTTAGTATAATATATTTATGATGAAAGGTGCATCTAGCTAAATAGTTAATTTCATGCCCCATGGATCAGTGGTAAAGTCTGAAAATAAATTTAATGGTTTGAAATCTACTCTGTGGTATAAATTAACTGAAATAAAATTTATGATAAAATTTCCAAAGTTTTGAAATATGTGGCCCCAGGGTGGTTCCTGTGGTATGGGGTGGCACAAGTGGTTATAAAGTTGAAATGCATTTTCTCTTTGTTCCTCTAATCTAACTCTTGGTATTAAAAAGGAGAGTAAGTAGCTAAGTGTATAATTATGCCCCCATAAACGAAGTTTAAGGGGGGAATATAGTTTTTGTTGTGTCCGTCCGCAAAAAGATTAACCTTGCCCATAACTTTTGATTTAGAGGAGCTATGACTTTCATATTTCACATGTGTATTACTTGTGACAAGACCTTTCTTTGGGTACACCAAATTTGACCTTGACCTTGGACTTTGACCAACTTTTACACAAAAATTCTTAACTTTTACTTTAGCCATATCTTTTAAACAGTAGACACCAGGACTTTCATATTTCACATCTTTATTCTTTGTAGCAAGACCTTTCATTGGATACCAACAATTTGGACATTTTGACCTTGGGGATTTCCATACTTATGAAAAAACTTTAACCTGGGCAGTAACTTTTTGATTGGTAAGAGCTAGGGCTTTCATACTTCACATATGTAATCTTTGTGAAAAGACGCTTCATTGGATACCAAGAACTTTGACCCTTTGACCTTGGAGTTTGAACTACTTTTAAAATACAACCTTTAACTTTTTTCGAAGGGTTAGGACTAGGGCTTTCATACTTCAGATATTTAATCCTTGTGACAAAACTTTTCATTCGATATCAAGAACATTGACCCTTTAACCTTGACCTTGGAGTTTGACCCATTTTTACACAAAAAATCCAAACTTTTACTTTGGCCATAAGTGTGCGCCCGGAACCATAAATACGGGGCGTATATTGTTTTTGTCCTGTCTGTCTGTCTGTTTATCTGTTTGTCTGCAAACTTTAACCTTCGCCATAACTTTTGAATCTTGAATGATAAAGACTTTATATTTGATATGCATACTACACTAATAAAACTCTTTCAAATGACACCAAGGTCAATGACCTTGTGACCTTGACTGTGACCTATATGCTAAAAATAATTTTTTTTCCTGCAAACTTTAACCTTTGCGGTTACTTTTGAACCATGAAAGATAGAGAACTTCCTTTCGGTGTGCATACTCCACTAATAAAGTTCTTTCAAAAGACACCAAGGTCAATGACCTTGTGTCCTTGACTGTAACCTATATGCTAAAAATACCTTTTTTGTCTTCAAACATTAATCTTCTCCATAACTTTTGAACCATTAAAGATAGAGACTTCATATTTAGTATGCTTACTTCAATCATAAAGCTCTTTTAAATGACACCAAGGTCATTGCGACTTGCGACCTTGACTGTCACCTATATTTTATAAATACCTTTTTTGATTCTTAACCATAACTTTTGAACCATGAGAGATAGATACTTCAGAAAAGGTATGCATACTCCACTAATCAAGTTCCTTCAAATGATGCCAAGGAAAATGACCTTGACCTATATGTTAATAATAGCTTTTTTGAACTTTGTGCCGCCGGGCGCATGGTGTTTCACAAACACATCTTGTTTTTAAACGGTAAATATTAGGGATTTCATATTTCAATTCTTTGTGGGAAGACCTTTCATTTAAAAGCAACACTTTTGACCTTGGCCATGGAGAATTCCGTACTTACGAGAAAATTTTAACCTTGGCCATAACTTTTGAATGGTAAGGTTTAGGGCTTTCATACTTCATAATGTAATCTGTGAGACAAGACCTTTCATTGGATATCAACAACTTTGACCTTGGAGTTTGACCTCCTTTTTTAGCTCTACTGGTCAGAGACCAGAAGAGCTTATGCGATAATAGCGTCCGGCGTCCGTCCGTCTGTCTGTCCATCTGTAAACAGTTTTTTAATATGCTACTTCTCCTACAGTTTTGATCTGATTTCAATATAACTCGGTACACAAGTAAACTGCACTAAGATACATAATTCTATGTATCGGTTTTTGATGTTGGTTACTAAAAAAAGAAATTTTTGTGAAATTGTTTCAAAATACTACTCCACCTACAGTTTTGGTCTGATTTCATTGTGTATCGATTTTTGATTTCAATGAACGGTGTTGCCGTGGTTACTAAACATAAAAATTTCTGTGAAATTGTTTCAAAATGCTACTCCTCCTACATTTTTGGTCTGATTTCAATATAACTTGGCACACAAGAAGACCACACTAAGATACACAATTCTGGATATTGACTTTTGATGTCGATGAAAGTTTTTGTCGTGGTTACTAAAAATAGAAATTTCTGTGAAATGGTTTCAAAATGCAACTTCTTCCACAGTTTTGGTCTGATTTCAGTATAACTTGGAACACAAATAGACTTCACCATAATAATAATTCTGTGTATCAATTTTTGATTTTTTGATTTCGATGTTTATTATTGCCTTGGTTACTAAAGATAGAAATTTCTGTAAAATACTATCAAAATGCTTCCCCAAATACAGTTTTAGTCTGATTATAATATAATGTGGCATGCAAGCAGACTTCACTAAGAACATAAAGAGACTTTTAATCAAGGATTATCATTCTATTTATTGCTGTTGTAAAGTTTCAATTCCCAAGTGCTCCTTTTCTCTTCCTTTACTAAAAGTAAAAACCAGTAGAGCTTTAGTCTCGACAGAGACTTCTGGTCTTTCCATCCTATGGCTCTTACAGTAAATAAAAATTTTAATGATTTTTTCGTCTTTGTGTTTAAATTCTTATACCATTCTTTGTCTTTAAACATTAGGTTCCTTTTCTTTCGTACCAATGAATAAATTAGTGGATCGGATTTCCACCCTAGTCTTTAAGGAACATTCAAAAGTTAGGGTTTTATCCAAACAGTAAGAAAATACACTTTTTTCTATAAAAATTCACAATTTTGAATCTGTTCTTCTTATTTTATATGAAAATACGAGGATTTAATAACAGTACATTAATCTCGCCTGAACGCATAGCAAATTAACTTTTACTTACGTGTGTAGATTTACTCATATACTTTTACACACATAAGCAAATCTTCGTCGTATGAATGGGGTATAAGATACACAATTCTGTTTATGGGATTTTGACTTTGATGAATATTATTGCATTGGTTACTAAAATAGAAATTTCTCTTTAATACTCTCAAAATGCTACTCCAAATACAGTTTTAGTCTGATTATTATGTAATGTGGCATGCTATTAGACTACACTAAGATTATAAAGAGGCTAAATGAAGGATCATTATTCTATTTATTGCTGTTACAAAGTTTCAATTCCCAACTGCTTAAGTACTTTTTTTCTTCCTTTGCTATAAGTACAAACCAGTAGAGCTTCAGTTTCGACAGACTTCTGGTTTGTTTGTTTTTTTTTACAAACTTTAACCTTGGCCATAACTTTTAAACGGTAAGGGCCAGCACTTTCAAACTTCCCGTATGTAATCTTTGAGACAAGGTCATTTTTTAGAAACCAACAATCATAACCCTTTGACCTTGACCAAGGAGTTGTCCTTCCTCTAAAAACGTTAACCTTGGTCATAATCCAGAGCTGCCAACATTCTGAAATGACAAATAGTAAGGCAGGGTCCGGGGACCGCCTAGGTCCCAAGCTGCTGAAGATATTTTAGTAAATGGACATGTAATCGGAAGAATTTGAGGAATATTTCTATTTTGTTTACTTTAAAACATTGACACGAATAAGATCGGCCTTCAAAAAATGAGACAACAACACAAGCAAGCGTTGCAAGGATTATAAATATTTAATTATAATAGTAGAAATTGTATACGGCCAGCTATGAAAATTCTGGTATTATAAACTTTGATCGGGAAAAACCGAAATCGGAAGAATATAGAGAGAAATCGTAAGGCGTATTTTAGGTGCTAATTTCGTAAGGCTTACGCCAAAATCGTAAGGGTTGGCAGCTCTGAATTAATGTTTAAACAGGTGGTTCTAGGGTTTTATATTTCACATGAAAAGGCCTTACTTTATTTACCAACATATATGATCTGCATTTGAGTAAGCTTAACCTTCGCTGTTTTTTTAATAGATTGTCCCTATACATATACATGTTTTTCTTTGTAAAACTTCAACCGTGCCTTGTGGCATCGCACTACACCCGGGGGCCATGATTTGAACAAACTTTAATCTACACTACCCTGCTGATGCTTAGTATAAATATGACAAATCATAACTTTGTTGTTTTTGAGAAGATTTTTATAGATTTTTTATGTCCCCGGATAGAAAGAATCAAAGTGCTTTTGTCCTGTCTGTTTGTCTCTCTGTTGTCAACTTTAAAGCTGGCCCATATTGCCCCATAACTCAGACGTGTTTACCCTTATCGTTGTCTCTTAAGTATTTCTGACTAGAGTTGTCCGTGAGATCTGGCATTTGCCAGTAAGATTTCACTTTTCATCAATTTTATATACAAAGATGGAGAACAACTGCTTATCTGATTACTAAAACATGGTCTAATCACATGGTCTTGATCATTTTATAACACGGCACTTTTGCAAACCGACATCACTGTGTTTGAAATCTTTTTTAGCAAAGAAAAAGCGTGAAACTGAGACAGATCATAACGAAAACTAACTTCTCATTTCTAAACAAGTGTATTTATTTTTGTATTTTAATAATAGCAAGACGTGAAACGTACATGTATTTTGGACTTTAAAATCCGTACTTAATACGGCGAAATAAGAGTAAACAGGTCAGCATATCATAATAATGATGAGCAAGAGTGTCAGGGGTTCTGATGTTAGGGCGGGGATCTATTGAATATATTGTTAAAATGCATTAATTTGGACTGAAAATTAATTTTACAAAAACTAAAATGGTGTGGATTGGTAGTAAAAAATTCTCTAAAGAAGTCTTTCATCACTCGAGATGGAAGTTAGACTGGAATAATTCTACTTTTGATCTTCTTGGTGTAAAATTTTCTATTAATTTAGATGAGATGATTGAACTGAATTACCCCCCAAAATTAAATGAAATAAAGCGATTAATAAAACAATGGCAATTAAGAAAACTGACTCCCATTGGTAGATTAACAGTGATTAGATCCCTGATTATACCAAAGATGAACCATTTGATATTGACTATTCCAAACCCGAATAAGGAATTGCTCGATGAATTTGAGAAAGACCTTTATTACTTTTTATGGGGTAGTAAAGTCCATAAGGTTAAGAAGAGTGTTATAATCCAAGACTATAAAAATGGGGGGTTGAAAATGATTGATTATATGGATTTCTTATGTGCATTAAAATCAACATGGATTCGAAGACTAATCTACTCAGACACGAAATGGTTAAAACTTTTTGAATCAGAATTAGGAATGAAAATTGAATCTCTTTGGGTAAGAGGTTTAGATTTTATAGTTAAGATGTGTAATAAAATAAGCAACAAATTTTGGAAAGAGGTTTTACTTAATTGGGTAAAAATCATTGACTGCAGTGGTAGTCAAAAAACAAGTAATACTCAAATTCTTCATGAACATATATGGTTTAATCCAAGAATTAAAATAAATAATTCCTCTGTATTTTTGAAAAGTTATTTTGATGCAGGCTTTGTTTTCATAAGAGATTTGTTTGACGTTGAAGGAAAATTTATAAGCCTCGAGTACCTCAATAATCTGAATGTACAAACTAATTTTGTAGAATATACCGGTTTAAAAATAGCCGTTACAAAGATATTGAAAAGTATTGATATTGAAAAAAGAGAAGAAAGTGGACCTTTTATCCCAAATTCAATTTACATTTTTTATAAAAGCACAAATGGTTGTAAAGATATGTACAATATACTCATCAAGAAGAAAAAGCAAACAATTAAAGCATTAGAAAAATGGGAAAATAATGGAATATCTTTTGGTGAGTTAGAATGGAACAAAATATTTGAACTACCATTTAAAGTTACAAAAGAGGCAAAATTTCAGTGGATGCAATTTCAAATCCTGCACAGGATTATTGCAACAAATAAATACATTGTACCTTTATAAACTTAAACTAATTGATTCACCTGTTTGTAAACAAGAAGTTGAAACAATAGAACATTCATTTTTTGAATGTTTTTGTGTAAAAAGAATATGGTGTCATATAGAGGAGTTGTTTATAAAAAAACTTCCATTTTACTATAAATTTTGATAGAAAAGATATACTGTTTGGAAAATACAACAATAAAATCATGTATAGATTACACAATATAATAATACTTATTGTTAAACAATTTATTTTTGCCAGTAGGTTTAAAAATATGCCTAAATTAAGTATAGTAATGCTAGAAAAAAATATTGTAGATAGAATACTAGTTGAAAAGGCTATTCTTTTAAGAAATTGTAAATTTTCAGAATATGAAAAGAACTGGAAAATTATTTGTGATATGCTATAATGTTCTTCAAATTTCTACTCAAATGTACCAGTATGGTAACATAGTGAAAACTGTTCCCTCACTTCACTTTGTTTTCCTTCCTCATCCCTACCCTTTGTTTACTTCTTTGTATATAAAGCTTTCACAATGAAGATTCATAATATACATAAATGTCATATATCTTTTGCAGCTTTATGAAATGAATTTGTATTTAGCATTCACCAAAGAGAATTTGTATTAAGTATATAATATAAATTACATGGAAGAAAAATTATATAGTATATGTATGTACTGAATGTAAACAAATCTATTGTAGTTGTACATAGTCTGTAAATGTGAAAGCAAAAATAAATTCTATGAATTAAAAAAAAAATGCATAAATTCTTTGAAAATTTTCTTCTCTGCTCCTGGGTATTAAATAAACTAAGAACACAGTTATGATGAGCAAGAGTGCCACTTCCAAAATTGTGAATTTTATGGCCTCAGGGTCAGAGGTTCTGGTGTTAGGGCGGGGCTCTATTGAATATATTGTTAAAATGCATTAATTCTTTGAAAATTTTCTTCTCTGCTCCTGGGTATTAAATAAACTAACTAAGTACATAGTTATGACGAGCAAGAGTGCCTCTTTCAAAATTGTGAATTTTATGGCCCCAGGGTCAGGGGTTCTGGTGTTACGGCGGGGCTCTATTGATTATATAGTGAGATGCATTATTTCTTTGAAAATCTTCTTCTCTGCTCCTGGGTATTAAATAAACTAACAAAGTTCATAGTTATGATGAGAAAGAGTTACTCCTCCAAAATTATGAATTTTATGGCCCCAGGGTCAGGGTTGTGTGTTAAGGCGGGGCTCTATTGATTATATAGTGTTTCAAAATGCATTGTTTCTTTGAAAATCTTCTTCTCTGCTCCTGGGTATTAAATAAAATTAACGTTACGTTTCACCGCTCTGTGTTTTAACTGTATATATTTACATTTGCAAATGTTTTCCTTTATGTAACACTACTGAAATCAAGCGTTTTTATAACTGTACAAATACAGGTACGGGGTCAAGAGGTCATAGATGTTCGTATGGATAAATGTTCGACGTAATTTCTCAGTGACGTCATAAAGGATCGACGCGAGTTCAGTTGATTACATACATGCCGTTGGGTTTGAAAAATAATTCATTTCACACGTTTAAAGTCACAATCAGGCAAATTTAAAGTATGAATAAGTCACAAATGTAAATATAAGTAATAAGGTATAATTTTTTTTTTAGTTTTATTGGGATGTAAAACGGGTTGGCCAGGTAATCAAATCCCATAAAGCCCTTGATTACGTGACCAACCCGTTTTACATCCCAATAAAACTCAAAAATTGATACCTTATTTCTCGAGTAAAAGTAACGTGTGGGTCTCCAAATTCTGTAAACCAACTTTTATTCGCGTGCGAAAACTGGTCCTTAAAGTCTCTGTGTTTATTAAAATCAGACCAAAAAAGGCATAATCGCCAAAATTAATCGTCGCGAAGTAGTTTATCCCTGGTAAATCGCGAAATAAAGTCGTCGCGAATAAAAGTTGGTTTACAGAATAATGATTTAATATTCAGGCTCTAGCGGGGCAATCAATTCACTTGTGGAGTAATTCTCTCCCATAACTTTCTCCCGCTCTAGAATGTACACTTATTACAATGAATAATAAAAAAAATAATTTTTATAAATTTAAAGATCCTATAAATAGATTATCCCAAATTTGAGTCAGGCATCAGCTCCCATTAATTAAATTTTAAAATTGACAATTAACCAACAAGACTCCTCAGCCATGGTATCAAACATATCCTTAGATTAGGAGAAGCAATCTGACTGTCAAATTAGCTGTTCGTTGTTTATATATGACGTTCTTGTGTATTACGTTACTACGGATATGACGTTTTACATACGCATCATTACCCGCGTATTATATTCGATCGGGTTAGGAAACCATGTTGCCTATGGATCGTATGCACGGGTTAGGATGCGGTTTTGGATAGAAACGTGTTAAAAGATGATTGTAGGTATTAGGTAGTCCAATGCCAGTGTATTTATAACAGCAGGGTCAGCTGTTGGGTATGCCCGTCTAGTAAGTTTCTTTATCGCCTGAGCTAACTCAGGGAGTGACTCTTTCTCTCCCCTCAAAAAGACACTCTCTAAAACCAGAGATAAATATTTTTGGTATCATATGTCCCATGACGTAAAGCGTTTTGCAAAATTTGTGATAAATGTGCGTCTAGAAAGTCCCCAAATAAACTTCCAAGAGCACCATTACAGATTTACAATGTTGGAGCTCCTATGGAACTTTGGGCTCCTGATATTCTTGGTCCACTCCCAATAACTCATATTAAGAAAAATTCTTACTTATTGGTCGTAGGGGATTATTTTACAAAATGGATAGATGCAATCCCTATAAAGAATAAAAAGGCCATCACAATAGCTCAAAAACTTATGGAACATATAATTCCAATTTTGGTGTGCCCATGCAATTACATTCTGATCAGTGGAAAATGTTTGAATCCGACGTATTTAAGGAAATGTGCAACTTGCTAAGGATAGAAAAAACAAGAACTTCTCCCTATAGACCCCAATCAGATGGAATGATAGAAAGGGCTAATCGCACAATAGAAAACATGTTGTCATCATTTGTAGACAAAAATCAGAAAAATTGGGACGAGTTAGTACCCTTATTAATGCTAGCATACCGCTCCTCTGTACATGAATCTACTGGAGTAAGCCCAAATGAAATGGTATTTGGCCGTCAGGTCACATTACCAATTGATCTCATTCTTGGACGGGCAGACCCTGAAAGACATTATGTTACAGATTATGCACAAGATTTTTCTCAAAAATTAGGAAAAATACACAATTTTTCAAGAGATAAAATACAATAAATTCCCAAAACATGTCTAGGGAATATAATGCAAAAATCCAAAAAACTTCTTACAAACCTGGGGATGCAGTATGGGTATTTTACCCAAATCAAAATATGGGATTGGCCAGAAAAGTATCTCAAAAGTGTGCAGGGCCCTTCATTGTTGTTAAAAAGATAAATGATATCTTATACAAAATCAAGAAGAGTCCAAAACATAAGGGGGAAGTTATCCACCATAACCGTATGAAACTTTATGAGGGAGAAAACAAACCCACCTGGTTTCATGCATAGAAATTTCTTACAAAAAAAACTGTCAACCTTACCAAACAGTAAATTTCTTTTGTATCACTGTAACATATTATTTATGCTACATTCTTTGTCCTCTCTACACAGCCAATTGTGCCTAACGTTAATTTAACATGAAAATAACGCTAATTTAACGTTAAATATTTAACGTTAAATTAACGCCAATCGAGCTTATACATGAATTTAACGTTAAAAAATTAACGTTAAATTAACGTTATTTTCATGTTAAATTAACGTTAAGTGTTAAATTAACGTTAATTAGTTCATACTTATTTAACGTTAAAATGCATAAAAATTGTGTTCATATTTTTGGAATTTTCCTTGTTATTCTTCCAGAAAAATACATGTTATTGCATCATAGTAGAAGCTTAACTGATACTACATGTACATGTAATCATAATTATTTCTCTAAAGATACACCAGAAGCTCATCAATGTTGCACTTTTCCTTTTAGCACTGCAGAAAGCTAAGCTTGCATGTTGACTTCATCCCGGGTGTCACTTTCCTTTTCAATTTGAATATATCCAATAAATTAAGGGTAAAAGGACCCATCAGCTCTTTCAACAAAATCCCTAGAGTTTTGAGCATTGCCTTCAATTTCAAATTTTCTGAAGAAAAGAAAAAAACACCAATTCATCCATTAATACTTTTAATCAGGCATCTTCAATACAATGCTACAAATCTTCTTTCTTTCTCCAATCTGAAAAAGAAAAGAGGCAAATACATAATTATACATGTATTATAATAAATATTTGAAAATATTTACATTTGCAAATGTTTTCCTTTATATAACAATACTGAAAGGAATGCGTATCTATAACTGCATATAGATACAGGTACGGGGTCAAGAGGTCATAGATCTGCGTATAGATAATTGTTTGACGTAATTTCTCAGTGATGTCATAAAGGGTCGTCACGCGTTCAGTGGATTACATACTCGCCGTTGAGTTTTGAAAAATAATGCATTTCACACGCTAAAAGTCACAATTAGGCAAATATAAAGTATGAATAAGTCACAAATGTAAATATAAGTAATAAGGTATCATTCTAAAACATCTATCGGGCTATAAATACGGGTTGGTACGAGATTAAATTCACCTTAAAGCCCAGGCTTTATCTCGTGACCAACCCGTATTTATAACCCGATAGGTCCATTGGCCACATCACTCACCTGAGCACATGGGCTAGTTTAAAAAAACACAGATCAGCTACATTGTAACTATTGAAAGGCTTACCTAATACTTATTGGGGGAGGGGGATTAGAATTTTCTATTACTTGAGAATGTAACTTTTACAATACAGCATACATGTATTATTTTGCCATACTTGAAAAGAAGATTTTTAAAGATTTTTCCAATACATTACCTATCTGCCATTGTGACCCCTCGCTAACCCCCCCACCCCGGGGCATTATTTGAATAAATATAAATTTTCACTAGTGCAGATCATGTCAATTAAATATTGACTAAACAATTTTTTCTGTTCTGAAGAAGATTCTTTTTCCTATGCATTCTTATGCAAATCTGTAATCCCTCATTGTAGCCACACCCTACCCCCTGGAGTCAAGATTTGAACAAACTTGAATCTACACTACCTGAGGATGATTCCACATAAGTTTCATCATTCCTGTCCCAATAATTCTGGAGAAGATTTTAAAAAGGTTTTCCTATGTATTCCTATGTAAAACTTGGATCAGCCCTACCCCCTGGGGGGTCATGATTTGAACAAAATTGAATCTAACCTACCTGAGGATGCTTCCACAAAAGTTCCATCTTTCCTGGTCCAGTGGTTCTTGAGAAGAAGTTGAAAATGATATAAGTTTACAGACGGACAGACAGACGCCGAACAAAATGTGGTCTGAAAAGATCACTTGAGCTTTCGGATCAGGTGAACTAAAAATTTACTAGTATTCAAAAACTATATACTTCTATATAAATTACTATACAGTTAGACATTAAATTTTAAAATTGACAATTAACCAACAAGACTCCTCAGCCATGGTATCAAACATATCCTTAGATTAGGAGAAGCAATCTGACTGTCAAATTAGCTGTTCGTTGTTTATATATGACGTTCTTGTGTATTACGTTACTACGGATATGACGTTTTACATACGCATCATTACCCGCGTATTATATTCGATCGGGTTAGGAAACCATGTTGCCTATGGATCGTATGCACGGGTTAGGATGCGGTTTTGGATAGAAACGTGTTAAAAGATGATTGTAGGTATTAGGTAGTCCAATGCCAGTGTATTTATAACAGCGGGGTCAGCTGTTGGGTATGCCCGTCTAGTAAGTTTCTTTATCGCCTGAGCTAACTCAGGGAGTGACTCTTTCTCTCCCCTCAAAAAGACACTCTCTAAAACCAGAGATAAATATTTTTGGTATCATATGTCCCATGACGTAAAGCGTTTTGCAAAATTTGTGATAAATGTGCGTCTAGAAAGTCCCCAAATAAACTTCCAAGAGCACCATTACAGATTTACAATGTTGGAGCTCCTATGGAACTTTGGGCTCCTGATATTCTTGGTCCACTCCCAATAACTCATATTAAGAAAAATTCTTACTTATTGGTCGTAGGGGATTATTTTACAAAATGGATAGATGCAATCCCTATAAAGAATAAAAAGGCCATCACAATAGCTCAAAAACTTATGGAACATATAATTCCAATTTTGGTGTGCCCATGCAATTACATTCTGATCAGTGGAAAATGTTTGAATCCGACGTATTTAAGGAAATGTGCAACTTGCTAAGGATAGAAAAAACAAGAACTTCTCCCTATAGACCCCAATCAGATGGAATGATAGAAAGGGCTAATCGCACAATAGAAAACATGTTGTCATCATTTGTAGACAAAAATCAGAAAAATTGGGACGAGTTAGTACCCTTATTAATGCTAGCATACCGCTCCTCTGTACATGAATCTACTGGAGTAAGCCCAAATGAAATGGTATTTGGCCGTCAGGTCACATTACCAATTGATCTCATTCTTGGACGGGCAGACCCTGAAAGACATTATGTTACAGATTATGCACAAGATTTTTCTCAAAAATTAGGAAAAATACACAATTTTTCAAGAGATAAAATACAATAAATTCCCAAAACATGTCTAGGGAATATAATGCAAAAATCCAAAAAACTTCTTACAAACCTGGGGATGCAGTATGGGTATTTTACCCAAATCAAAATATGGGATTGGCCAGAAAAGTATCTCAAAAGTGTGCAGGGCCCTTCATTGTTGTTAAAAAGATAAATGATATCTTATACAAAATCAAGAAGAGTCCAAAACATAAGGGGGAAGTTATCCACCATAACCGTATGAAACTTTATGAGGGAGAAAACAAACCCACCTGGTTTCATGCATAGAAATTTCTTACAAAAAAAACTGTCAACCTTACCAAACAGTAAATTTCTTTTGTATCACTGTAACATATTATTTATGCTACATTCTTTGTCCTCTCTACACAGCCAATTGTGCCCAAAAACTCCCATTTTCAATACTGGTTTTCTTAATTTTTCATTGAAAATGCTAGTATAAAATATGGTTTTTCATATTGTTTTTCTACAAATTATGCCCCGAAACAACTATTTTGACCAATCTAATTTTATAAAGCATCATTAAAGGAATTAATTTCATAAATTTGAAAAATCTGTAGGCACCTTCCATTTACTAGATCTTGACCTTAATGATAAGTTAAATTAACGTTAAAAATTAACGTTAATTTAATGTTAATATTTTTAACGTTAACTTAACACGAAAGTAACATTAAACTTACATCAATGTAACGTTAATTCAATGTTAATTGAGATTAACACTAAATTAACGTTAGGCACAATTGGCTGTGTAGGTGCAGCGATTCAAATGTGTATTATGCAACGGACGTGAGTTCGTCCAGCAGTCTCATGCAGAACGACATCTCACCACCGCTCACTCTGGCTTCGCATACCAATGCTCAAAGTGCCATTAAATTCTGGGCAGAAAAGATCAGAGACACGTGTGTAGTGATTACCAGCTCAAATTTGTATAAAAAAACAAACTAATATGCAGTTCGGAGATGAGGAGAAGGCGGAGTTCGCTAAGTTCCAGAAGGAAAGATCCAGTCTGGTGGAGCCCTTCATGAAGACTTCAAGAAGTTCATCCCAAATTTTGACCCCAAACCAGGAGGCAAAAGGGCCATCTTGCTCAAGGATCCTCCCACAGTAGCTCAAAACAAAAGGTCAAGAAAGTCGGTACCTTAACGTTCCATTGCGTCCTTCGGTGGCACTAAACGTTTTGCTATAATAAGCTATGACCTTGACAACCCCTTCTTGTTCTTGTGATAATACTGCTCCAAGTCCAGTATTGGAGGCATCTGTATCTAGATTAAACAAACCCTCGACATTTTTCGGGTATGATAAAAATTTCTGAGCTAGTTAAAGCCCCCTTCAGCTTGTCGAATGCCATTTGACAGTCATCCCCCCATTTAAATTTGTGGTTTTGTTCTGTTAGTTTATGCAAGGGTCTGGCTATGTCAGAAAATTTATGAACAAATTTCCTATAATAGAGATGTTTCCGAATATGAATCGAATCCAAATCTGTAAATGAATACGAAACGAATCTGAATCGGAGAGATTCCGATCCCGATTTGAAAATAGATATAACTAAATTATACACTGAGAGTATGATTACTGATGTTTACCGGCCGCCAGGAGGCGGTCGGTTACTTTATATGAAAGTTTGAAGTCGCTGTGCGTTTCTGCGGAGTTAGAACAATTTAAATAAAAATATTTAACGTTCATATTATAGAATATTAAACAAAGATATTTTTAAATGTTTCACAAAAAGCACCTCCGGGCTGCAATAACGGGGGGGGGGGTGTTCCCCTCCCTTTTAATTAATTTTCGCATTGTAAACTTCACAATATTTACATTTCCAATGTCTTTAATTTTCATAGATAAAATTACGAATAGTTAATGTACTTTATTTATACATAAATGTACTGGTTCATCAAAAGGTGCTGCATGTTAAAAAAAAATTACGTGCAGGGCGGGGCAGATAGAGACAAGAAACAGGGCTTGTAGCACGTGTATTGACGGAATCAAGAGCATGTAAATATAAGTTAAAACTGGTAGATTTTTCGATTTCATGACGATGGTCAATCGATCTGCTTTCGACAAAAATTTGGACTGCGAGACATTGCATGGCCATAGGATAACGTTGTTGAAAAAAATATCCCACACATTTTTTCAATTACGTCTAAATATATAAGATGACTCGTATGAATGAATTTACTCATAATAAGGTTCAAACACAATTCTTGGGAGGAAGAAATAAAGTAAGCTAATGAAAAATACAACAATGACATTTTCGAACAGATTTTTCCATGAATTGAAAGGGTACCTGTTCTGTTATTCAGTCTATAGAATTTGACTTATCCGATTTATAGCAATAACAATCCCAGTGACAAAAAAATAAACACCATCTACTATGTATTTCCCTTATTGGTACATGTACAGTGACAATTAAAAAAGCGGAATTGGGAAATATTCTTTTTATAATGTTTTTATCAGTTTTCGAATTGGGATCGGGATCTCACCGATTCAGATTCATTTTCAGATTCGGATTCGATTCATATTCAGAAACATCTCTAAGAAGAGCATAAGCCCAAAAAGCTTCTTACTTCCTTAATGTTTTTGGGAACGGGCCGATTTTGCACCGATTCTACTTTAGAAGGATCTGTAGATATACCATTCTCACTAACTATATGTCCCAAAAATGAAACTTCTTTTTGCAGGAAGGTACATTTTTTTGGGTTCAATTTTAAATTTGCCCCTCTTAACCTATCAAAAACTTGTTAGATACAAAATTGTTATATGTTCATCAAAGGTTTTGGACAGAATGATAATATTGTCCAGGTAAACTAAGCATATTTTCTATGACAGATTTGATAAGACTTTTTCCATAAGCCTTTCAAAGGTAGCTCCCGCATTACAAAGTCCAAAAGGCATATTTAAAAATGGCCAGTGGCCACCCCCGGGAATGGAAAATGCAGTTTTTGATTTATCTTCAGGGGACATTTTAACCTGCCAGTACCCACTCTTTAAATCGATAGTGGAGAACCGCTTTGACCCAGACAAAGCATCTGGAGTAGTGTCTATACGAGGGATGGGATAACTGTCTTTTAAGGTTAAATCATTGAGCTTTCTGTAGTCAATATAAAACCTTATTGACCCATCTTTCTTTTTAACTTATACTACTGGGGAACTATCAGAAGTTTCAATTCCCCCTTTGTCTAGCATTTTAGTTATCTCCCTTTGGGCTTCTTTCATTTTTCCAAGGGTACTCGTCTAGGGGGTTGTTTAATGGGATTAGCATTTCCCGTATTAATTTTATGTTCCACTACGTCAGTCAAACCCATATCATCTGAACTCCGTGAGAAACTATTTTGGAATTCAACCAACAATTTAGTAAATTTTTGTTTTTTTTCCCAACTTAAGTTCTCGGGGAGTTTCTGGATGATAGTCTCTAAATGTTTGGGCAAATCAGTTTCTGAATTGTTATTATTAGAAAGGGTATTAACTGTTTCACTATTCTCATACATATCCTCTACATTTTCAATAGTGGCCAAAATTGTACCTATGTGGATTTTGACTCTATGGTCATTTAAATTTGTGTAACGAATTGGAACTACTTCCCCTTCCACCTTAACTTAGGTTTTTGGAATTAACAATTCATGTTTTCAACAAATTTTTCAGTTGGTTCCACTAGGGCCCCCTGCTTGTGAACAATGGATTTTCTAGTTTCCCAGGTGCAATAAACTCGCTATTTGGAGGTACTTCAATATCCTCGGCAAGTAGTACTTTGCAGAAAGGGACATCCAAATTTTCACTATTGACGCAAGGAACTTCTACACCCTTTATTTTTAATTTCATTTTCTTCACTAATATATCACATGCATTTTGCTGCATGAAATCTATCCCCAAGATACACTTATTTAGGATATTTGCCACTAAGACTTTGTGAGTAACAGTTGTATCTCCCACATTTATTTTCATCGGACATTCCCCTCTAACAAGAATTCTCTTCCCATTTGCAGATGTTAGTTTCACTGAGGATGGTGTTAAATTAATCTCTTTCTTTAATTCAAAATTTTCAAATACTTTGGAGCTTAATATGGTCTTTCTAGCCCCTGTATCTACTAACATTGATATTGGGTGATTTTCAATTTTTCCAACAACGTAAAGGCGCCCATTTTTCGAACATCTCCTATTTTTATTTCTTTTGAAACATTTTTATTTTCCTGAGATTTTGTTCCCAGATTATTTTCTTTAGTTTCAATATTCTGTTCAAGTTTGAGTGACTCTTGGAGTTCCCAAGTATTATTTATTGGCTGATTCTGGGGTCTACCCCACTCCTCTGTCGACTTCCGACCCCCGAATTCGACATTTGAAAGTTTGATGATCTTCGAGGATGGAAGTCGTTTTGTCTAGAAAAGTGATTATTGTTACTCCTATTTTGCCCATAGTCGTTTCTGTATCCCATGTGGGATGGATTGCTCTCCCAACGACCATTCTGTGGATGTTTTGAGTGAGTGTTTTTAACAAGGCCTCTAATTTCTCTGGTAAGGGACTGAATATCATCCCTTATCGCTTGTTTAGAAGCAGTCAAAGTGTCTTGTTCGTTATCTTTGTTAGCTTTGATATTGTTAATTGTTTGACCTCTTTGAGCATTGGCAAGTTTGTATGTTTCAAGCCGTATAGCTAATATCTCGGCTTCATTGATGTTTTTCGGCCTTGCTTCCCGCAAGCGCAGCCTCATATCAGGGTCAGTTAAGGCATCTATGAAATAGTCCAATGCCAGTGTACTTATAACAGCAGGGTCAGCTGTTGGGTATGCCCGTCTAGTAAGTTTTTTTATCGACTGGGTTAACTCAGGGAGTGACTTTCTCTCCCCTAACTTGACCTTAATGCGTAATACTTAACAAGTGAACCAAAATCTTGTTGTTGGGTTTCATTTAATTCTGTTAGAATGGCCCTTGCTCCCCCAGTTAAACTACAATGTACTGGCTAAATAAAGGGACTTGGTTCTGTAATCCCAATTATGTAATTGGGCAAGTATTTTGAATTGTGTGAGGTACTCATCAAAATCATCCCCCCGTCAAAAGTTTGGGGTTTTATTCCAACGGTTGGCTGTGGGATAGGTCTTGTAAACCCATTTTCATTTACTAGTACATTTAAACCTCTTATTCAGTCAGTCATTTCGTGGGTTCTAATGGGACTGTTTATGTTTTCTCCCGCTCCCATACCATGTGACTGCATTGGGCAAAAGTAGGGTTCCTATTCCCATTTATCTGATTTGTGATTGGATTTTGAGGAGGGTTATCCTTATTTTTCGAAATGTCAATTTCTGTTTGTAATCTAAGAGATTCTTGTCTCATTTCATCAATCTTTTCTCCCATATCATGTTTCATGCATTGAAATTCTTGAATCATGTTTTTCATTTCATTCAATATAAGTTCATTCATATCTGCTGAATGTTGGGAGGCTGATGCCTGTTTGGGAGAGGACACCTGAGGACCCATATCTTCATCAAGGGACAAATTGTTCCCAATACAAGACCTGGGATTAAATATTACCTCCCCTGAATCTTCTAACTTACTGTTTTGGGACATTTTAATTGATGATGATAATAATTAAATAGATTTATAAATTGCTAGTATATTTCTTTATTATTGTTTTGTCTCCCGTTCAACCAGAAGATTGAGAATATCTGTATCCCACTTCTGACACCAATGTTACGTTTCACCGCTTTATGTTTTAACTGTATGTGAAAGTAACGTGTGGGTCTCCCAATTCTGTTTGTTGAACAAAGAATGAAGAATTTAATAAAAGTACAAATAATTTTATTAATAGATAATCTCTTATCGGGCTCCTCCCAAAAATATAAATTTAGTAATAGATAACTTTCTATAATTAGCAACAATGACATATAATGATTTAATATTCAGGCTCTAGCGGGGCAATCAATTCACATGTTGGAGTAATTCTCTCCCACAACTTTCTCCCCCTCTAGAATGTACACTTATTACAATGAATAATAAAAAAATAAATTATATAAATTTGAGATCCTATAAATAGATTATCCCAAATTTGGGTCAGGCATCAGCTCCCATTAATTAAATTTTAAAATTGACAATTACCCAACAAGACTCCTCAGCCATGGTATCAGACATATCCTTAGATTAGGAGAAGCAATCTGACCGTCAAATCAGCTGTTCGCTGTTTATATATGATGTTCTTGTGTATTACGTTACTACGGATATGACGTTTTACACACGCATCATTACCCGCGTATTATATTCGATCGGGTTAGGAAGCCATGTTGCCTTTAGATCGTATGCACGGGTTAGGAAAAACTTAGGATGCGGTTTTGGATAGAAACGTGTTAAATGATGATTGTAGGTATTACACAAGAGCTATACAAGACTTCAGATAGGATTTATATGCCCAATAATGGGTTTAAATGAATTAACTGTTTGGTTCAAAAGTATACATAAGTTGTAAGTGAATCCCGTTCGAGGAATTTCGGGTTATAAACAATTCGATTAGATAGTTCTATCTCAAAATACAATTCAGTAATCCTAAATGATAAAAATTAAATGCAACTCCTTTATTTGCATGTTTCTTATCATCATTTTATGGATTTGTAGTTACATTAATTTATTTATCCAATCATATAACAAAAAGAGATAGAAGCTGCGTTCGTAACATTAATAAGTACATAGTTATGATGAGTTAGAGTTACTCCTCCAAAATTATGAATTTTATGGCCCCATGGTCAGGGGTTCTGGTGTTAGGGCGGGGCTCTATTGATCATATAGTGATTCAAAATGCATTGTTTCTTTGAAAATCTTCTCTGCTCCTGGATATTAAATAACAAACTAAGAATATAGTTATAATGAGCAAGAGTGCCTCTTCGAAAAATGGGAATTTTATTGCCCCATGGTCAGGGGTTCTAGTGTTAGGGCATGGCTCTATTGATTATATAGTGAAAATGCATTATTTCTTTGAAAATCTTCTTCTCTGCTCCAGGGTATTACCTAAACTAATTTAGTATAAAGTTATAATGCCTTAACCAAATTTGTGAATTTCATAGCTCCTGTGTCATTGGTTTTGCCATTCGGTGTTAGAGGGGGGGGGGCTCTTTTGATTATGTGGTGAAGAATACATTAAATCTTTTCCTTTGCTACAGGGTGTTATACTTATGATCCAAATATATATATATATTTATGAGGGGAAAAGTGCATCTAGCAAAATGGTTAATTTCATGCCCCCTTGGTCAGGGGTTTCGGAGGGGTACATAGTCTAAAATAAATAATGCTTTGAAATCTGCTCTTTGGTATTGATAAATTATTTATGATGAAATAAAATATATGATAAAATTTCCAAAATTTTGAATATGTGGCTCCAGGGTCAGTGCTTCCCTTTTGCCTTTATAGTATTTTTATTCATTTATATCCAACGTATTGAAATAACTAGCATTTTGTGCACTGAAACTTTCTAATACGTGTCTCATTCGATAGGATTTTCAAAGAAAAACCCATTGTGATTTTGAAATGTTTTTAACCAGTCTAGTTATTCTGTAAGCTGTACTTTGTACATGTTCAGTATTTTGAATAAATGTCTGTATATGAAAATGCCCATTTTCTTTTATTTTTTTTATTATAAGATACTGTATACTGTGTACTTAAAGCGGGCTTCATATTTTAGCGGCTTTGGCGCAGACAAGGATGTGCTAATTCATGAATATCAAGACTTGATTTATAGATATACAATATAGGCACGGAGATGTGAACCGCTAATTCATGATTACGCCAAGAACTCCATATCCAGTGATTGCGCTAAATTTTGAATATGCCAACTTGTGTACACGTTCAGTACTGTAAACCAACTTTTATTCGCGTGCGAGAAATTTTCGCGAGAGCTTCGCCATCGCGAATATTTATCGCCGCGAATGTGTTCTTTAAAGTCCCCTTTTCTATCAAAAACAGTTCCAAAAACGGCATGATCGCGAAAAAATTAATCGTCATGAACTAGTTTAATCCCGGTAAATCGCGAAATAAAGTCGTCGCGAATAAAATATGGTTTACAGTATTCAATCCCTTAAAGCAACAGATTCAATGAAATTGAATTCTTTGCAGATGTGTACGTAGGTGTTTAATACTCGGTAATTTCCATATATTACTTTTAGCATGTAAGGTTGGGATGTGTCCTAATTTATGACCTTGAAATTTATTAAGTTATTTTCCTATATTTTTATTTAATAACAAAATCAACTACAAAAAATTATCTGGTAATAAAATGTTTTCAATTGTCATTCTATTTTTTATGTTTCTACGCGTCTTTCCACCACAGTATTTAATGAAATTCTTATTATTTGAATTTTTATTGAAAACCAAGATGCGTTTGTGAAACACTGATGCCCGATTAACCTGAATAAAAATCAAATTTAATATATCGATACCCAAAGTAGGGTCTTCTCACTGGAAATACAATTGTGAAATATGAAAACCTTTGCCCAACCTGTTCATAAGTTATGGCCAAGGATAAGATTTTGAAAGCTAGGTCAAACTCTAAGGGTCAAAGTTGTTGGTTTCTTAACCGTTCAAAAGTTATGGCCAAGGTTAAAAAATTTTAAAAAGTAGGTCATTTCCAGGTCAAATTATCAAAGTTCTTGATATCAAATGAAAGGTCTTGTCACAAGGATTGTATATGTAAAGTACGAAAGCACTAATCCAAACCCTTTAAAATTTATGGTCCGAGTTTTTTTTTAAAAGTAGGTCAAACTCTAGGGTCAGATATTGGTATCCAATGAAGTCTTCTCACAAGGATTTCTTGTCTGAAGTATGAACCTAGCCCTTACCGTTCAAAATTTTTTGCTTAGGTTAACGTTTTTATAGATACGGAAATCGCCAAGGTCAAGGACACTCAAGGTTACTGGTATCCAATAAAAGCCTTGCCACAAAAATATATATATATAAGGTATAAAATTCCTGGTGTCTACCATTCAAAAGTTATGGCCAAAATAAAAGTTTGGAATCTTTGTGTAAAAGTGGATCAAACTCCAAGGTCAAAAGGTCAAATTTGGAGGTACTCAAAGAAATGTCTTGTCACAAGGAATACACAGGTGAGATATGAAAGTCATAGCTCCACTAAATCAAAAGTTATGGGCATGGTTTAGAGTTTTTGTGGACACACAGACAGATAGACAGACATACGTATGGACACGACAAAAACTATATACCCCGGTACCCCCGCATCTTCGATAACGGGGGCGTAAGAACACTTTTCTCTTTAAAGGATGTATTCGCTTTAACAACACAGACGGACGGACGACGGACGCATTACTATTGCATAAGCTCTTCTGGTCTTTGACCAGTAGAGCTAAAAACCGGAAAATGCAAGCTTTTGAATGCAGGTTTATTAAACGTTTATATCATTCTCTGAGATTTTTTTTTACGATAATTGCTACAAAACCGAAGTAACTTATCAAGCACTGCTTGCCCGTGCACACATCTTTTTAAAGCTTTTCTTTAATACTTATTAGATTGGTTTCCGAAGAATAAATTGAAAGAAATAAGAAATGATTTTTTTTTCAAATCGAAACTGAGCTTGCGCAAAATACCATAGAAAGAATACGCAGCAAAATTTAACGATCATAATGAGTTATTTGGTGTTAAAAAAGAGTAATATTTAATCATTTCGAAAATATATTAACTTGTTATTGAATGATTTGTATCCTGACGTGGAGAATGGGTTTATTATACCCCCCGCTTGAAAAGTGGGATGGTATATAGTAATCGGTATTTCCGTCTGTCGTTCGTCCGTCCGTCTGTTACGCTTTGGGGTACCCATCTCTTATTCGAAACTCCTCTCATACCACTGAAAGAGGCGGGGGTATCATTTAGTGAGCTCACTGCTCACAATTATTTTCCTAAGATCAACACAGAAAATTTTACAACATGTATTCTTTTTTCCCTTTCTTACTTGAGGACATACACAACGTTCCTTACCTGGTGACAATTTTTCAAGATAATCTAAATTTTAAAAAAAAATTACACCCTTACATGTTCTTAGACAAAAAATTAACATGCGCTACCGGGGGTTTTGAACACATATCAAATTGTTCACGATTATTTTAAGAATTTTTCCAGTGTCTTTTCTAAGTTGATGATTTTATTTTTTATGTATTACATGTATTTACCAATATATGTCAATTTTTTATTACCATGTAATTCAGGCGCGTAGCATCGTTTTTGAAAGTGGGGGGCCAGCCAGAGAATATTTTTTTACTTACCTGAAAAAGTTGAGAAGCCAAAAAAAGGAAAAAGTTGCCCAAAGTCGAAAATCCTATTTCGTGGGGGTAGATAAACTTTTTCTCAGTGTCAACTACTTTCAGTACCAATTCTAATACTACATCTTATTCTATTTATTGCTTTTGTAAATTTTAAGTCTTTACTGCTACTTTTCTCTTTCTTTATTATAAGTACAAACCAGTAGAGCTACAGTCTCGACAGAGGCTTCTGGTTTAAATGACGTCAAAGTTTATCTGGTAGTAAAATACATGTATATGGAATGTTACGCTTTAATCATCGATGCCGTTTTAGTACGCTCACTACTAGTTTCTTGAGAGTAGTCGCGTTTTCTGCGTTTGCATTTCATACTCAGGGGAGTAATCCAGTATATATATGGGTTGCTGGCGTAATTAATCAGAAAAACAATAATTGCTACGTGAAGAATAATGTCGCAGTACTCGTAGGGAAAGAGGACAGATTCTATAGCTTCATAGATAGAGATAGTGTCTAAAATAAGGTATGGAATCTGCGATACAATAAATATGATCACTATGATGTAAACAATGGTCGTCATGTGCGGAAACTGCTGGGCGTTTCTTGTATGTCGTCCTTCCAAGTTGATTAGTTTTTTGAGCTTGTATATCTTGGAATAGTGAAAGAACACTAATGAAAATAACGAGCCTACTATAATTGGAACAGTTATGAAAGCGTAATGAGGTGGCATAACGATGAGATCTGGACATTTTGACAATTCAGCCATGATGATAGCGTAGACAAGGTTGATGGCGCCAACGAATAGGAAAGCTATGATAGCTCTGATGACTACGATTTTCGGGGTATGGGTGTCCATGTAAACCAATGGGTTGGTGACGAGCGAGTATCTCTCGTAAGCCAAAAACACGACATTGAAGCATGAACTCAAATATGGTGTATAGCTCCAAACAAAGAATGCAATACAGAATGCATTTGAAATGCCATATTTCTCGATGAAGTAAAATTCATTTGGAAAATATATGTATTCTCGAATAACGATAACTAACAGACACAGCAAATCGCTGACAGCCAAAACCATAATAGACATGTGGGATGTTTTCTTGTAAAGTTTTTGCTTCACCATCGACGCAATGACAGCTATGTTTCCAAAAATCCCGAAAATTGCGATGATTAATGCAATTACAGCGACAGAACAAATGTATGGAAAGTCTTTTGAGCAGGGAAAGATAAACGAAAAATATCCTCCTTCCATCCAGTAATCATCCTCATAGCCCTTGTATTCACTTCGATTGTCAGATGAATTTGCCATGATTTGTTACGATACCAATTGGTTCTGATTAAAATTGGCACCGGTATCACAATGCCTTTTTAAGACAGTTAAAATTTATTCCTTTCGTCAGACATTATTTTCAGGATATTACGAGAAACCCGTCAAAATCGGGATGGCCTGAGTCAAAATCTAAAATAAAAATCATTCAAGCATAAACTGTAAATCTGGTTTTAAATTCATGTATCTACAACATAAAACAAAAGATTTGTGAAATTTATGAGTATTATGAAGGTATGACAACTAAAATCACTGTAAAGCAATAAAAAGACTGCAAAATATAAGTGCCTGAAAAAACAAAAATTGTATCTACCTTTTTTATGTATGTCAAGGTAACGCCACTTTTAATTTTAGCTTCAGCTTGTAAATAGCATTCAATTAGAGCATGCAAATGAGAAAAAAGTTCTAATAAACTTTTTAAAAGATTGTGTCTGCAGAAATTCATTATAGGGTACTTGAAACCATTAATTTAATTTCAATGTGACCCTTTGATCTTGAATATATTTTCAAGGTCAAAGATCAATGTTATTTCGAAATTTTTAAAATTTTCATTTTATTATCCTTTAATGAAGTCATTTCTTGTTTGTTTTTCATGAAATATTATTCAGAGAGATAAATATCAAACAAAGTTGAAATTCAAAGTAGGAAAGACCTCTCATTGTTTACGGTGCGCAGTAACGTCATCAAACGTCGCCCTTTTTCGTGTGTTATGTTTACCACTTTCCCATTTCAAATGCTCGGGAAACTGCCATGCCCTGAAATTTTCCAAAAGACGACATAATAAAGTGTATAGATAGTGAATTAAAAATGGGATAACATTTACCCAAATCTTATCTATTTAATACTTTCGAAATTATACTCGTGTATTCTCTAATGAAACCCTTGTTTTTTGATCGTGCGCCGCAGGATCGTACCATATAAACATTCAAACTTAATACCATTTTTGGTCTATATTTTATCAAAAAATTAAGATTCACTTAAAGGTAAATAAAAACTTGCTGAAATTTTCAGCTCAATGCGACCATTATTTTCGAGAAAACGCATAGTCAACATTTTTACTGGACAACCCCTCGTATATTCATTCATTTTAATATCCCTTTCTTATATTACGCACTTTTTTTGTTTTCAGACAAGAATGATTATGAAATGGGCTCTTCATAAAAAAGGTAAAACAAGTGGCCCATGCATATGGGCCTTATATCATAACTATACACTTAGCATGCTTACTTTGGTTACTTAATACCCAAAGTAAGATCAGAGTAACAAAGAGAAAATGCATTTCCACTTTATCAGCTGTGCACCCCATCCCACAGGAACCACTGATCCTGGATCCAAAATTCTTTTAAAATTTTGGAAATTTTATTTCATCATGTTGTTGATTAGTGCCAAAGTGCAGATTTAATATTAATTTCATACTGGAAGTTCACACATAATTTTTTTCCAAATTTTGTGAGAGATACCCCTACAGGTAGGATTTTCTCGAAGGAAGTACTTGACATATATTATACATTAATTACAATTATTGCAGCTAAAAAATACAATCAATTTTTTTTTTTTTTTTACAAATTATTTATCTGAAGGAGATAATGCTCAAAGCCCCCCCCCCTCAGAATCAAATGGTCGTCCCCTAATGTAAATACTTGTATTCTTACGCTAAATACTTCTGATACCATGGTATTTTTATGCAGATTTGTGATCTGCCCTTAGATCTAAAAAATATAATATATACATCGTGTAATACTAAGTTACCTTTGTCTTATTCTGATATCTTGTTTATTTTGGCTATATTAAATAATGCTTATTTAGAGGAAGGAAGAGAAATGAATATATAGTGACTTGTACGGCAATCGGATGAACTCGATCATTCTTTCTCAGAATACAAACGAAATTTCTTGCGGATTAAGGATCTAATCCTGATTGGTGGTCCCAATGTCGATGTTTTTTCACCATGGCAATCAAGGTTAAGTTAAGAACTGTTTTTCCACATAATTTCAATTTTAGCTTGAACCACATATTATTGTTCTAATTTGTAGGACATCTTCACCATAATATACTTTAATTATTGGCAGTATTTTTGGTATATGCCATTATTGTAACTCATATTTATCTTGTCTGGAAAAATGTTTGAATGCAAAAGAATTAATAACTTTCGATAATAATGATATTCAATAATGAAATGAATGAAAGTGCAAAGGGTAAGACAAGATCGATTTCAGAAAAAAAATCATCGGACGAGGACTTTGCACTGAATTTTACCTAGCTAGATATCAATTTGTTCTGTTCATGTTGAATTTTTCTTTTGTCGAATACAGTTTTATAAAGAAGATTCCTTTGGACTCAAAACCATGGATGAACAAATCAGAATCAAAACTTATGCAATTCAATATCCAGCACAGACATTGGGGTCCGTAACCTGACAGTGATTAAGGACATCATCGTCAAATCACTGACCTAAATTATATTGAATTATGTATTTTTTTAATTCATCAAGCATGAAATAAAACATAAATTCAGCTTCATAGATGTTTTTATTTAGGATATCAAGAAAAACAAGTTAGTATAAGTACAGAAATAAACCCCCGAAAATTGAAAAATAAAATAGGCTATCTTAAACTTTTTTTCATATTACCGTATTTACTCGCCTATAAGTCGGTATTTTGGGAGTTAAATTTTAGTCCAAAAGTCTCTGTCCGACTTATAAGCGAGTCATAAGAAGAAGGTAGTTTTCTGGATGGTGAATCGTAGTATTCTATAAAGATTTTCAACAGCTATCGTTGAACAAAGTGTTGATGCATTATATCATTTATGTATAAAAAGAGTATACATAAACCATATGTTTTTCATAATTTTATTATTTTATTTTAAGAGGGCAGTATTTATATTTTTTCAGATTTAAAGTCGAATATCGACTTCATTTCTTAATATTTTAATTGGAATCGAGAGTAAAACATCAGAGCATATTTATTAGAAATTGTCATCTGATTCTGGCGAAAAATTGTACCGACTTATAAGCGGGTCAATGGCAAATCCCTGCCAAATAACCTCAAAAAACACAACCGACTTATAGGCGGACCGACTTATACGCGAGTATATACGGTATTCAAATCGTACTAAAGAAGAGGGGTTTGTACGTGAACATAATTTATCTAAAGTTCATTTTAGAGTAAGTATATTTATTTTTTCAAACCTCAAACTAATATCCTTTATTTAAAAAAAATACGTACTATCTTAGCTACATGTAAGTCTACCTCTTCCCCTTGTTTTCTGAATATCGCACCTCAAATTAGGAAAACGCTTTAAATGTTTATTTCTAGTAACCATGGAAATTTTTTTTACCCATAAACGGAATGGCCAATTTTAATGAAATCCAGATTTTAACCATGTTTTGGCCTAAACGGTATGGAATTTGAAATTTTAAACTTTCACGGAATAATTTATATTAGAGAACCAGTTGATTCCTAAGCTGATCAGCAAGACAGCAAAAAAAGCATTAGATCGACTTAACGCCGCTATAACGATGGAAGGCATCAATATTGAAGAAGAAAATGCATTTAATAATACATACGATGCGCCTGGCGATGTGCTTGATGGGGAAACTTTGAGGTCCCAGTCCCCATTCTACGAATTCTTCGAGAATATTGAAGAAGAGGCATATGTTTCCAATGGGTCAGGATACAAAAACCCATTTAACACCCCAACCCTGGCTGAAAAAAATTTTGAAACAATACCTACCATTTTTTCCTCTTTGGTCCGGTCTTCTGATATTAGAACCAGACAGGAATGTAATTGAGGGATCTAGCAGAGACACCAATGCTGTTGTTGAGAGACATTTTTCAACAATTAAAAACGAAATTTTACAAAAAGAAAAAAACAAATTCAGCAAAGGCCTGTCGTCTATTCTATGTATCAGCAAAAGGTTTGGCAAAATCTTCTCTTGCTTCTATGGGAACACAGAGAGCCAAAGATGACACCCAAGAGGAGGAAAAATGGGAAAGATAGGGACAACGGAACGTTACCATGAAACAAAAATCAAAATACTTTTCAAGCCCATCAAATTTAAAGTTTATGAAACTCAATACTGAAGAAGAAAATGATAGTTCAGAGGAAGCTGCTATAAATTTGCAAAAAACAAAAACAACTCTAACAAAATCAAATACAGATCGAAAAAAGCGTGACAGAAAAAAGAAAAAATATCGAAATTATTTGAGTACAGATGAGACTTTTGAATTTACAGATGAGAATGCCATGAGATGGGGTGGATTTGACAAGGTAAAGACAGGGATTTCACTGTCCAACACTTGTACAATAGGTCTCAACTCGAGAAGGGTGTTGGAGTTCGTATGAATGTTTGGCACCGGCGGGAACGAATGGACTGGGCTGAAGATCATGTCACTTGGACACAGAAAGATTAGGTTCCAGTTTTGTTCATGTCCGATGAGTTCAGGTATTGTTTGGACTTTACAGACAGGAGCACCGAGTGTGGTGACAACAACATGAACGTTTCCATGATTTCAACATCAGTGAACATGACCGTTATGGAGGTGGTTCCAACATGGTCTTGGTCTTGGACGAATAGATCTTCATGTCCTGGTGAGAGAAACAATGACTGCGGTGCGGTAACTGGATGAGATTCTCGATGTTTACGTCAGACCATACGCTGGTGCTGTTGGCCCTGAGTTCATCCTGATGGATGATAATGCCCGTGCACATCGCGCCAGGGTGGCTGGAGGGTATATAGAAATCGTTATGTCCGTCTGTCTGTACGTCCGTCCGTCTGTTACGCTTTGGGGTACTTATCTCTTATTCCCAACTCCTCTCATACCACTGAATGAAATTTTATGAAACTTTCACAGAATATTTATTATATGATTGATTATTATATGATCGGTTTTAAACTCTTGATTAAACGTGTTTATGAAAGTAGTGTTTTTTAAGATTTCTTCTTAATCGAATGTCTATTTTCATTGATATTTTAGATTTAAACAAACTATTAACACTCCTATTAAACCCATAAGATTTGATTGCAGTGTTGATGCTGCAAAGCCACGCCGAAACAAAGATGAACACAACCAGGCTAACGATAATACTAAACGGAGATACGCAACAGGAAGTTGCAACTGCATTTGAAATACATCAATGGGCTTTGCCACCGTTAAACTAACGTCGGAAGACCTAGAATTGGCCGCCGTCCGCAGGTAACCACACCCAAGCAGGACCTTCCGATCCCCCTTTTCAGCATCTCTCGCGATTCAGAACTTGCTGTAAAAACTGCTGCTATAATTGCTGGCTGAAAAAAAAATCAGCATAAAAGTGCGTAATTTGTTCGCAAAAGACTTGAGAGGAGCTGGTGTTTGTGCACGACATCTGTACATTAGAAATCCAGCGCTTAGACTTCGCAAAGGACATATCAATTGGTTTAGACGGTATGTCCCCAGAATTTGGAGGCGTCGACAATGACATAAACTCACTTTTTTACTCGCAACACAGGATATGTTTAATTTTTCTCAAAACCCTCCGAAATCACTTTAAAAAAAATAAGGATTGAACTGAAAACTTAGATTATCATGTTTAATCTGAATATGCGTTTTTTTGTTGAGTATATTTCAATGTAAAACTATTGTGTCCCCACCCTACCATGATCATAATTGTAACAATTTAGTATCCACACTACCCAAGGATGCTTCCACATAAGTTTCAGCTTTTCTGCCCAATGGTTCTTGAGCAGATTTTTCCTGTAAATTTCTATGTAAAACTTTGATTTCCTATTGTACACATTTCATAGATCTTGGTTCAATGATTTACTCAATTATTCTGCCATATTACAAAGGCAACTAATTTGGCCGTAAACACATGTGTCTGTTAAGTGTTAAGAGGAGTGATTCCAAGTTTTCTAATGATGAATTGAATTTCCAGGCCGTTTCTTTACTGGCCTAACCGTTTTTGATGTTCATATGCTAAGCTATGAAGACGTTAATAAACAGTGGTGTTTGCATGTATATACAGATATGGACATTTAAACATATATATAGACATTTTTGTCAACATCTCTATCTATGAATCTGCTTAATTACAACTACTGAAGCTATAATAAAAAAAGATAAGTTAATATGATACTAGTTCTTATCATCGAGTCAAATGCTGACTGACGTTTTTCATACTAGTTGTTTGTCCATTTTTTATACACTGAAATGACGTCGGATTTCTCCGTTATTTCCCGACCATGACACGTCGGCCGGTCGGCAGGGGACGCCTATTCTTCCAATGCGCCAGATCCCATCTTTGATATTTTGGAGGTCCGTGTTAGCTCTGCACGTATTTAGTATTGTTTTTTATGGACTTTGAAATTGAATACTGTTCGTTATCTCCATATCCTTCAATTGGACTAACAGATTGTCGGACTATCGGGTCGTCAGAATACTTATTAGGGCCCCGCTTGGCGGAAGCCCTGTAGTGATAAGTTTGTCTGTCCGTCCGGCTGTCCCTCCGTCCGTCCGGGATCTTTTGTCCGGAGCATATCTTCTCTCCCCGTGCCCCAATCTGGCTCATACTTCACACACAGAGTGCCTTTGGGTAACGGGTGTGATGACATTAAACCATGTTTCTAGATCAAAGGTCAAGGTCATAGCAGAATTATATGAAAAATCCTTGTCAAGAGCATATTTCTCTTCCCTTGGCCCAATCTGGCTCATACTTCCCCCACAGAGTGCCTTTGGGTAAGTGGTGTGCAGTGACCTTGAACCATGTTTTTAGGTCAAAGGTCAAGGTCATAGCAGAATTATATGAAAAATCCTTGTCCGGAGCATATCTTTCTCCTAGGCCCAATCTGGCTAATACTTCCCCCACAGAGTGCCTTTGGGTAAGCAGTGTGCAGTGACCTTGAACCATGTTCCTAGGTCAAAGCAGAATCATATGAAAAATCCTTGTCCAGAGCATATCTTCTCTCCCCTTGGCCCAAATTTCACCCACAGAGTGCCTTTGGCAAGTGGCGTACAGTGACCTTGAATCATGTTTCTAGGTCAATGGTCAAGGTTATAGCAGGATTATATGAAAAATCATTGTTTGGAGCATATCTTCTCTCATTATCCAATGTGGTTAATGCCCCACTCACCGAGTGCCAGTGTTCAATGAATGTGCAGTGACCTTGAACGAAGTTTCTAGGTCAAGGTTCAAGGTCAACAATAGCCTCTTTTTAAAATCTTTGTTTCATGCATAATTTATTTCCCTTAAGTCCACTCGACCACAAACAAATTGACTAGGTATGTGATTTTCCTTCTATATTATGATAGAGGATATGCAACAATTTTCCTACAAGATACATTTTTAAAAGTTTTTAATATTGTATTTTTTTCAGGAAGTAGTTACTTTTTGTCCCCTTTAATCTCAAACACCTTCAAAATTAACCCTTTTCATTTACCTTACATTTTCATGTTCATTGCTAAAAGAGGGGCCCTTTGAGATGGCCACCATCTCATTGGTATCTAGTTAAGTACTGGCAAGGAAAGGCAAGTAGGACCATTTAAGGCACTATAGGCCTCTTTCTTATGACAAACAAATGCTTGAGCACCTTCTATACTTTTCATGTGACACCCCTTCCCCCCAAGCAGTTATGGCAAATATTAATACTGAGTATTGATTTGGATCTATCTGTCATTCTGTCTGAGACTAACACTTCTGTTTCCAGACGATATGTGAAGGAACTTTATGGGATTAAGCTCCCTTTGGCCTAAGGAAACCCCCTACTGATTTTTAGCTCAAGAGCTTATGCGAAAGTAAGGTGTCCGTCATCTGTCCGTCTGTAAACAATTTTTCAAAATACTACTCCTCCTACAGGTTAAGTCTGATTTCAATATAACTTGGCACACAAGTAGACTACACTAAGACTTGCAGCATCAACACTGCAATCAAATCTTATGGGTTTAATAGGAGTGTTAATAGTTTGTTTAAATCTAAAATATCAATGAAAATAGACATTCGATTAAGAAGAAATCTTAAAAAACACTACTTTCATAAACACGTTTAATCAAGAGTTTAAAACCCCATGTTGTCCTTTAAATAGGTCACAGGTATCCAGTGATATAAAAGATAATTGTTCCATGTACATTAAAGATTTCTTTGACGAGTAAAACAATATGCGTTTCTTTTTTTTGTTGAGAATATATAGGAAAAATCTTTAAAAATCTTCATCTGAAGAAACACTGGCCAGAAAAGCTGAATCTTATGTCGAAGCACCCCTGGGAAGTGTAGATTCTATATTGTCCAAATCATGACCCCTGGTGGTAGGATGGGGTCAAATAGGTATTACAAGTGAGAGGGGGAATCTGGTAAAGAACTACTCCTGTGAGCGATGTAGCCCATGGGCCTCTTTTTTAATTACTTCATTTGAAATTGTTACACATAAACAGAATCTTTGATTGATTGATTGCATGATGTTTAATTGAGAATTTTTCATTTATATGGAGAAGCCATCACTTGCCGGTGGAGAGCTTCAAATTTTCTCATACCTTGCACTAACGGGCATTGAGCAGGGAGGGATCTTTCTCTTGCAAGCAACTACATGTACTGCAACACGGGATCTCTCCTCATACGATTTCGTCCGAAGGACTGGTCTCAACGTCCCACAGTGGGATTCGAACCCGCGACATATTTTGATCTCAAACCAGAAGTCTTTCATAAGACTGTAGCTCTACTGGTCTGTATGTATAACAAGGAAAAGTAGCACTAGGATTTGAAACTTGTAACAGGTATACTCAGAGAGATGCCGTAGGCTCTAAAATTTTGGTCTGGTGTCTCTCGACATCTCAGTCCAGTGTCACACAAACTGATTCAGGTTTTCTTGCCCCGATTTCGACCACTTGTTTTAATCAATATGGGCTGAAATGAATTAGCAGTCCGCTTAAGCCTCCAATGCTGAAGAGTTCCAGCAATAATCTGCTTCAAATACTTTGTACCATGGTGTATTTCTATTCGAATTAATGGAGTTTTATGAAGAGACTTACTTTTACATTTGACAGCTGACTGTTACATTTTAGTAATTGGAGTTGTCTGTTAAAATTGTAAAAGTCAGTCGTCAATTGTAAAAGTAAGTCTCTTCATAAAACTCCAGTAGTAGAACTGAGATGTTGAGAGACACCAGACCAACATATTTAGTCCCAAAAACATCTCGCTGAGATTATGCAACAGGTAGCAATAAATAGAATTATGTATCTAAGTGCACTTTAAACCAAAGTTGTAGCAGGAAAAGCGTTTTAAAGGAATTTCACAGAAATTTCTAATTTTAAAAACCAAAGTAACACCGTTCATTGAAATCAAAAGCAGGTGCACTATATTATGTATCTTAGTGTAGTCTACTTGTGTGCCAAGTTATATTGAAATCAGACTTAACCTGTAGGAGGAGTAGTATTTTGAAAAATTGTTTACAGACGGACAGATGACGGACACCTTACTTTCGCATAAGCTCTTGAGCTAAAAATCAGTAGGGGGTTTCCTTAGGCCAAAGGGAGCTTAATCCCATAAAGTTCCTTCACATATCGTCTGGAAACAGAAGTGTTAGTCTCAGACAGAATGACAGATAGATCCAAATCAATACTCAGTATTAATATTTGCCATAATTGCTTGGGGGGAAGGGGTGTCACATGAAAAGTATAGAAGGTGCTCAAGCATTTGTTTGTCATAAGAAAGAGGCCTATAGTGCCTTAAATGGTCCTACTTGCCTTTCCTTGCCAGTACTTACTAGATACCAATGAGATGGTGGCCATCTCAAAGGGCCCCTCTTTTAGCAATGAACATGAAAATGTAAGGTAAATGAAAAGGGTTAATTTTGAAGGTGTTTGAGATTAAAGGGGACAAAAAGTAACTACTTCCTGAAAAAAATACAATATTAAAAACATTTAAAAATGTATCTTGTAGGAAAATTGTTGCATATCCTCTATCATAATATAGAAGGAAAATCACATACCTAGTCAATTTGTTTGTGGTCGAGTGGACTTAAGGGAAATAAATTATGCATGAAACAAAGATTTAAAAAAGAGGCTATTGTTGACCTTGAACCTTGACCTAGAAACTTCGTTCAAGGTCACTGCACATTCATTGAACACTGGCACTCGGTGAGTGGGGCATTAACCACATTGGATAATGAGAGAAGATATGCTCCAAACAATGATTTTTCATATAATCCTGCTATAACCTTGACCATTGACCTAGAAACATGATTCAAGGTCACTGTACGCCACTTGCCAAAGGCACTCTGTGGGTGAAATTTGGGCCAAGGGGAGAGAAGATATGCTCTGGACAAGGATTTTTCATATGATTCTGCTTTGACCTAGGAACATGGTTCAAGGTCACTGCACACTGCTTACCCAAAGGCACTCTGTGGGGGAAGTATTAGCCAGATTGGGCCTAGGACACAATAAAGATGGGTAAGCAGGTCGACAGGTCAGCCATGAACAAATATTTACCACAGATACTCTATGAATTATATGGTCAGCAGGTCGACAGGTAAACATGTCAGCAGGTCGACAGGTAAACATGACCTGTCGAACTTTTTACCAGTCGACCAGTCTACGAATCTCACTTAAATTCGCTAACCTGCTGACCTGTCGACCTGTCTTACCTGCTTCGCATCTGATAAAAAAGCGTTAACTCCCTGGTCCCAACTCATGTTTTACAGCATCACTATCAAATTCATTCCTTCATATCTGGTACATTTCTGCAAATTTTATTAATATTCGAGTAATTTTACATATGTAAACTCATTTAAACCTATGTCACATATGCAAATAAATGCGCAATGTCCGGAACTATTTAAACGTAAAGTATACTTGGGCTAAGGGGGCCCAAGTTAGAACTGTACTGTACAGGTGAGACCCCTGAACATAACGATATAGTAATTGTATTCCATATAAAAATTGAGGTATCTTTAAATTCATGAGTAAAATTCGATACAGTAGTTCGAAATATTTAACGTAGAAGTTTTCCAGGCACACAAAATATCAAACTCGTAAGAGAAATTACAAGGTTGCCAATAATCTTGAGAATTGAATTTCATTTGATTTTCTCTGTAAATGCTCGAATAAGAAGTTTTTGTCAATTATACGATTCAATCATGAATTATTTAAGCCATCTAATAGATTCAAACTTTGTAAACAGGAAGAATCAATTTTGTACTAAGTAATCCCAGAATTCTATTTTGACTTGTACACCTGCAATATTTGTTCCAGCGAACAAATTAGATTTTAGCACATATTGAGTAAGAAAACCTGACTGATTCAGGCGCATTCTAGATAGAAAAATATTCATTCTTTTAATTTAGCACATGTAGTGATTAATAACAGTGATCAAATCATAAGAGAGCGAGTAATTAGCAATGTATTTCTATATATGAAGCTATTTTTTTATGTTACATTTCATTACTATTTAACAAGGTGTAAATATCAATTAATGTCGACAAGCACGAATGAAGAAATGTTAATGTTTTGTTCGCACCTCAACAATGGCAAAGAACTTATCGTACGAAAAAAAAAATCAACGTTGAAACAAGTATCAATTATTAATTTGCATTTTACAATTATGGACACTCGGGGTGAATATGGTTTGTTATTTACCAGAAAATATTAATATTAACCGAAGCGAAGGCGAGGTCAATATTGATACATATATTTTTCTGGTAAATAACGAACAATATATATTCAACACCAAAAGAGTCCATAATTATTCTATTATATTGTCAGGATTTGAATAAACAAGACAATGAAGGCTTCGTGGCCATTCCATTTTCATAAACTCCTGTCATGAAAAAAAAACCGATGTACAGATTAGTACTTTTAACATGTTTTTCTTTGCTTTGTTAGACATTCGGAAAGCAACCCTGCAATATGGACTTGCCTAATAATTTTCCTACTCAGATAAACAGCTAACACCAGTCGTTGCAACCCTTGTTTTCAACGTTGGTTGGAATGTCGATTGTCATGTCATATCCTGCTGCACGCGCATTGACCCTCCGGTTAAAACAGTCTCAAATTTGCGTTTGTGTAGATTTTATAGGGACTATTTGTAGATTATATAATAAAATCAATCATTTGATCTCTTTGCATTCAAGCAAAATTAATTTCCTGGGATTAATTTTAATAAGCGTGCAATAGAGTAAATTTAAAGCATAATATTATAAATTTTACTTCCTGGGTCGATCTTCTAAGAAGCCTACACATATATCATATTCATAAGTAACAGTAAATGTGAGATTTGTAAACGTGGGATACCAGAGACCCACTACAAAAGCATTAATAAATAAAGACAGTCAAAATGCAGGTGCACAAGGTAATTGAATTACATTTATAAATCGCAAATTAGAATTTGCTGTCAATAATGCAATCAAAAGTAAAAAAAAAATTATGAAGGGCATTAAAGATATGTTGACAAACACATACAATGTAACAAATACATGTACCATTACTCACCAAACGCTTTCAACAGGTCGGAGATACATGTAATACTCGAAATCGGGAATTATCCGTGAAACCGCGTATAATACTCGATAATAGGGTATCGTTGAATCCGCGAAATCGGGTATTCCGTGCAACTTTCTATAAAAACTAAAGAATAAAGCAACGGCGCATTATGCCAGTTACTGTTACTTGTACATCAGTATCTTGTGGATTTATTTTTATTAAACCTAATTTATATGGTTGTCAAATAAGTTTAAAATCACACGACAAACACTGCTGGGGTAACAAAGAGGACACAATGGCGTTATTATTTTTCAGTATAATTTCTAAAAACAAATAACTACACTTCGTTTGTCTTTATTTCCCATTAAAGTATTCCATATACTTAATTTTCTAATTTGTGCATTATTCACAAAATGTGAAACTTGAAAGAAATTAAACGACTTACGCCGTGTTATGTATGTTTTTTTTACTGAAAAATGTATGGCGTCCCTTTCACGTGAAATATAAATTATTTCTAACAGTTAGAGAGTACAGTATAAGCGATTCATAATTGTATATCTCTGCTATGATAGAACATTAACGTTATTGCAGCCCGGAGGACCGGGCTGCTCTATACATATAAGTTTAAGTGTTGGTGTACGGGGATTCAGGTGGGAGAAGTTATTCTGAATTAAAGGTTTTCTAAACATTAAAAGATTGTCAATTAGAATGTTCTTTCCCTTTATAAATTACCAGATACATAATATATCTACTTCCATAAAGTGAATTTGTAAAAATATATAAGTTTTTGATATGTAATATATAAAGTTGCTTCTCATTTACTATCGGAAAAACGACAGGTCCCTTTTTTTAGAACATCGAATTTTCCTAATCGCATAAATACGTACTCTACATACTGACATTTCATGTTTTATATTCTTAAAGTAAAATACATTTTTGAAAACAGGTGTTGCATGAGTCTAGTTTCAATTTATATTTTATGCAGCCAACATTTACATTAGGAATTGATAAAGTTTAAAAAGGGCATCGTTTTTGTTCGATTTTCATCCGACTATAAGTTTTCAATATATTCTCGACTATCGTCTCCATCATTTAGACGCATTCCTTTTTCACACACATTGAAGCGGTTTAATGATCAAGACTTACATGCATTTCCATTGTTTATTTATTTCCCGGGCGACACTTGATGGTTACATAAATGTTTTCTTGTTATAATATTAAATAAATACCCACGGGAAAACCGATTAAAAATAGAAAATTGAAGATGAGTATCTTTTTTATGTCAATTTAGCATGGGATTTTTTATTCAAAGACACCGTAAATTTTTTGGTTTTATTTTAATCGATACAAGATATGCTATGTTTCCTTTATTTTATGCATTTGTGAGAAAATTGACAGTGAGAAGTCATGCGGGCATGATTTTCTTGTTTTTCTGGGTTTTTTTTTTCTTTTTTTTTTGGGGGGGGGGGGTAATAATTCTCTGTAATTATCAAACAATATCAATAATGCTTGGGCACACTACATTTTCAATTTTAATGAAACTTTTTGTGTATACTCACATTGTCACATCATTAATGGTTTTATATTTTTTTTATTTCAAAAAATGTCTCGTTGCCATGGTAACGGCACATATTTTTTCCTCTGTAAATTCTTCCTAAAATTTGACCAAAAAACGTGATTTTATAGGTTTTACCTAGGTCTTAGATAGGAGAACTGTGAACACCTGCACAAAATGCAATTTTGAAGTACATGTAGACTAACCAGGACATGTTTCCTGAAAATATCCCCTTCGATTGAAACTAATATGAAATAAAATTTTCCCTATCCATTCTCTATTACTATGGAAACAGGAATGCAAGATTTGTTACCATGGAGACAGGAATACCAGATTTTTAACCAAAATGGCTGCGTTTAACGTAACAATATTCCCAAAACTACACTTATATTACTCTTTTATAAAACCTGTGTAATGAATTAAATGTGAATGTGAAATTAATTTTTTGGCATCTTAAATTTGCATCTTTATGATGTTGCAAAAATATAATGCATTTTGTAATGCTATGTCAAATAATTGCAAAACCTTGTGGCTATTCCTTTTCAAGATTTGGTCAAACTTGAAAAATTCTGAGATGAAACTAAAACAAGCAGGACATTCAATATATTTTACTCATTTCAACTTGTTACTTTGTTTAATTATTTATTAAATTCATGGGCAACTGCAAACCACAGATACTTTGAATGAAGTCAAACATTCACCCCCCCCCCTCTTCTGATTTTTTCTTTTAAAACTTATGAAACACGGCTTTAAACTTGAGAAAAATTACATTGGTTTAAAAAAAAAAATCACATCCTCTTGGGTAAGTTATCTTGAATTTAAACAAATATCCAACAATGGAAAATTTTAAACATAGTGTTTGGCATATAATTAATAATTAGGTTTGCAATGGATCTTTTGTATTCTGTAAAGTCAGTTGAAACAATGCCCCCCCCCATGAGACACTGTCCCCCACGAGTATCATTTTAAGGAAGTTCTTCCTTTCATTTTACTAGGTTCCTGCCAACATCTCATCACACCAACTATATCAATCTCCTTTTCTTTTTTTTCACATGTAAATATAAATTCTGAAAACAAGAGAACTTTTCGCTTTTTTTATTTTTTATATATGCAACATTTAGAGTACATGTATTCTCAACTACATATCATTAGATTTACGTGACAAATTTTACTGTTTCTGCTGCTCTGTCTCTGATTTTTCAATTTTATAGAGTTTTTGTTGGTCAGGCATGTACCAGTAATGACCTACATTGACATACGCAAGTAACACTGATAATCAGTCAATGAGAATTATGCTGAGTTGATTTTTTTTGGCAAGGTACAAGATAAAGCTTAATTAGTTCTAAAACATATTGTTATACGGCATAAGATTTGAGGATGCCATCACATAATATGATTAACATGTTCCTATTACATTTTGAACTTTGACATCTCAAACAATGATACATATATGTATCTTGAAGACAGTGGGTACAAGTATGTTGAAGTTGGTTGGAATTCAGCTTTCACTTGCCTGGTTTCAAACCTAAAATATGGCATCCCTTCTCAACCTGCAATGGTAAATAATTCCTGCACTTTCCAATATACACCGATTTCAACCTAATTAAATGTGTATGTAATCCTTTAGAAAGTTTTTTTCTTTATTCTAGTATAATAATTCTTCTGTTACTGGACAGGTATTAAATTTTGTTTAAAAAAAAGAAATAAGCAAGGTTTAATTTAGATGTAAAACTGAAATATTTTTTAACAATTTAAGGACAGATGATACAAACAAACTTTTGTCAAAGAATTTGAAAATAACAACTAGGGTCATGTTTAAATCAGTAAAATTATTAACTTTCTTCGAGTACTTTTTAATTCATATTTGCATAAAAATGGAATTTGAAGTGAAAAATATTTGTTTAGATTAATCAAAGGATAGTTTCAAGAGGGCAAACTTTTGAACATCACAGAAGGTTTACAATTTCTTAATATTCTAGAAATTTATTAATAGCATCATTAATAGCATCATTAATTTGCAATTAAATTATGCCAAAAAATAAAACCAATCCAGGCATCCATTTTTTGTTTGTATCATCTGTCCTTAATTTACTTTCATATTTTAAGAATGGTTACCTTGAAAAGAACAAAATCTAGGCTGTCCACTTTCTTGCACTTGACCTTTTTGGTCCTGTTTTGGTTTACTGGTCTTACTTTTTCTTTATTCATCTTATATGGTAAATCCTTTGATGAAAAAATGATGAAAATAATTATTTTCCTAGGAACATGATCAAAAGGAAAATTCATTCATACACAGACATGTTCAAGTGTGTGGTCATCTTACCAGTAGTGAATATTTGCCTGAGTAACAAATAATTTGTTTAGAATATTATAAAACATGGTCAGTGTGTATAAAACAAATATCATTCAAAATCAGAGGTGAATATTCTACATGTACATGTATATAGTTTTATTATACCCTCCGCTTGAAAAGTGGTAGGGTATACTGTAATATGTATGTCCGTCTAGCTGTACGTCCATCTGTCTGTACGTCCGTCTGTCTGTTGCGCTTTAGGGTACCCATCTCTTAATATCCGCAACTCCTCTTATACCACTGCAATGAGTGAAATTTAATGAACCTTTCACAGAATCTTTATTACATATTGCCATTGTGCACCTCCTATTTTACTTTTTGATTCGACACAAATTTTGGGTTTCCCAGCCACAGTAAAACATGGATTTGTCATCAGTTATAACCATATGGGAGGCAGGGGTATCATTTAGTGAGCTCGCTGCTCACAGTACCTCTAGTTAAATTTTGTTTTAACACTAATACATATGTACAAGTGTACATATATATTTTTTACTGTTTGCTATTTGAAAAGATTATTATTATTCACACAAAATTGAACTATAGATTATACAGTACCGGTACTTCACAGACGAATGAGAGTCTATATAAACAAAAATAACTCAATATTTCCAGTGCATTCTTTACCTAGATCTATTTCGTCAATACATATAGTACAGTTTTGGATATATATAATAAATTTAAAGTTTAAATGATAGAAGCTTTTAAATAAAACAATTGACATCAAAACAAACATGCTGTTTTCCTATTTTCTGCTTATGAACATCACATGACCATATTTTGCTGATATATAGAATATTATTAAAAAAACTCAGCTACTTTATGCTTGTGCTCACACATTATAATCGTTTGATTTTTTTTTATAGAAACAAACTTGCTCTAGTTAATATTTGAATAACACAATTCTGTAAAATATGTGCCTAATGCCATTAAAGAATTGAAATAATAGGATAAACAATGAATGAAAACTGACAGAAGTGGAAATTTATACTATAAAGATAAATAATATTCACTTAAAAGTCTCTCTCAGCACATCATAAAAAGTAAACCTACTGAATGGCACAGATTTTATACAATCTCTATTTAGACACGGGGGGGGGGGG